>CM076573.1:844345271-844469233 GCA_034641835.2 Pinus albicaulis | reverse complement strand
TTGATTCAGCCATAAGTTTGGCTAAAGCTTGACCTTTTATGAGTTTGGTGGGTTTGATTTCTATGTCATATTCCAAAATGGTGGCAATCCAATTGCCTATTTTGTTATAAAATTAAATATTACAAAGCAATGCAACATATAAAATATGCGGAAAACACAAGCACACAAAACACATAAAACTAGAGAGACACAAATATACGTGGTTCACCCAGTTTGGGCTACGTCCACCCCGAACAGCCAGTCCTTCCTTTGTATTATCCAGCAAAAAATGAAGAGACACAACCTACATCAAATCCGCTGTAATATCCTTTGTTCTCTCTCACAGTCTCCCTATCTATTTCTCACTCTGAGAATACACACACAATCCATAGACGCAATCCAATACCCTCATAAAAGAGAGGGGTTGCCTTCTAGGGAAAAAAAACCTAAACTAAACATAACTTCTACTGTCAGATCATCTGCCTAATGAATGGCCCAGATTGACTAGAAATTACTATACTTTTACAAGGAAATTTTACATATGTTCTTAGCTTCGGAGGCGCTGCCCCCGAAACCCCTGGCCAGGGGGGGGCTCCATAAAGTCACATCTGCCCCCCCCCTAGACCCCCCAGGCAGCGTTGAATTATGGGCGGTGTTGCCACCCCATTAAGGTACAGGGGTCCAACACTGTGATACAAAATAAACGAGATAATTAGGCTCCACACCCAACATCTTTTACCATCAAGCCCATTCTATGTTAGAATGTCCTTTACAACTGCATTTGGAACATAAGAAATGATATGTGAATAAATAATGTACACTCTAAAGTATTTGATGGCCTTCACTAAAGCTAGTGCCTGCTTTTCCATTATAATATACTTTAAAGTGGCATCTCTAATCGACTTTCTGAGAAAAGAAATGGGTTGCTCATTGCCCTGATCATTTTTTTGCAGTAAAACTACATCAATAGTGTGTTCTAAAGCAAAGGAAAAAATAATGAATTTTTTTTTAAAGTTGGGACTTATAAGGACTGGTATTTTTGTCAAGGCTTGTTTAATTGATTCAAATGATTGCCTGGCCTCCACAGTCCATTTAATTACTGAGTATTTTTCAACATATTGTCAAGTTCTCTAATTATTTCAGCTAGATTTGAGATGAATCTTCTAGGAAAGTTAATTTTACCTAAGAAAGCTTGTAATTCTTTAATGGTCCTAGGAGGACTAATGTTTAGAATGGCCTCTATTCTTGATGGGTCTATCCTAATTCCCTCTTTAGATATGATATGTCCTAATAATTTACCTTCTTCCAATCCAAATAAAGTCTTCTTGGGATTTAAAGAGATGTCAAATTTCCTGCATTTAATAAAGACTTTTCTGAGATGATCTAAATGTTCATTATCAGTCTTTGAAAATACAGTGATTTCATCTAAATAAATCACTAGTAATTCATGAATCTCTTTAGCAAAGGCTATATCCATAGCTCTTTGAAAAGTGGCTTCTACATTCATTAGTCCAAAAGGCATTTCACATACATGAAAGTGCCCCATGGAGTAGTAAACGCAGTTTTAGATTGGTCTTCTGGTTGTACTAGAATCTTGTTATATCCAGAGAATCCATCTTAGGGAGAGGGTAGTTTTCTTTTAAGGATACTTTATTTAAATTTCTGAAATCAACACACAGTCTAATTTCTCTTGTCTTTTTCCTAATGGGAACTAGATTAGAAACCCAATCAGAATATCTGATTGGTGCAATTATTTAGGCTTCATACATTCTCTTAACATCTTTCTCAATTAAAGGCATCAAAACAGGATTTATCCTTCTAATATTTTGTTTAAAAGGTTTTTGGTCTTATTTTAAGGGTATTTTATGTTGTATTATGCTAGTTTCATAGGATTTTAAGTCCTCATAACTCCATGAAAATACATCTTGAAATTATTTAAACGGAGCTATGTATTTTACTTTTTCTTCATGAGTTAAGGCTTTTGAAAGTTTAATCATCTCAGGTTTTAACTCTGTTCCTATATTACGCTCCTCAATACCATATCTTAAGGGCTCCATTTTAGGTTTCCTTGCAACATCATTAGAGTCAAACAACTATTCTAAAGGGGCTAATCCTTTTGGTAAAAAATTTTCCTTGAGGTTTAAAATATCAGATTCATCATCTGCTAACTCTTCAATCTCTACTTGTTCTAAATTATCTATGTATAATTGATTAAATTTAGTGGGTTTAGTAAAATTTAATTTATTTACGTCTATTTTATTTATATCTATCTCACTATCTATGTTATGATCTACTATACAATCTGTGTCTATATTACAACCCTAAAATTCTCCTTCATTGTTCATGAAATGATAAATCTGTTCATCCTGTGAAAAAAATTGCCAATATTTAAGATTATCTGGGATTGTAGGCCTATGTTTAACTTCTGCAGTATATCTATGATTTGGTTGAAATGGCAGATTACAGGTACTAGCAAAATTTGCTAAGCTATGGGCCTGTATGTTCTGTTTTCTTGGGATTGCAGAAAAGTCACATTCCAGTAGTTCCTTAATCAGATCTAAGACAGTATCTCTATATTGTCTTAATCTTGGATTATAAACAGAATATTCTCCAGTTATCTATTTCACAATTAAGTCTGAGTCTCCCATAATTGACACTCTTTTGGCTCCTAAAATTTTAACAATCTGCAATCCTAAAATAAGAGATTCATATTCAGCCATGTTGTTTGTAATTTTAAATTCAGTCTAAAATCATGACCTTCCGCATGATTTTTTTCCATATTGTGTATCCAAACTCCTATTCCTGCTCCTAATTTATTGACTGATCCATCAAAATCTAGGTGCCATAATGATTCATGAAAAATGTTTTCACTATCTCGTGCTTTATTTTCCTCTTTTAGTTCATTATTGTTCTCAATGTCAGTTTCAGAATTACATAAAATGAATGAGTCCATGTCAGATGGTGTAGAGTAAATAGGATAGTTTCTTGGTATTTCTACACTACTAACCATGTACTTCATTAATGTTTCTCTGTAAAGTTTCTTGGGTTGGCCAAAAACTGATATTGTTGCATAAGACATATCAAGTTGTAGAGATCCCTACAATTTAGCTCCCCATGAGCGAGATAAGAGAATTCCATATTTGGGAGGGATGTGAGCTACTACAATGTCCATGACTATGCTTTTCCCAGGATATTGAACTAAAGTAACACATCAATATTTTATCAATCCTAAACATTTCACTTTGCTAGAATCAAATGAGAAGGGATCTTTGTAAGGCCTAGTGATTTCTAAATTCAGGGTTTCCATTATTTCTTTGGCATCAAATTATGTGAGGCCCATGAGTCTAGCATTACATTATGTAAAATTTGATCATGAACAGTTAAGCTAATATAGAAAGGTGGAACCACTCCATCTTGGTATTTCCCATTAATATCAGGACCAAATATTAATTCTGGTTGATCATCACTCAAATTTACTGAATCTTCTCCGTCATTCATATTCAAAGTCTGAGTGATAGGTGTTTTGTATAGGTAATGCTTTACCAATTATGTCAAAGGAATTGGTATCTTTAATTTGGAAATTTTAGCTTAAATATTAAATGCTGCTTGAGATTTTCCTAGCTGAATTATCTCTTCTTTTGTAACTGTAGTTTGGGTAGGTTTGTCTTCTTTTCCTACAGTTTTTTTCTCACTCTTTGTTTGTGTTTCTACAGTCTTACTACCTTTGATTTTCTTTTCAGGGATAGTTTGAGAACTAGTAGAAGTCTTTGCAGATTTTGTGTTTTTAGCAGCTGTTTTAGCAGTGGTTGTTTTAGGATCAACTGATTTTGGATCAACAGTAGTTGTTTTGGAGTCTAAAATTTTTGTTTTAGCAGAAATTGTTGTCTTAGCAGCAATAGATTTTTGAGGATCTGTTTTTGTTTGGACAACATCATATGTGATGTCAACAATTTTGGGACTAGGTGAAATTTTTGGACTTGAACATTTCTGAGTTGAACTAGAGTTTTTCTTAGTTTCCCTAGGGATAATTTGCAGAACTTTAGATGTAGGACCTCTACTGTTTTATTTTTTGTGTTTGAGTAGTTTTCTTAATAGAAGGCTCTACATTTTTCTTTCTCTTAAGGTTATATTTCTTATGCACTTCATTGATTGAAAACTCATAACCTTGCTTGTAATCAAAAGACTCACCATAATCTAATTGCAGTTGTTGTAATTCATATAACTCCTGTTCTTCTTGTGTGAGAAAAATGTTATTATCTGTTAGTCATCAGTATTTTTCACCTGTTGATGATGACTAGTTTCTTAAAGCCAAGTTTTCTAGCAGCTGATCTCCAATTTGTCAAATTTGCCAGCTAGAGAACACCCATAAACATTTTTTCCCTCCTACCTTTTAAAATCTGCTCATGATGAGATAAAACCTAATTATCAAGCCCTATCTAGTCTCAGTCATACAAACTTGTCCATCAGCTCCAAAGAGAATACTCCAAGTCTGTTAAAAAAAGTCTCCCCTAAGTTAGGTAGTGGCGCTTTAGGCGATCCTCCCTTGGAAAACTATCCTAATGCAAAAAGAACCTCTGTCTAATATCAACCAGTCATAGATAACCTTCCTACTCTACAAATAAAGCTTTATACACCCTTAAGTCATGCCACTAACAAACCTTGATGTCTCAGCAGTGCATATGCCACAGGTCAAACTGACATTAGGTGGACTTACAATGTTTCAATGTATTTTTCAAGAGTAGAAGTGTACCAGTGTTCTCGAAGACATTATTAAACTTAACATGAGAAGACAACTGCTTCTCATGTGGTTTTGAGCCTGGGATGCAAGTACTGGACAGAGAGTTATTTCAATAAGCTCCTGCAAACATAGTCAAAAGGTTAGTGACTTATGAATAACAAGTAATACTCTGCAGATACTGGTCAAGTTGCTTTTGATGTCTAAATATGCATAAAGGTATTTTAACAACAGGATTATATGTCTCAGAGAAATGCCCCTCATGGCATATTGTCAATTTTTCACTTTTATTTTCTTAATTATGAATAGGAAATGAAAGGAAGGATGACACTGTTTGAAAGCAGATGAAATGGCATCACTGAGAAAACCTCCTCCAAACATGAGCATAGGGTTGGGTCACCTATTGTAAAACCTCCTTCATTTAATAAGCAGAGGGTTCGGCAATGTGATAAAGGCCTCTTTCATTTAACAAGCAGAGGGCCAGGAACATAGATGTAACCTCATTTAAAAGCAGAAAGTTAAGGTGTTTTTAGATGAATTTAGAAATGATGAGTCACCTTCCTTCCAAAGGATGAGAAAAAGATACATCAGTAGATTTCAAATGGTGTTTAAGGAAAAATATGGTCAATAAAATGGTGCTAAAAACCTATGTTCTTATTTTTATAAGAGTCTCCTTCAAAGAAGAATCCGAAGGTGGAGTTTTGACTAAAGACAACCTCATCTAAATGGCCAAGGAAGTAAAACAATCTTGGTTTTAAACTGACTTCTACTAATAAATACAAAGAGAACCACTAACAGTTTGTTCATGGAAATTCTTCATTTGGTTAAAGCAGGGGTTTAAAAGAGCCCAGGCAGTTGTCAAACATAGGCCTCCTTCATAAAAAAGTATAAGGCTCACCATTGTTTGAGGATGAAGAGAATTTATTTTAGTGTGGCAGAGATTTCAAAAAGGACTGCTGTCAAAAATGGTAAAATGAATGAAAATTCACTATTCTTACAGACCTCCTTCACAGAGGAACAAAGGTACAAATTTCCAATGTTTACAATTCAACTTCAGCTCATCATCCCCTACTATATCTTCGTAAAAGTTCAAGACTAGATTACTTTGGCAATCCAAGGTTAGTCATTTTCCTTGATGTTGGAGACTATTTATAGCAGATATTTTCACTTGGAGTTTCAAATGGGGTTTCAAATAAAAGAGATTAATTACCCATTATAAATACCATCCTTGCAGGTTATTGATATGGACCAAGAATAGTTTTATTGCTGCACTTGTGAAGTTCAGGATGGGCAGGTTGTTAAGACTGAAATTTGTGTAGTTGGCACACATAAGCCTCTGTGGATGTTTTTGTTTTTGATGCCTGAAGAGAAATTTTATAAACCCTTGTTGTTGAGCCTATACAATGGGCATGATCAACCATCGAACACCCTAATAGTTGGTTTGTCAACTTGAAAGTGGCCTCCCTCACAAAAGGCAGAGGGTCAGTTCTCCTGAGGTTTTCACCATACAAATCACTTCATACAAATAGTTTCAAAGGTTAAGCAACAGCCTTATGTTAATGAGTATTCTCAGGTGAAAGGTATTTTATGAAATTTCAAGGAAATATAGTTTTAAAACTAGCAAGACATCTGGTTAAAAGACTGACCAAATTACAAATACCACTTGTATTTTCTATTCCAAAGGAAGTGGTTATTTTAGCAAAGAGTTAACAGTTTTTTTTGAAATGGTGAAAAATATTTTTGCGTTTGAGATGGCTTCTTCACTTAGGGAAAAGTCATATCTATGAAAACCTTCAAGGTATCCCACAACATATTTTTAAAAAAAACTAATCAAATTTAAGTCTTTATGATGGTTTAAGGCTAAAAAGTGACAAAGACAGTGAGGTGAGTTTTCTATGTAACAAAAGCCTTTTTCAAAAGCCATCCAAAACCCTCATAAAGTAGTTTCAAAGGTTTGTTGAATTTTTGACATCAAAAGGTGGAGAGACCATTGGAAAAGTCTCATTTTTCAATTCAAAACACAAGCAACATTTCCCTAAGCTGCCCATTGGAGAAATGAGGAGATTTGAGCAATTTTTAGAATTTTTCAGGCTTTCAAGCCTGCGTGGCACGCCTGGAAAAGCACGCGGCATGTCTGGGACAGAAAATACAAAAGCTTTCTATTGTTGCATGGCGCGTCTGTGCGAGCGGTCAACCATTGCCCGAAGGCTGACCCGACAGTTTACACGGCGCGATGTTCTTTCATGTGAACGTGCCGCTCACTCAAAAGGCCCTCAAAAAGAATCTTTGGAGCTGCCAAATGATCAACAAAGGCCCGTGAAAAGTCTTCAAGGTATTCTCCAGTTCCTCTTGGAAAAATTCAAAATTTTAAAGGGGTGTTTGCCATGTTTTTTCCTAAGGATAAATAGTGCTTTGAAAGCATTTCATCTTCCAAAAACCATGAGATAAATAGTAGCTTTAAAGAACAGTTTGTCATATAAAGAGAACAAGATAAAAATAGTGATTGGCGAGTAGAGTTTTTGGTTAAAAATCAAGTTTTTTTATTGTTGTGGTTGCCAAATGTTGTTACAGTAGTAGGCTAGGGTGTGTTTGCATCAGTTTCAAGGGACCTAAAACTGCCTTTCAAGCAAAGTGATAAACCATATGCTAATTACTAGACAGTCAAGAAGAGTTGGAGAGGTTTCGAGTTGCTGTAAGGTGTCCTAACAGTGGTAAAGAAAAAACAACCCTTGTTTGCAAAATCAAAGGTGAAAACAATGTTTATAGTCTGAATGCATTGTCACTTTAAAAGGTCCTCTCTGTGTGATGAAACAGCCAAATCTGTATAGCCTCCATAAGTCAAAAAACAAAGTGTGTTGAAAGTTTTTTCAAAGTCAGTTGAGGGTGTTTTTGTCTACCTTTGTAAGGAAATAGTGAATAGAAAAAAGGGTACTGATTTAAGAGAAAGGTTTTCTTTTAAAAACACAATATATTCTCTCTTTTCAACAGAGGATGACCGGGCACTATAAGAAGCTCAATTAGTTTTCCCGGCGAAAATTGAAGGCCACACAGGAAAAACTCAAGGAGGCTCAAAGGAGGTGCCTGACACCAAAATTAAATAAAGACACTTCAAAGCTCCAAATTTTGGCCTGAGATTCACAACATGTTTTTGAAAACCCTTGAGGGTCATGCTCGCCAAAATTGGGCGAAATTCAACAAGTTTTGGTTTTTTGTCATTTTTGGGTTTTTGGCTAAAACTCATGGGCATCGTCATTTCTGTTTGGGGCATCCTAAAAGGATTAAAATGGTATCATTGGATGCCATAATTTCAGGGGCATATACTCAGTGATTTTCAGATCAATTGAATATGATTTTCTCCCCAAAAATGGCGAAAAACACTCACTTTTTCTACACTCTGCCCCGTTTATCAGCAAGGTTTATTTTTTGGGTTTTTACACACAGGTCAGTTTTTGGTAAACTTCTGGTGTTCAGTTTGGAGAAAAATAAGTATTTTTAGAAAATAGACATTTATAGCTTTCCAACGAGCCATCACGGGCCTCATTTAGACATCGTGAAGGCCTCCAAAAGTTGCCAGCAAGTCAGAGGATTTTCTGCTGATATATTTCTTAAGTATTTTTGTAAAAAATGAACCTTTCTAAAGTGACTTTTCCTCATGTGTTTTTAGCTATTTTTGTGAATTATTAGTTATAAAAATTCAATATATTTTACTTTTTTAGCATTTTTGAGATATTTTATTAGATATTTTGTGCCTTGGGCTTTGCAAAGCCTCAAGGAAAAAATCAGATATTTTGAATAGGCCAATGAGATTGCAAGTTGAACTAGGAGGTTTTCCTCACTTTGGCCTATATATTCCAAAGGCTTTCATTGTAAATAAGGCTGAAATTGATGAATAGAAGCAATATATGGTTATACAAGCTTGGAAGAAACACTTGTCTCATGCATTGGATAGTTTCTTGAATGTTTTTGGATGATGAAGGAGGTCTGTTGTTGGATTCCATGACTTGGTAAAATGGTATAGTGTCCCTCTCTGTTTTGCTTCTTAGTTTTCATTCATATTTCCATGTTCTTGCTTGCTATGAGACATGCCCTTGGAGGCACCTCAAATTTCCTATTTCTTTATAGCTTCTATGTTTTCTTCCTTCTTAGTCATATCAAAGAATCCTTGATTGCTCTTTGATAACCGAAGAATATTGTTTGCTTGTTTCATTTATGGTTTTATGCATGCTAAGTATGATTCATGGTATGCCCTGCTTACTCATGGCTAGTCATAGCTCCACCTTTGAAACCTCTCTTAGATTGATTAGATTGTCATTTGTTGAACCAAGGAGGTCTTGTACTGATCTACTACCTAAAACTTCATAATCTTGTGAAAGTGCTGATAGCTTGAAATACTATGCTTAGGCGTTCCTTCATAGTGATTTGAGTTGTTTGTTTGTCTTAAATGTATTTCCCCAAAGTCTGATAGCCATTTTCTAAAGTTAGAGAGTCATATATCTCTATGCATGGCTTGAATGTTTATTTCTATGCATTGATCAATTTATAGTTACATTTCTCATGATTAATGGTTAGACCTACCATGTTTATGTCAGCTATTTAATTATTTATGTGTGAAATCCTTTGTTCTTCACAAATTTAATGTCCATCTCACTCCATTTTACCGAAAGATCCATTTTACCTCGAATCAAATCAGCCCTTCAGCAACCTTGTATCACCAACTGAAAGCTTTCTTGACCTTTTCAACCCCATAATCCCGATTGATAAACATATTTACCCATCTTAGTCTTTGATCAGTTCATCCTCGCCCTAAAAACCAACCTACTTCATAACTAGCCTAAATCAAAGAATATGTTAAGCCTACACATATATCCTTACACAATTAGAAGACCCTCTATGAGTCCAAAGCTGAATATTGGGCTCGAAAAGGCCAGTTTGATGTTATTGCCAATTTGGTTTTGCCAATCAGCAAATCACGGGACCCTTGGGACCTAATATTATCATCATCTAATAATTAGCCGATTAATAGTGTCTATATCTCGTTGCAATTGAAACATAAAGCATATTTTATATTGCAGCGTCTAGTCTTATTGTTTAATTAGGTCTGATTCTCTAGATTTTCGATGAGAGTGTTTTCAGCCAGAAGTGGGGAGAGAAATCGAGTCCTTACTTATTGGTTATCTCACTGTGGATTCATTTCCATATTATCTAACCTATCCATCATTCTCTCTAATTTTTTTGCTAATTGATCTATCTTCAAATCTTAAGCATAGGTTTCTTCTTTTATTGTCACTCTCCTTTCATTTCTTAATCTAGCTTTTCTAGCTAACAAATTTGCCTCTACACTAACAAAATTACTTTGCATCTGCTCTAGGGTTTCAAGATTTCTCTCTCTCAATTGATAGGCTATATTTGTATCAAATCCATAAGGGAATTTGATAAGGACAGAGTCTGGAAGAGGCTTAAGATTAGCAGGAATTGCACTATAAATACTATTATATCTAGTACAATAATCTTGGACTGTTTCATTTGGTGTTCTTTTTATGCTTTCAAATTAGGTAAGATTTGTAGTGGATTTTTCTTCTTTTCTCATCCATTAAGAAATAATCTATGAAAAACTGCTAAATCAGGAATAATACCAGCAATTAAACCTTTAAACCACTTTTTTATCTCACCAGTTAAATTTTAAGCAAAAATTCTTACTTGGACATCAGCTTCATCAATTTCATGCAACTCAAAATAATATGTCATTTTATTGATATGTTGTTGTGTAGTATAGTGAGTATTTCCATAAAATTGTGGGATTTTACTTTGATAATCTTGAGGCATGTCATGTAACTGTGCTGGTAGGACCAAGGGAGCATATCTGGCAGCCAGAGCTTAAATTTTAGCTTGACTAGGAGGTAAGTTGGAAGTACTTGGTGAAGAACCAAAAGTACTTGTTGATGTAGTTAAAGAACTTGCAGATGAGATTGGGGTATAAGAGGATGTAATAGAAAATGTGGTTGAAAAACTAAAAGATGAAGTTGGGATGCTAGAAGAGGTACTTGGGAATGAGAATGATGTATTGGAAAATGCAGCAAAAATACTAGGGGGGGAACTTGAGGTGGTATGAGATGGAAATAATATTCTAGGTTGGAATGGTTGCTTAGGAAAAAATGAATCTGTGGAATGAAGTGTGGTGGAAATAATAGATGAAGTGGTAGTGAATAGGGATGGACCTACAGATTCTAAAAGGTTGGTAGAAGGCTTAGGGGTAGAGGTTGATAAAGCACTCAATTCAACTGAATGTTGTAAATAAGCGTCATCTATCTCTTTAATCAAAGTAGCAGTTATGGCATCAAGCTTATCATAAAATTCAAAAATATTTCCTCAGAATCTACTGAAAAAGTTTCCTTCTTAGTTTCAATGAATGAAATAAAATCAAGATCTATTACAATGCTATGTAAATCACTTTCTGATTTGGTTCTGAATAAAGCTTGTTCAAAATTTAAATCAAATTCTATGTCTTGTAAACTTGATAGTTGTTTTGGAAGGGAATTTGCTTTGACTAATAAAACTTTATTACCTAGATCTTCTACTCTTTTGTTTTTCTTTCCAATTCTGTTAGGATTATCTACTATGACAACAGGTTGTGGATCTAGATTCGACCTAGTATAGTAGACTCTTCTGGAAGCCAGAATTACAATTTTTTATGAAAATATACTCACAACTTATTAAAACAATCTTTAAGGTGAAAGGATAAATGAAAATATTTCCTTTAAGATCTATTTTAAAAATGAGGATTGGTTGGTTCCCTAGCGGAGTCGCCAATATGTTAACACTCTAATAATTCTCAAAGTTGTGAGATTTTTTGTTATAGTTTAAAGAATATCAGAGGTAACCACAAACCTACTTTTAAGCCTTAGGATCTAGCCTTCCTAATGTTGAGAGAGGGCTCTCTCTATAAGATTTAACTTTGTTGATTATATTTGATTTTAGGCTAGTTATATGGGGTAAATTGGTTTTGGGGTTTTATTTGGTTTGGTGGGAAAATCACTTAGATGGATAACTATAGATCTGTATTCCATTGGGCAGATGGAGTCAATGTGTCAAGAAGTCAGATCAGGATCAAGGTCTAAAGGTAAATGTTCATAGGGAAAGATAGCAGAGTCACTCAAGATCTTCAAAGGCCGATGGTTAAATGGTTTTAATCGGGATAAAGAGAAATTAAGGGTTCTTAAATCCGGATGAGTGAAAAGACAGAGGTCAATCAAAATCAAGGATCAATTAAGGGTTCCCTATTCAAGATATCAGTAGAAAACATTTAAATGAAAATCATTCAATAACAAAGTGCTTTTAACAAATTCTGAAATAAAAATTCCTGATTTCACATTAAAATTTAGAACACATTCATGAATGGATGGAAAACATAAGAAAATTGACAAAATGATAAGTGAAATAATTCACTGCAGTGGCCCAACACATGAATCCTGTAATATGATGCTTTATTTCCTGTGATCCAGTCTGCTAACTTGAACTTGATACAAAAAAAACCCTTGGGTTCAGAATATTATAGCTATAGAAATGTTCAACAATTAATCCACCCTCAATACTTCAAATGATGAAGTATTTATACAAAAAATATTACAAAATATCCTAGAATAATCTTAGGAAATTTTCTTGGAAAATAAAATATCTTCATGCAAGAAGATAGTGACAATTGCCTAACTACTTGCTAGTTGTCCTATTTATTGAAATCAAATAGTTTGTTGTTTGGATTTGGGTTGCAGCTAGACAATTGAGGTGTCCCTCATACTGGCAGTTTTATCTTCAATCTCTTTTGATCTTCATCTTTCATCTGATACACTTTCAACTGATACTCTTTGAATGATACACCTTGACTGCTAAAAGACTGTAAATTGCTTAAGTAAAAACATCAAACTCTATTTTTACCTTTCATGCTCTTTCATCACTGTAATCTGATCTTACAGTAAATCTGTCATTTTCTCCCAGGAATCAGCTTCTGGCAATTTGATCTGCATAAGTCTTCTAAATTTTTCATCATCTTCAATATATTTTGAAAATTTTGGTTTGATTACAAAAAGGTGTTTTACTTCATGTTGCAAGTAAAACAGATTTTCAAAACTTTTATACAAAACTTTCCCTGTTGGGATTCCTTGCCAATCTGATTTGTTTACCTGTTCTTTAGCAAATTCTCTTATTTTTTTGTTATAATCTTCATCAATTTGTCATCGATTACCAGAAGATTTGGAAGGCCCTTTTGCCTAAAAATATCAAATTTTACCATGAATCTTGTGATTGCCATATCCATGTTTTGGCAATTTTCCTCTAATTGTTTCATCAAGTTCTTCTTGGAAATTTCCTTTCTTACTTCAAGTATGGTCTCTGTTCTATCTGTAATTCTAATTTCATCCAGTTCTTGTTTATTTTTGGAATTGAGAAATTTGATAATTTCCAATGCCTCTTCAGGTTTTGTACCTAGTTCCTCTTTGGCCTTATGTATTTCTTCTTTTGCTACTTTTAGTAAATCTTTCTATTCATAAATTACCTATATAGATGGCCAAGTATCATTGACTGCCTTAATGATATTGGACCATAATTGGTTTTTTACATGTGCCATAGGTTCTTTCAAAGTCAATTATGTTTCCAATTTCTTGATTTGTTCATTTAACCTTTTGTCCTTTTGCTCTTCATTCTTGGCATTGATCTGTGCAATATTTTTGGCATATTCAAGCACTACAAGGAAAAGACCCTGTAGCGGAGGTTATAAAGGAGGTTTTTAGTGTTATAAAATTGGCCAAAATTGTCAAAAAAACATATGATACCACATCCTTTTCTGGTAATGGAGGTTTTGGAAGAGATTTTAACATAAATTCAACACAACTAAAAAAAATGGGCGGCCGGAGGTTATTATGGATGTTTTTTCATCGGTGCTCTTATCAGGTTTTAACGCTTCGGTGCGTATCGGTAGACAGCGCATCGGGGCAGTCGAAGGAGAATGCACCAGGCTGTTAAGGAAAAAAACAACATCGGGCCTCGTGTTGGTGATACAATGCACGGGGCCATTCTAATTGGTCTTGGGATTTGAGCGATGCCCATAGGTGGTATAAGTGCACCAGTGTGTGTATCTTTATGAGGCACCGGTGCTCCGTATCACAGAAAGGAACCGAGATTTATAATTTGTATCGGTATTCGTGCAGTTCACATGGCATATACAAATGCATCAGTGCTTGTAGATACATAAACACCCCGGTGCGCAGTGTCACACAAACACACCGATATTTATAACTGGTATCGGTATTAGTGCAGTGCCCATAGAATCATAAACGCACCAGTGCATATAGACACATAAACGCACTGGTTTTTTTTTTTTTTTTTAGAACTATCCACCTCTGATAGTCCAATTATTGTGATTGTTTTAAATTAATTATTCATCAAAATTCGACACATATATATAATCTTATAACAATATTAATATGAATTAAATTTTTATTAGTGCATTTGAGAACGACAATGGAGAATGCAATAGCGACAGTGGAGAATGCAATAGAATAAATTAAAACATATGATATATATATATATATATATATATATATATATATATATATATATATATATATATATATATATATATATATATAAGACATTCTTTATCATACAAAATGGGACAATTATTTGTATCCCTTTCTCTTTCAATTGGGACACTATGTCCATTACATTAAACAAAATGTCTAATTTCACAGAAATATTTCAAAAAATAAAATGCCTTTCTTTGATATCCAAATTACATAGTGATCATCATTCTTCGCTTGAAATGTTATCACTACTAGAGCTACTTCCATGACTTGGGTTATTTTCAGGAATGTTGTGTTCACAGCATTGATTGTTTTCTTCTTCTTCACTTTCCATCTACAAACATAAAAATAAACTGAAATGAGTGTATATACATTGGTGAGAATAATGAAAATTTCAATATTAAATAATATACATCAATGTAAATCAAAAATAAAAATGAAGTACCATAGCAACAATTGACTCATAAACTATACACATTCTTTCAAAACCATGTACCATGCCATTTTTCAAAATTTCATCTGTTGGCGCAGTTCCATACTTTGTTTCCTGCAAGTTTTATACCCCATAAAAAATCATATATTTAATATAAAAGATGTTTTTGTTCTATTAATTATAGACAAAGATAATTAAAACAAGATCGATAGATGCTTACAAATTCCAGAATTAAATTCTGATATGCCAACATATACTCACAACCCATATTTAACACAATTTCAGTCAATTCGTCTGATGGTCCTTCTTTGTATGTTAGCACCTGTTTGAAGACATCCAATGATGATTTTTGTAAAACAACTAAAAAAATACAAAAATGAAATCTAGTTAAGTTGTTATAAGGAAGTAACACTTACTCACAAACTTAGAGATCAACTATTTTCTTCCTTGTCGTCCTGTTTTATGTACTGAATGGGTTCCATTTTCTTTTCTTTTCTGCAAGAAAATTATTGAAAATTAATATTTAATGCTAAATTGTTTATTTATTGTACTTAATGATCGAAAAATTCAATGATTACATATTACATTTGAAGCACATTGTTGTATTTGTCCCACTAGATCCCTCAAACTTTTGTAAAAGTTTTTCCCCCTTTTGTTAACTTCTAGCACCACTCCAGATGAGCCAAGGAGCAATTCATTTTCATTTGCATGCTCTATTTTTTTTCTTTTCTTAGAACAACATTCCTTTTCTGTGTTGTTGGTCCCTGTAGAACATTAAACAAATGTGAATTAGTAGACTGTTTGACACATTTTATCTAATAATTTTAAGTATATTATTAATGATAATTAAAAAAAGAAACTCATATTGGATCGATAGTATTGTTTCATTCACTTGATTCATCTTTTTGCAATTTTTCCATTAAACTTGTACGCTCTTCTAGTCGTAGATCAGAAATAATCATATCGAGCTTCATCATTTTGTGGCTCTGCATGATACACAGTAAAAAATACATACTATTTAATGTTACATATAGTTCAAAAATAATATTTTTTATAAAGAATTTACAAAGAACTTGCCTTTTTTTCTTTTCTTGATGTGTTAACAGTATTTTTGTTACTTGATATCTTGTCAGTCATTTCTTTATCAATCTGAAACCTGTAGCATATCATTCATGAATATATTTGTAAATAAATTCTCAACTTTGCAGGTAGAAAATAAATCTCAAGTCACCGGTGCGCCTTTCATGAAATCCGCACCGCCGCTGGTGCGTGAATATATTAAGAAAGCATTGCAAAACAGTATAATACAACGTACAGTGCTTTTGGTATTATAAACGCACTGTAAAAACAGTGTAATAGACCTAACAGTGCATGGGGTATTATAAACACACCGCAAAAATGGTGTAATACACCGTACGGTGCTTTCCTAGTTAAAGAGAGCACCAGTGCCCTATTTTAGATTTGGCGCACTGATTTAAAAAAATGTTTTCAATTTTTTATGACAAAGAACTTGCGGGGTGCGCTGTAATAATAAAGAGCACCGGTGTGGTGGTGTACGCTGGGCGCACCGGTGCAGTGGCGTATGCAGGGCGCACCGATAAAGAAAAATCAAAATTTTCAAAAATTCACGCAATGGCCGAATGGATTGGGATCCGACAATGCAAGTCATCCCGTGGGTTGGACGTCAATCTAAAATGAAAAACCCAAATTCCGAAATCACAGAAACAGGGAGAAGAAAGGGAAAAAACAAAAAAATGAAGGGTTCAGGGTAAAAATGGATAAAACTGTAGGAAAAAATAAAAAACTACAAAAAAAGTAAAAAAAAGAATTAAATTTAATCACGAAATGGTTTGAAATTCTATGATAAAGGGCTTGAATCACCAGAGTTTTGGTTTCTGATTGTCTAAATACTTCTGTTCGAACGTATTTCGCCATCCACAGTGCCCTCATGCGCTCTTGCTCCAGGTCTGTCTCCTGCAAAAGTCTAACTAAATTTTTTTAGCAAAAATAGTGAAATAATGAAAAGTGTTTAGTATTTAAAGAATTATTTTATCATATTAGATTTTTGAAAATATTTTTCCGCCCATTTTTCAAATTTCCATTTTTTTTAACTTAAACAAAATAGAGTCGTGTTTTTTTATTTGTATTTATTTGTTTCCGGTGTGCGGAAATGTGACACATCGGTGCGTTGTATTAATACGACGCACCAGGGCCTGTTAGGATGATAAGAGCACCAGACTTTTTAAAGTTTTTTTTTTCTTTTTTTGGTTGTATGTAAGATCATAATAAAATAATGATAATTATAAATTACATGAATTTATTTTCATTATTTTATAAACTTTATATATGTAAGATCATAATAAAATAATTATAATTATAAAGTACATGAATTTATTGTCATTATTTTCTAAACTTCATATTACAAAAGTTCGTATTATTCTAGATTTGTTATTTTACAATTATTTGCAAAATTTACAAATTTAAATATTTTAATAAAATCATTTCACATTAATACAATTAAAATTTTCACATTAACAGAATTAAAATTTTACAAATTAAAATTTTACATACAATTACATTAATTAAAATTACAACTACAATTAGAATTAAAATTACAATTACAATTTTACATTAATTTCACATACATGAATTATGATTAGAATTACAATTACAATCACAATTTTACAAATATTTTACAGACAATTCAATTAAAATTACAGTTAGTAGAAATACAATTACATGTACAATTTTACATAGAATTACATTTACAATTACAATTACAATTTTACAAATATTTTACATACAATTCAATTAAAATTACAATTACAATTTGTGAATTTTACATACAATTAGAATTACAATTACAATTTTACAATTTTTCATATATACAATTACAATCATTTCAGAATAAATTAAATATTACAATTACAGTTAAAATTTTACATTAATAAATATTTTGCATGCAATTACACTTAAAATTACAATTAGTACAAATACAAATACAATTTTACAATTTTACATAGAATTAAAATTTAAATTACAATTACATTCACGACATAATATTTAATAAATATCATGGTCATTTAATAATATTAAATTAATTAATAAACATCATCATGATCATGATAACCATCGTACAAACATCATATTTGACTAATAAACACATTCAATTAACATCAAATTAACATTATATATTAACATCATCACAACACAAACATCAAATATACATCTCAATATAATGTCAAATAACTCATGCATCTATCACATATACACATCTATCTGCAAGCTAAACATTAAATGAACATATCTAACATGACTAACAATATGCACCACATCATGATGATCATCAACATGAAAATTAAGTACAACTGCAACATGAACATAAAATACATGGACCATATATATATATATATATATAACTGAATAATGTTAAAAATATACAACTATAATATAAATGTCATGGATCAGGCACTGGTGGTAGTATAACAACATCAATAACACTAGTATAAGTGGATGCGGCGTGCTCACTAAAGCTGGGTGCAGCCTCGATAGTCGATGTTCGAATAGCCTGCACATGATCATGATGATCACTAGTACTGATGGATGCATCCGCTGGTGGTAGTACAACATGATCAATATGAGGCACAGTAGTAGTGGAGGCATGCTCAATCAATAGTACTGCAGCCTCAGCGGTCAATAGTCCAGCCTGCTCATGATGATCGTGACTAGTACTCATGATGGATGCTGCAGGCTGCTGACTGGACGTGGCCGATGGTCCAACCTCATCTCCATGATGAATAGTGTCAGATGCTGCTAGTGGAGCTTCATACTGCGAGGTCAACGATCATGAGATGCATCTGAGTCGCTGCTGTCAGACTATCCATCACGTGCCGCAGCTCGACTACGCCTATAGCTACAGGAAATCCTCCTCAATTGTGTAACAGTTGTCGTAGATCCTATGACATGCCGCATCAGGCCGTACATGTCACACGGCATGCCTCTCCATATCTGTAACGGTGTATAATCACCCTGTATCTCTCTGTAATGAGTAGACCTGATGCCCACATCTAAAATCAATCCACAGAGTTTCCTGCCCAACTCCATCCGGTATCTAGTCTCAGGTCGACCACGCCTAGCAAAAGGCAGTATCGATGCACCATGAGGTGCAGGATCAGCACGCCTCTCTACTATGCCACTGGCCTCATCCTCCAGCGCATTAACCATCTCCTGATTGTAATCATCAGGATTAACACCTGGATCATGTGGTGGATCCAGCATCTCATCGCCATCAAAAGAGCCAATTTCTGGAAAATATATATAAGTACACAACAATAATTAGAAAATTTCATTACACAATTTAATAAAAACAAGTTAAAGAACATGTTAGAATAAATATAAATAAAACAGTAATATTACCTCTATCATCTGGCGGCTCATCAAGAGTGAACAGGATGTTGGGACACCCTCACCAATCTAGTCCAGCATAAGGACATGGGACCATAATGAAGGGATGCAGCCCGCCAACACTGGCTAGTAAGTCCAGCGAATCATGTGATATCCTCGCTGGAAACATAATGTATCCCCTCTTGGGCATCATCTACCCCCACATGCACATCGGCTGATGAGGCTACCGAAAAAAACTAGTTCCCATCTCTGGAAACCTCTCAAAAAATAAACAAAACAGCTCTGAAGAAAAAGGGAAGTTGACCCTCCCTTGTGCATGAGCACAACATCTATCTAAGGTCGTACAAAACTGTCACAAAAAATGGCAGAAAACTTGACAAGTCGTGACTGTTGTACTAAAGAATCAACATAATATAAAAGCGAGCAACTAATGCATTGCCCGTCACTGGTGTTGTGCGAAATGATCGAAGCGATAATAGAGAGGCACTGCACGTCCTGTCTACCAAAAGCACATATACGTAACTGACCTCCAGGTACCTGAAACTATGAAGGAGATAGTACATGTGCTCCAATGTATCTCTGGGAGTAAACTAACTGACTCCCTACTACACAACCAGCTGGCACGCCTGGGAATGAGGGAAAATCCACCCCTATCCTCGATAGTCCTGTAATAAAATAAATTTCCTCCTCAGTGGGTGTGTACCATTGGTCAGGACCAACCTAAAAATCCTGTCGGTGGGCATTCCACCCCGATAAGATGTCTCAAAAGCACACTATGGGCCTTTAGGACGGAAATAGCCTCCTCATAGAACTTGAGGAGGCCTACATGCATAATAATCTCCTGGGTATTTGCAGTAATAGGGCGAAGGCATCCATCTCTCTCCCTCTCTCTCGCCTCCCATTGGCGAATCATGTCATATTGTTCTACTTGTTGTTGCTACTATTTCTTTTGTTCTCTCTGAATCATTTCCATATTAAATATTTTTTTTTATTAAAACATAAATGTATTTATAAATATACATATATAATTTTTTTTGAAAAAAAAACAAACATACAAGTCGGTGTTCCATAAAAACAGTCACGCACTGGTGTTGGTGCGTCCTAATATTTTAGCGCACCATCCCCGGGGCCCCTAATGAAACAAACTGCACCGGCTTGGATGCAGATGTATATTTTTCAAGCACCGTGGAATGTGTATAATTTAGAATAGTTGTGCGCTGACTGAAATATATGCCCCAGTGCATATAGTCATGTCAGTGCACTGACTTCATGAAAATGACATAGTTCACGGTGTGGTCATTTACCCGGCCGCATCGTTGACCCTCTCGGAATGCAAAATGAGGTGCGCTGACATAAACTGAGGTAACAAATGAAGTCAATGCACTGCACTATGATTGCCGAGGTCAACGGTGCGCCTAGATAAATGAGCGCACTGCCTTTTTCATTTTTTTATTTTTAGTTTAAAATTATTCGGGGCGCCTTCCGACACCGTCCCGAACATGGTGCAGTTACCGTTAGCACCGTTAGCAGTGCTGCCTGTAAATTTTACAGGTAGCAACGCTATCCGGTGCGAGCCGAACAGCTCGAGCGCACTGCGCGACAATTTTTTTTTCTTTTTTTCCTTTTTAATGGTTATTTTTAAGTTTATTTCAATTTCTAATATGCTAAAAGGATTAATTATAGGAAAACTAGAAAAATACCTGTACATTTCGCTGTAGAGGAGGTATATTGGCTGTAAAATTTGGAAAATAAATTTTTCTCACTGTTTTTCAAAATGAAAGTTGAAGATTCATAGCCAATGCAGAGCAGTAGTGCGTGCAATGTGTGCAATGAGAGCACCGATGTCAGGGTGGCTCAGAAATAAGGAAATAGCACCGGGGCTTGAGAGCTTTGGAGCACTGAGGAAAGTGAATAATGAATTTTTTTGGCCACAAATTTTTTTTAATTAACCCTATTTTGGTGCATGGGGTTTTATAAGTGCACCATTGTGGTTCAATAAAACTGCACCAGGTGGCATCAATTTTGGCGCGTTGTTTATAATGCGCCGGGGCATTTCCCTAACTGCGCACCGGGATGTTTCAGTTTCGGCGCGAAAATTTGATGATGCACCAGGGCAGCGTAATGGTAAAGCACCAATTTTTTGGCCTTACTATATATATATATATATATATATATATATATATATATATATATATATATATATATAATGTTATTCCAATGCATGTAGTTTCTAGCGCACCAGTGCTCTTAGAGAAGAATGCACCGGCTCGTTTCTATTTTGGCGCGATGTTTTATGATGCACCGACGCGAAAGAGTATTGATGCCCCGGTGCGTTACAGTAATTGGACGCCTCGGCGGTGTGTGTACTTCTTGCACACTGTTCGGTGTGCCAATGTTTGGTGTGCATCGGTGCGTTCTATGGTATCGTGCGCACTGGTAATTGATAGCTCAAAAGCACTGGAAAAATGAAAAATCTGGGTTTTTTGTCGTAAATATTTTTTTTTTAATTTAACCCTTTACCAGTGCATGATGTTTATAGGCGCACCGATACTGTTTGCTACAAACGCACCAGCCGATTTGTGTTTTTGCGCAATTTTTATGATGCACCGATGCGATTTATGTCTACCGCATCGAGTGGTTTCAGTGTTGGCGTTGTGTTTTATAATGCACTGGCGCAGACGAGTTGTGAGGCACTGGTGCTCTATTATATTAGGATGCACCGGGCGGGTGTGTATGGAGTGCACGGTGTCCGGTGTGCCAATGATTTTGTCTGCACCGGTGCTTTCTTTTTTTGAGAGCACCGGGGCGAGTTTTAATGATAAGAGCACCGATAGGAAAACATCTGCGCCGAAATTGAAGACTCAGTGGCAGAAGTTGTTGATGAAGTTACTTGCACTGTTGTAGCCAATGGAACCTTTGGAGCTAATTCTTCTACTAGAGTAGATGGCACTGCTATTGTAACCATAGGAATTACAGTAGGCGGGACTTCCTGTGCTTTGGTGGTTTCTTTTTCTTGGACCAATTTGTCGATATCAATCTCCATCTCTTTAATATGGGCTGTTAGCTGCAATATGAAACTCACCATCTCATCCTTTTGATTAGATTCCTAAAAAATCTCCTTAGCCTGTGGATGCTCTATAGGAGGTAATTTCAAATGTTTCCTGAGTGCAAAAATATCAACATTCTTCTTTTTTATTAGTTCCTCTGCATTTTTTACATTATTAGGATCATAACCCACCTCAATCACTAACTCCTCCAAGTATTTGATTATGATATCCTTTTCATATGAATAATATTTCTCAACTTTGAGTTGATCTCTTACATTTATCAAAATATTTTGAAGCTTTTGTGCACTCATTTCTTTTTTATTCATTGTGGAATAAAGAATCTCTGAACTCTGTTTATGGAATTCAATTTGGTCTAGGGGATGAATGTCCTGAACTGGAACATCAAAATCAACCTTTTTATAATCAGATGTTGTTTTAGGAGTTGGCACTGTGGGTTGAAACACTTTCATCATCAATTTATTATTTTTGAAATCAAAGGCCTAAAATAGGCTATTTTGTATGTTGGGGGTATGCTTTAAGTACAGAGAGTATATTTCATTCTTTATTTCTTCATTTTTAGCCTTAATCTATTTGTACCTTTCCTTAATGTCCATATCCTTCTCCTATGTCTGCTTTGATGATGAAACTTATATACTATGTTGTTTTTGGATCAACTGTGTATTAGAAGTGGTTGGATTTTGTTCATTTTCAACTACTGTAGGAGGCTCAGTATCTTTCTCTAGAATTTACGTATCCATGACCTCAACTATCTCTTTTTCTTTGTCTGCAGGATTAATCTTTAGTTTCTTGTTGTACCTGAGTTTGAACTTTGTTTCTGTAGTGGTCTCAGCCGTGTAAGACCCTTCTTCCCTCTTTCTTTTCATGTTTCTGTCTTCCTGAGCTGGAGTCTGCAAAATGTGACTAGTATCAGTTTGCTTATCAGCTTCTACCAGTGTATTCTATAACCATTCTGTTTAGTTGGAGAATTTCTCAATATTAGGCTTCTTCTCATGAATGTATGGACTTAATTTACATTTAACTCTCATTTTGTTGATTATACCATAAGGATCATAATACCAAAGATAACTTTTTCTGAATTTGTATTCTAACAACTATTTTTCTGCCTCTGCACCTTCTTCTCTGTTATTACATATGAATGGACCCACTTGATTTTTCAATTTAAATTGGGGTTTCTTCTTTGCAGCCAAGAAATTTATAGAATCCGAGTTCAAAATATATCTTATATACTCTAAAGAAAACAACCTCATAGGTAAATATTTTGGCAACTTGTAAGGAATGAGGGTTGTCCCATAAATTCTAATTTTAGTGTGATTTTGGTATAAATACCAATCATCTATCCTGCTCTGTTCAGACAACTATAAAACTTTCTTGATTTCATTTCTAATCCTAGGTTGCACACTGTTGTTTAGCAGATTTACTAATGGATGGATGAAATAATCTGTAAAGTCTGCATAAGTAAACTCATTTGAATCCTTTCTGATTAAGGAGGTCCAAAATATATTAGATTGTGGATTTTCTTCCACATCCATCTTCTGAAGAGTTATAGGAAACTTGTATGACTAAAAATAAAGGAACATGTGGAAAAGAAATGAAGTATACCTAAAGACACCTTCAGTAGGTAATTTAACAAGTTGTTCATGAATGTTATCAGCAATATACTGGGAAAAATCAAATATAATTGCAGGAGGTTGGCCAGGTACAAAAATGGACAGGAAACCAAGTACTAATGCATCAACATGTTCATCTATGAAATATCCAAGTAAAAAAGGCAACATGGAAATAATGTGTTTGGTTCTTTCTGGGAATTTAGAAGAGGAGTATGGAGGGTTGAGCTTGGGGATTTCCACATAGGAGGGCATGAAGGTTTGAAAAATTTGGAATCCCTTGGGAAAATCCAACTCCAAATAGAACTTTGTGAGGGCTTCAACAAATAAAGGGACTGCATTAGGCTCAAGCTGCAACTGAACAATCTGGTTGATAGATTTAGTTGTTATGGTAAACAATACTTCTTTTTCAGAATTGACAATGGCTCTTTGATCTGGAGAATAATGTGATTGGCATAATTTGATAGCTTTTGGGCATTGATGAGTGTGAGGGACAACATACTTAGGAAAATTTGATTCCCAACTACACATATCATCTGTTTGATCCAAGGATTTCTCTTAGCTCCAACAGTGGAGCTCAAGGAGGTTAAACTCTGTTACAGAATCTGTGATTTTGAAGTCTAAATATGCCAAGGGACTATGTTCTACATCTACAACAAGAGGTTTTAGAGGGTTGATTACAATAGTTCTTTTGGATGCCATTGATAGGTTTGATTTATTAGTTTAAACACACTTAACCTTTAAAAATCTGATTTTAGGTCTGTGACACACTTTTGTAAGATTAAACTATTTACAAAAGGAATTTAAATATAACATATGTTCTATCTTGGACAACAAAAGGATATTTCTGATTACTTTCACTCAAAAACTATTAATTTTGTATAAAAAACCAATTTCTTGACCTTTATAGCTTCAAAAAATGATATTAACGTTTATCAGTGAAATTTTTGTGATGAAACAATCCTAAAACATAAAATTTTGTGCAAAAGGGTTTCTTGAGTACTATAGAATAGGTTTTGAATGTCTCAGAGAGTTTTTTAGGTCAGCAGATGGCTAAATTCATTTCAAATTTTGCTTTACAATAGGTCACAACTTTAGAAACTATAAGTAATGCTGAGGGTTTGTAGGAATAATGATTTTATGAGGCAATATGGTTGTTCCTAAGGCATACAGGCTTATAAGGCTTCAATTTAACAGTATAATTCTTTCATATGGATGGATAGATCTCTTTTTCTAAAGAATACCTGTGAAAATGGAATTTTCGCTATGAAGAAGGGTTTGCTGGGTCTTGAAATCTTTCAAAATCTTCTTCTGGATTTATATCCAGTTTGGAGGCTTCTGCAGTGTTGTAGTAGTTGTTTTTAATGATTTCTGTTAGTTTTTAGGCTAAAACAGAGGTGAAAATGTATTTTTCTCGATTTAAAACTCTCTTGTGCACAAAAAATGGTAACAGAAGGCTCAAATGAATGCATTTCAGGTGTTTATGAGCAATTTTATGTGAATGGTAAATGCATTAACTGCTAGTCATTTCAAATCAGGGGCGGTTTGGACACGGGGGAGGGAATTAATGCTAGCAGTTTTCGCACGGTCGAAGACGGTAAATGGTTTTCATTGAATCGATGTGATCCAAAAAAAATGCGACGTGTGGAGGAGAGATAAAGCATTGAAACATATTTTATCAAAAAATTTAATTTGGTTATTGATCGTGCAATGGGATTATGTGGTGAAGTTGCAGGGTAATGGGTGTGGGGCCCGGGATTATATATCCGATGGGAGTGGATTTATATATTAAAACATAAGTTTTAGTATATAGGATAGATATGAATATGATATGCGGGTTTAATATTTTATTAACTAGTGCAATGCATATAGGTGTAATATTACTATAGGGCGGGTTATTTATATAAAAGGGATAATTTTAGCCTGGAAGCGGGGACAATATTAAAAGGATTTAATATAATACGGGCTATAAAGGTTAATAAGGGGCTAATATATAAGTTAATGTGTTAATAAAGTGCGAATAAAAATTAAACTAAGTCTAATGTAAAATATAAATAAAGGGATAAGTTTCATAGTTTAAAGTCCCGATATAATATTTTTACCTTTAAACTTAGAATAAAATGTTTTTATGGGTTTTTTGGATATTTTTAGGGTAAAAGGGGAATTATTAAAGGGTTTTAATTTCCCTAAAAATGAGTTTTACACTTAGGAAAAGGGGATTTTTGCAAGTGAAACTGAATGATGATGGGAAAAAGGAAAATGAAATCATCAAAATGGAGGGGATGAAGTATTTTTACAAGGGAGATGACTATTTGAAGGAAGTTAGTGAATGAATTGACCAGGTTCTGCTTATCCATGATTGTAAAAACTGCTTCTAGCTACCCTTATGCTACCCTAACATTTTTTCTTCATTTACCTTGGGTGCATTTGAGCTTGCAAACCCTTGTTCATTTTTATTTTAAAACAGAAAACTAACTAATTCTATCCTTATTTCTTCCAAGGGCTCAGATTAAGCTGTTGAGCTCCTTATTTATTCTCTACCTAACTACTGATCTGCAAAGATTAAACTATTTGGCAAGATTTTTATTCTCTATCTATCAGCATGAAATTTAAAACATGAAAAATTCAAGATTAAGCTTTTTTGACTAATCATGTATTATGGAATTTTGAACAAGCTGCACATAATCATTTATTTTGCAGTAAAAAGTAACAGTAGTGGCATTTTGACTTGCATCACTTTCATGTTTTTTTCTTATCTCTTTTTTGTTTGGGGTCCATATTTTCTATTCTTTTTGATATTTTTCTTTTCAAGTCCTTTGATTTTTCTTTTAGGACTTTTACCCTCTTTACATTTTTTATTTTATTTTTCTAATATGGGAAAAAATTTTCAAAAAGAAAAGTATGTACATATTACACGACTAATCAAAGTCAATTAAAAAATTATGAGTCCTATTATTATAGGACCCTAACTGGTGCCATGTTTGACAGGGTATGGACTGGAAAAAAGGATTTGAAGATCGGGTTTGAGAAAAGATGAAAAAGATTATGGAATAGGGAGAGTGGTCGCAGATGTTAACACTTGAGATGGAATGCGGAGGTGATTAAAGGAATGGAGAATGTAAAGTAGTATCGGTCTCTCTGCAATTAGTTTCATAGGGCGTGATCTGGGACTTAACGGCCTGTGACTAACGGTCTGGGATATGATCGTAGGAGTTTAATGGGTCTGATGAGGATTAATGCATAACAGGATGATTAACGGTCGAGGAGTAGGTTCAGTGGAAAACGGGGCGATTTACAGGCATAAGTGGAGATTTGAAGGGTAGCAACCAAATGAAGTGGAGGGATGTGATAAGATAGTGAAACAACAGTTATGGCATGGGAAGGGAAGTCCGTTAGCTAACAATGTGGGGGGAAATAGTCATTGAGCAGGGGAGGAATGGTTTTCAGGCGAAGAAAAATCGGAGGTGGATTTCGGTGGGGGGTGGAATAGCTCCCAGTTTCTGGTTTTGGTTGGAGGGGGTGTGAAATGATATGGTGTTGCCAAGTTGAAAATTTGGGCAGCCATTAAAACCACTTTTCGGACCCCCCCTCCCTCGCGTTAATGAGAAACTGTCGATTGGAGTCACGAAGTGGATCTCCGCTACAGATCTTGAGCGAGCTCCAGATCCGTCATTGAAACATGTCAGCACTTTATTCCTTTGATCTGACAACTTGTCACATAGTGACTTTATAATAAATTAAAAAAGCGCTTATATATATCAACTTTTAACAAATGAAATTTAAACCCCTTTTGAAGGTCTCAGACATCAAAAATTAAAATTTTAATACCTTTATTAGCATCTGGTGCATTTAAACAGATAGCCATAGTTTTATTTCTCAAAATACTAAAGCATTCACACATTATTTATTTTATTCTTCCCTAACATTTTCTTTTTTCCTTCTTTCTTTAGAGAAAACTACTCTAACATTTTATTCTAACATGGATGTAATGAAATATAATATTCCTAACATTTTTAAATTTTTCTTTTTCATCCATGTTTTGACTTAGCATTTTATTTTTTAATTTTTCAAACTACCATGCTAACTTATCAAAACAAACAATGTTACAACAAGTCCTATGTTAAGTTGGATCCCGAGTGATATTGACCTTATTCTCTTAGTTGAAACATGGGAGCAAGATGAATCTAGGGTCCCTCACCTCGACGGTTTCACTCTTTGGTCTGTTTGGAATAAGAAATTCTCTCAGAGGGGTTTTGGTGGTATAGCCTGCTATATAACCAAAAAAAATTCCTCTCACACCCAAATTCATAAAATCGACCCCTTCAATCAATACATTTGGATGAAAATATATGATTCTACCACCTATAGGATCTTTCTTGCAATATGCTATTTCGCTCCTATCAAATATGTGCCCTATAAGAAGAAAAACTTGCATAATAATTGTCCTTTCAATTCTTTAGTAAAAGACATCTTCCACCTGAGAAATTATGGTAATATCCTTTTACTGGGAGACCTTAATGCTAGAACTGCTACTAACCAAGCCATTATATTAAGCAACAACTCTAACCCCGACCCCTTGTGGCTTGATGAAGATATTAACTTAGCTAATAAATTCAAGATAAAATTTGAAGACATTATCGAGAACTTATTCGACACCGAGCACCTCAAAATTTTCAGTTCCCAGGACCTAATTATTTGTAATGGTATTAACAAGTGGTCCCTCTCTGGTCAGATGACATGTTTCCATGCGCTGGGTAGTAGTGTCGTGGATTTTTCAATTTCTGACATCCTCGTTCTCAACCATATTACAAACTTTGGGCTTCTTAATGGATTCAAGCCTGACTTTGACCACAACCTTTGTCTCTGTCCCTCAATATTTCTATGCATACCACCCACATGTAGGATACCAATGAAATAATAATTGTTTTGTGCCCTTTTTTATTCCCCCTAACATGAACCTTGGGCATAAAGCGTGGAGAATATCTCTATTCCTCTCGAAAGAGAATGTGACAAGGAAAAGGAAGGAAATGCTCCTCAATTATTTGAACTCAATTTTTGTTGTTCCTTTCCTTTGGTTTGATCCAGGCTTAGATAATGTGTAAATTTTGAAACAATCACGTAAACCTGCATCCATGGGATTTGAAGTTCAATTTGTTCAAGAAGGAAGTGATTTGCGAGTTATTAATAGTTTTGCAATAACGATTTTAACAAGTGATTTGAGAGTTAGTGACGACCAAATGACTTATGGCCTTGCCCAACAAAAATTCCAGCAACCATATTGAAATAGAAAATCCTTAGGTAAACCATCTCATGCCACATTCTTTAACATTTTTTCTACACAAGTTACAACATACCAAAACCAATGTTTAAATAAATTTAATCAAGTGACAAATTATGTCAAGGCCCATCCAAGAAACAAAAAATCATGAAATATGGAATATTTTAATTAAAGTGATAGTTGAAGTATAAACAGAGTATATGCAAGATTTAAGAACCCCACTCAGTGATATTCTATTCAAGTTAGCATATTAACCACCAACTCAGATCATATACTAGATATATCCATTTAGACAAAAGTGATTTTAAGGTTTACAATCGGCATAGATCCATTTTAAGTACAAATCTAACATGAGTCGAGAGGAATCAAATTTCTTCACGTATAAACTTATTTTAGAGTGAAAGAAAACAATGTGCAATTTTTTATGGTTTAAATTGTATTATTGAAGGATATATATAATTTAATTATACATCAATATTAATTCATATTAAAATATTTTATTCATAACCTACATTGGATATTTTATTAGATACAACATTAAAATATTTTCTTTTAACATTTTTTTTCTATATATAGATATATATGAAGTTGATATTCATATAAGTTTGTTAACATATACCTTCAAATAATTTATTTAAATAATGTGTTAAAATATTTTTGAAAAATATAAGGTTTAAACATCTTACTCACATTTTTTTTACTTCTAATTACTTTACATGAAATTATATTAGGTCATATGAACGACTAATTAAACATGCATAATATATTATTTTTTCTTTTAGTATGGCCCACATTGATTTTCTATTTAAAGAGTATTTTATTTTTATTTTTTTTATTTGAAGAGGACGCGTGTTAACTCTAAGTTGGGCACAGACATACTTACACATCACCTTCACACTTGGCTGCAGAATGAGTCTCTCGGCTTAATAACAAAGATTTCATTAAAATTTCCTTCATTCCTTCACCACAAATAATTTGACCCCATTGAGACTATCAAAATTCACATCCCATTAATAGATTTACACAAGGATTAATTGGAATTGAAATCAAATTAATACATAATAACACTCACAATTCAGAAATACATTATTTAATGAAAAGGCTTTGGACATAACATTCTACAAACTCATAAATATTTATACCTATGTTTTGTCCTCATTTCCATTTTCTTTTCCATCTTCCTACTCACTCCCCTTTATTCTCTCTACCCACTTTCAGTTACAAACATTAATTATATATAACAATGATGGTTTGTTGAGATCCACACAAACTTCCGTATAAGAAAAATATGAAATGTAATACTAAAACCTCTAACTCCTTAACGACACTCCTAAAATAATATATTACATGTTGATGAGGAATAATTCCTTATTTCTTAAATAAATATCTATTCATTAAGTAAACTAATTCCATACATTTAATTACATTAGATTGACATTAAATTAAATTAAGGAAAATCACTGCCTTTAGTAAATGTGCTAATACATATTAGGTCTTGTTGACTTGAAGAAATTCTCCTCCACCAAACTCCCAAGATAAAATAACTCATGGAATCCTATTTATGATTCTTCAAACTTCTTTTGTTAGTTGTACCTTCCATATTTGTCTGACATTTTTTCCTAATTGTAGGTGCATTTATTGCAATTCCTCCTCTTAAATCCCAAACTGTATTTTGTCATTGTCTAATTGCCTCACTACATGAAAATATTCAACAAATTTTATTCTAATGTTGAACTTTCTCACTGTTTTTTTTCTCTTCATCTCTTGTAGCTATTGATGTATTTCTTATGTCCTCAATATTCTAGGTTTCCATACTTTACTTTGAAATGCTCCACTTGTCCTATTAATATACTTGCGCAAAAGTCAACTGATTTTTGTTTTCGACCGTGTTCCTCACCTCAGTATGGTCATTCTTAGGAAATTTCTTCATCACCACACATAAGTCAACAATTTCTATATCCAACTTCTTGCTTTGTTGATCCATTTTGATAACAGTGCTCCATTGTAGCTACACTTCAAAATTTAAAATTTTAAAATCTCAATTGTCATTTCATTGTTCAACTTCCACTCTTCACCACCATAAATCTCTTGAAAGATGTTTAAGGCACTTTATTTCATCCCCCATGGCTAATTTATGGAATATTGACTTCCATGTTCCAAAATTTCTCTTTTACCTGCATTTGCACATGATCAAACAATTTACAACAAATATTAAATCTCTGAAAATCATCATCAGTCATAAAAATGACTATCTTTTTTTCATTGTTTTCTACAAATATGTGGTATTCTATCCTTCCATGAAAATTAATCTTTATTTGAACCCATGAATCCTCTTTTATAGCATGTTGGTGATATTTCCTATATGAAATTAATGTGCAGTCCTCCTCAATATCCGGATTGACTAGCCATTCTTGAAAAATCTTCAAATTTGTATTAAAGTTGACATTTCCTCATTTTGGTATATGGTCATCATCCGTCATTCCACGTTGGAATATTCTTATCTCTATTATCATCCTCTTGTTTTCAATGAAATAAAACTTCATTCTCAGGTTCTCTTAACAACCTCCCCTGCAACTTGAATTCTTCATCAAATTTTATGAACATTGCATTTGAATGTTTCTCTATCCTCCTTTTAGCTATCTTCATAAGCAATATTTTCCCTATTTGTTAAAACAATGGGTTATTGTAAATGTTCTCCCATAATTTCATTTATTCATTGTATATGATTTCCACTTTGATTGCCTTTATAAGGCAATTTTGTCTCTTCATTTCTTGTAACAAAATTATGATTTTGACCTTCTTCTATTCTTATGACAATATTGGGTGATTATCCATCATATTCAATACCTACAAAACCTGCAATCATACACAAATTATTAGTTTTAAAAATATAAGGATATCTAGCATTAGAGATATTTTGAGGTATAAAATGGGCCTCATAAGGAATATTATAAAAAAATATTAAAAATAATAAAATAATAGTAGATTACAACATCAAATTTTAGAGGGAAAAAGGAAAAAACTATTTTTTGAACTCATATTTTCAACTTATCTCCCTACGGGTTTTACTTAGATTTCACGAGGGAGTACTCGTTGCATGCATAATTTAATTCCTCATCTAAGGACTGCCCATGTTTCATACTTTCGATGGACTCTGCTACACGAAAAATTGAGAAATACATGAAAAAAATGATTGCAACAAGGTCCATTGAAAGTATGAAACATGGGAAATCCTTGGATGAGGAATTAAATTATACATCCAACAAGTGCTCCCGCTCAAAATTTGAATAAACTGGTAGGGATATAAGTTGAAAATATGAGTTGAAAAATAAGTTTTTTTTTGTTGTTTTTTAATCCTTTTACCTTTTTACTCCAAAAATGGTGAATCATCCCCCGTGGTTGAAATCATCATCTTGAATCCTATTAGTTATTATAAAGTTGATTTTGGTTGTACTTTTTTGTTTTGAGACCCATTTTAGACCTCAAAATTTATCTAATTCCTCCTTTGATGTCTCTGTTTTCATGTATTTAAGTTGATCTGAACTTTTCAAGTAGCCCATAATACATTCATGAAGTTTTTCATTAGCGTCCCCCACAAGGAATGATATTTTCTCTTGTTCACAATAATGAACTTCCCCTTCCTCATACTCAACTGCTTTTATTTCCTCTTCCTTCAACCAAACACTCATCATGTGCCTCAACTTATTCCTTAGCTTTCTTGCAAACAATTCCTTAACATAAAATGTAACCTACTTCTTCATTCTCTATCTTCATCTATTGTCCTTTCCACTTTCCTATAGTAACATCATCATTATACTAAGTTTTTCCTTCATCTCAACCATTTCTTGATAAAATTCCTTTTGACCTATCCTTTTCATCCCTATGCCAATTGTTTTGGAATTTTCCTCTATTTTGTTGTGGCTTACACTTGAACCCTTTTTATGAACACTACTAGTCATATTTACTATTCCTCTATGAACTTTCCTCTTCCACTTGTGAGCTACACTAAGCCTCTTAAATAGAAATTATATTTCACCCTGCTACAGGTACCTCACCAATCTTCTCTTATCAGAATTTGGCCTTTTAGTGACATTGGTTCTATTCTCTGAATATTCCTCTATTCCTATAGGATTCTATACCCATATATCAAGAGCTCCACCTTTTCTTCTCTCTAGAAAACTCTACCCACATTTGCAACTTTGGAATTGTCTTAGCAACTTCTACCCTGTTGTAGTGCATTCGACGCATGGGCAGATGAAATACACTGTGCTTAATAGGGGAGGATGCTTTCCTACAAGCAAGTAACAGGTCAATTGGTTTGTTAGATTTTCAGTGGAAAAAAATAACATGTATTAAACTAATTAAAGAACATAACATGCTACAATAAAGAAGAAATGAGAAACAAAATACTCATGTACAATAACAAGCTCAATCGAGTCAAACACACTAATAATTCAAATGGAGAAATCTCTCCCTTTTATTAGTTGTTGATGGTATAAGAGAATAGGATGCTAAATCACTTGCAATGAATCCTTATAGCTATGGAGCTCTAATGTTGAAGGAAACAGGGTCTCTTCCCTTTAAGCTTCTTACAAGTCTCTCTCTCTCCTCGATGGATGGTAGAATAACGGACACTTGGTGAACTTATGCTCTTGGATTGAGGTGTTGGGTGACCAACAACTGAATCATTCCACTCCTTGCTGCTTGGACAACACAATGCTGGTTTGCTCTCAAGAAATTTGGCTAGCATAACAATGTGTTCTCATGTTCCTCTTCCCATGGTAGTATTTTATAGACAAACTTCAAATTTTCCCTCCCTCTCTTGGTACAAGATGGACATTGACACAAGAGTGGGAAGTTGATTCCTTTGTGTTTTTCACTAAGGCCTCAAGGTGGCTGTAATTGACTAGCTTGAGTGGGAATCCTCTTCTTCAAGTGTACCAAGTGGTCCCGGATGGTGACTTTCTGCATACCCAGGACCACGTGGCTATCTGAGGGATAATCGAGATGATATTCGCTACTATCAAAGAAAATGTCATGCGGATTCCTTGGGGCCAGTGCCTTTTGTGCGCTATTTTATAAATTTTCCTGCTTGACCTTAGTAAAAGTTAAAATTTTCAGATCCTGTAATGCCTTCCTTCCATGTAAATCCTTATTTTTACCTTTTGATTGAAATTTCCTAATATCTTTTGCTTGTAAAATTTTCTAGTGATAACAGTTTCCCCCTAATGTAGGAGATCTAGGAAGAATTGTATAGCCAAAATACATTATAGTTTCTTTTCTGTATAATTGGTTTGAGAGAGAGAGAGAGTAACTTACATAAAACTAGAGGTTGGAGACCCCTTGTCGTGAGTAAAAGAGGTACCATGATTTGTTGGAAACCTGTAAGAGATAAAATAAATACAATATTTATATGAGGTGGGCATGTCCCATGCTCATGATGTTTTCACTAGTTAAGCTTATCTGACAGATAAAGGTTTTTCCTACATCACTTGTGTGGTAGTGACCTACTGTTTGGTTGATGACGATGGTTTTTGACGCCCTTAGGGGATTTTTTTCTTTGACAATAGGTTGAAGGTGGTGCCCACATGCATAATATTGGTATGGCATGTTTTTAGAGTAAATTATCATTGTATTCATGGGTTTCTGACTAGGGACCTTCCTATGTAAGCATTGCTAAAAGAGATGCTTAAGATGGCATGGGTCTTCGAAATTTTTTGACAAAGTGCAACGGGTGTGAAGTACAATACCATATTGACAAGAAAGCTTATGTTGAAGTCAAATTTCAAGAGGATCGATGAAATCAATGGCAAATGATGACTCCCATAGTGTCATCTGAGAATACCCCTATTGAGGTGAGGAGCCATCCAAGGTATTGCCTCTTTCTTGGAAGATGGTTGTTGAAGTCAATAAGAAGGAAGCCTCAACCGACTAAGAGAAGTACTAATGCAAGGGACCAAGGTCTCTGATGTAGCAGGAGAGGTGTGATAGGTTAAATTAGGCATGACGATGAGAAATGGATGTAACTGATGATGGAATTTCAATGGTCCAAGGTCAGAGCTTGTAAATGCAAGCGAAAACAATCATAAAAATTTCTAGTGAGGAAATCCCTAGGGTCAGTAGGACGTCCAAGGTGGGTATGTGGTTGTTATGAGTGTCATGGTGAGGTTGGGTAAAGAATGTGAATTTCCTACCAAGGGTGATTAGGGACTGTTGCCATGTGATAAATGTGGATGGATGGGTGGGAGTGTTCTCATAAAATAATATTTGTACATGTTCCAAAAGAATATAGAATGGTTTTGTATGTACAAGCACGAAGACGGGTGCCCAAATAAACATGAAAATGATCCCTCGCTTATGGTGTCAGGAGGGTGTTTTTTGCTGAGGGTGGGGGCCCCATTGGTTAGTCTCGATGCGAGGGTGGTGAAGTGGATGAAAAGTGTCGTAGATGGGCTATGCTGATGGGGGTGTGGTAGGCCAAGTGTGAGACACGGTGGTGCGTATTCAATCTGCTTATGAGAATGGTAGTCTAGGAAAGGGGTTTTATCATGACAAGGGTAAAACGTGACTTGATGTATGATGGATGAATGAGCATGAAATTCTTCCCATAATTGAATGTTATGGCTATGGATCCAGATTTTTGATGTATGGTCTACTTGAGTGATGGATGCCATGGAGGGTGAGGCTCTACCAACTGACAAGAATGTTTATCAAGTGAAAGGTGAGGTGATGATAAACATGGTTGAGTGAATGGAACCTATGGTTGATTCCTGTGGAGAAATGATGTCAGGATATGCAAAGCTTCATTGTGGAGCCTATCATTCTAGGGATAAAATCATACCTCCTCTTCTACCTTTAGTGGTTAGGGCAATAGGTGATTTTTCGTTCTTGTAATACCTGCAACCAATACGCCAATTGAAAGCATATTTTCTATTCAAACATATTCAAAATAACGTTGAATGGAAAGTGATAAGAGAGGGTGTACTTGTCGTAAATGAAAAAATGATTTTTTCTGAGGCGTGAATGTGTGAAGCCTACTTTGGACATGACGAGGTGCTGATCACTTTGTTTATTTCCATTTTTAAATTGGGCATTTTGAGCTCCCATTATGGTCTATCGAATAATAAGAAAAGGGAAATATAAGGGTCAATATTTCTCATTTCAGTTCATTTGTGTTGTTTGAGAATTTGATATCAGAGATGAGCCCCTGCTTCCGATCCTTTCTTGTCATTGCGGTGTGCCTGAGTATCTGAGATTCACATCGTACGTGTTAGGTAGGGCACTAAACGTCTTGTAATTCATTTTTTTCAGTTTTGTCTTGGGGGGGTTCATACAAATTAGGTTTGTATGGATTACCTGCCTCTTTTTTTCCTTGATCATGTGGGTGATCAAGATAGAGGCACGCGAACCTCACGAGGAAAAGAACTTTCCTACAAGGTTATCGTGCATGGCAATTTTTTTATGTGATGACCCGCACGTCTTTTCTTGACACAGATACATGAACATCATGCCTATGTAGAAAACAAGCACGGTGATGAGAAAAAATAAATTTGTTTAAAATTTTTGATTTTTTGGTTTTTGGGTCACTGATTAGGTTTTTCTCTTATCACAGGATGTTGTGGCATGAGCGTGATTGGCCTAACCTGCGCATTGTTGTGGGCCAGGATGCCAATGCATGGAGGCTCCTATTATAGTCGGGCTTGCTAAAGTTCTTAGAGAACGATATTTAGAGATCACAGGATAGCCTGCTGCGTTTCCTAGTCCATTGTTGGAACAAGAGACAGAGAGTGATGGTCCTGCGACATAAAGATGTCACCATACGTCTAGAGACGAATGTGTTCTTTCTAACCGGTCTACTGCCTCAGGGTGAGGCACTACCACACCCACTCCCTCCTGGGCAGGTGAATAACCAGTGTTGGGTGGTGCAGCACTGTGACGACACGCTGCTAACCTAGGGGTGCGTCTGTATCGAGTCAGTGATGGACCTCGCTAACCAGTGTGGTTTGGTGATGATAGTTCCCCTGATTGGGTAGGAATCGGGGCCTTAGTCGGTGTTTTGATCTGGCTCTGGGCTAGTCACTTTTATGACTGGGTGCACCATGTGTATGATGGCATGGTGATGTAACTAGGGAAGGTCCAGGGAGGATCTTCTAGAGTATTTACATATGCGAGCACCCTCTGTAGTATCATGTTTGAGAGGGTGGTGATGATGTGAACCATTGTGCCAGTGCGTATTGGTCCTCGTCAGGATCCTCGGATGGGGCGGTGGGTGTCCGTGATGCCTCATGGTGGCGGAGGGATGTGGGTCGAGATTTGGATGCGACCACAGAGGCATGGTTCGAGGTGAACCCGAAAATGTTTCTTGACTATCCATATAGAGGGATGGGTTTCCAGGGGGGATCCAGATATGGGTCTTCCTGTTGGTTATGTGTGGGGTCCTGCAAGTGTGACCTTTTGATGTTTTTTTCCATTTTTGAGTATTTTATGATGTGTATGCTTATATGTATGCTATGGTGACACTGACACTATCCTTGTTTCTCTTGTAGATGTGGGAGTGGTTGGGAATCCTCTTACCCGCTTGGTGGGGCATCAGCAGCCGAGGAGGGACCCAGGTGGGGCTACTCAGCCCTAGGTTGGAGGGCAGGGTGATAGTGATGGCCCCTCAAGGAAGGGTAGCAATGCGGCCACTACCAGGGACACTAATCTTCTTGCTCATGCTGAGGTGGCTGAGGCGCGAGTAGTGGTGGTTGAGGAGCAGCTAGTTGCAGTTGAGGCTCGCTCAATAGACTTAGCCGATGCTCGGCGTCAGGTGGAGAGGTTGACCCAGGGCATGCCGACTCAGGGTTTTGTGTCTGATTTGGATGAAGCATGGATCGAGGTACTGATGCCTCAAGAGAGGGCATATCACCTTGCATTGCACCATGTGGCACTTTCGGTTTTGGTTGCTGTAGCTGTACTGAGATCGGGTGTAGCTGTGGGTCCAAAGGACCCACCTAATGGGGCTCAACCCTATAGATGTTATGTATTCAGGGAAAGCTCCCGTTATGAGGATGCTTCCCTATTTTTATTTTAATGTATATATTTGGCCGACTCCATGGGTCAGACAATGACTCTGAGTATTGTGACTCCACACATATTTGTTGATATATATATATATATATATATATATATATATATATATATATATATATATATATATATATATATATATATATATATATATATGTATATATATATGTATATATAGATATGTATATATATATATATATACACATATATACATACATATATACATACACATATATCTATATATATATATATATATATATATATATATATATATATAAAAAAAGTACATGTGTGTATGTATATGTATGTATATATAGATATGTATATATATATATATATACATATATACATATATATATATACATACATACATACATACATATATGTATACATACATATATATATATATATATATATATATATATATATATATATATATATATATATATATATATATATATATATATATATATATATATATGCGAGATATGTATTTTTGCAGCTTTGATGACGTGTCTATGGTTATTTTATTTGATGGATGTCGTGTACCTATGGTGTATATCTATTTGTTATGTTTTCTTTTGTTTTTATATGCATGGTTATTTATACGAGATGCATTCCAGTCTAGAATGTGATTAGCTATGCAATCAACTGTCTGGTTTTGATTTCTTGGTATATATGTGAATGTAATATGATCAAACTGATGACTTAATCTTTTTGCATGCAAATAATTTCTAAATAATTGAGAATCTGGTACTTCAAAGTCTTTTTTTAACTGTAAAACCACTAGTTTGGAATCAAGGTAGATATGTAGATGGTGAATGCCTTGGTTGAAGGCATCACTCATCAGCCTGATTCCTGCATCGTATTCTGCCTGATTATTGGTGGCTGATCCGATGCATACTCCGTTGATTAAGAATTGTGATTGGTTAGGATAGTAAATGGCCCAGGCAGTTGCTGCTAGATTTTGAGACCATCGCGATGCTCCATCAGCGAATCCAAAATAATGGAGGGGGGGATGATCCATCTGTGACATCAGAGAATTATTTTCGAACAAGTCTTTGATGATTTTAATCATCGAAAAAACAAATTATGCTACATGCATCTTATCTCTAGGGTTGAGGCCTCCTGCCCCTTATGGGTAAATTTTTTTTAGGTAGAGCCCATTAACGGGGCTAGCTAGGCATGTACCGTCAGACTCTAATAAGATGTATGCCCCCTTGAGGAGGAAATTTTTATGACCTTAGGGACCTTTCCATAATGTTTCGAACTTCCCAGGTCCCAGGGCCTCTTTCACAACATCGTAGTGGAGGACTAATTCTCCCTCAGTAAATGAGCGGGGCGTGATGTTGTGATTAAATGATGCTTTTACTCATTTTTAATGTGCCTCATTATGTTGGAGTGACTGCCTTCGATTTTTGTCGATGAGTTCTAGCTGTACCAATCGTTGTTCTAAAGGTTGGGTATGATCAAGGAATTCAATGGTGGCATGCAAGTTGGGGATTTCACGTTTGATGGGAATCACGTCTTCAGCCCCGTACACTAGTTGGAAGGGTGTGAATCTTGTTGAGTTTTTAAATACCGTGCGGTATGCCCACACAGCGGAAAAAACCATGTGGTTCCATTTTGTCTTATAGTTATTCACCATATATTGTAACATTGTTTTTATCACTTTGTTGACAGCTTCTACCTATCCATTAGAATGAGGAATATTTCGTTTTCGAAAGGCTTTTCGTGATTGGAGACTAACTCTTTCAACACACCAAACCACGTGATGACATGGTTGAATAGAAACCGTGCCATAGTTTCTTCCATGTTGTCATATGTGGGCATGGCCTCTGCCCATTTGGTGAAATAGTCAACGACGAAAATGATGTTTTTTTGGTTTCCTGACAACGCAGGGTTAGAAGTCTTGAATTTGATCCCCCATTTATAGAAGGGATAGGCTACAATGACTGGGTGCAAAGGAGGAGGAGGTTCTCTTGCCTTGTGAGCGAAGCGTTGACATTGCTCACATTTTTTGACTGTCGTAATGCAATTGCGAAATAAGGTGGGCCATTAAAATCATGCTCGCAGATGTTTTTGGGTGATATCCATTCTGGAGAGGTGGCAGCCACAAGCTCCACTCTGATAGTCATTGAGGGCTTGCTCAGCTTGGTCATGTGTGAGGCATCAGCGTAGGATGGTATCTATGCCTCATCGATAAAGGAAGTCTCCCATTAGGAGGTATCGGGGGGCTTGGTGGCGTATGCACCTTCGGTCGTCACGTGTGAGCTTTGGATTTAACTTTTGGGTTCATAAAATTAATAGGATATCACCATAACAAGGATTTTTAGTCCTCACTAGAAAGATATGTTCATCCTGTAGTGAGTCATTAACTGGGATCCTTTAGTCTGACTTGGGAGGTTAGTGGTGAACTCAACAAAGATCAAAAATTTATTTCTCTTGGTGGAGATGAACTGTAAGTCAAACTCCTATAGTATGACTACCCAACAAGCGTATTTGTGGTTGATCAAACAGTGGGTCCACATGTATCTCATCAGGTTGATAGCTGTGATGACCATTGTAGTCAACAAGATAATGTAGTGTCAAAGCTTTTGGACTACGTGTATAAGGGCTAGGGAAATTTTTTCTTCCAGTTAATATCTTAACACAGGGCCTGATAAGTTCTTACTGGCATAATAAATTATGTGTCCTTTACCATCAGGCTTGTCTTGGATTAAAATGCCAGCTAAGGTGGTTTCCAACGCTGGAAGATATAGGGTGTAATATTTGTCATAATTTGGTGGGATGATCAATGGGGCTAAAGATAATGCATCTTTTAGCACCTCGAATGATTGTTGGGCTTGATCTTCCCATTTAAAGGGGATATACTGAAGAATAAGGCATGGGAATCCTTGCACGCAAGTGGTGTAATATGGGACAAAGCGTCTCAGGAAATTGGCTTTCCCCTGCAAACTTTGGAGTTTCTTAATGATTTGTGGTGGTGGCACCTCTTTGATAGCCTGGAACTTGAGGGGGTCCACTTTGATCCCTTGTTGGGATACTATAAAAACTAAAAGTTGACCCGCGTTGATGCAAAAGATGCACTTGAGAGGGTTCAAGCATAGATTGTAATATCAACATCTTTAGAATACCAAACGTAAATATTCTATATGATCACTTCGCTTCTTGGATTGAATAGTGAGGTCTTTCAAGTAAGTGAGGATAAGGTGGGTTAGGTCATGGAAAATATATTTCATGGCCTGCTGGAAAGTGGCCCCAACATTTTTAAGACCGAACGACATAACTTGGTATGCAAAAGTGCTCCACGAGGTGGTCAATGTTGTCTTATATCGATTGGTATGCCGAATTTGAATTTGGTTATACTCTGAGAAATCGTCCATGAAGGATAAAGCCTAGTTCCCGGCGCAAGCATTGATGACTTGGTCGATGAACAGGGTAGGGTAGTTTTCTTTTGGACAAGCTTTGTTTAAATCTCAAAATTCAATACAGACATGAATGGTATCCTATTTTTTCATGACAGGAACAAGGTTGGAAGCCATTATTGGTAAGCTATGGAGTAGATAAAACTAACTTTGTGAAGCTTATCGATTTCTCTTTTGATTTCTTATGCCTTAGATGGGTGTAATTGACGTTGTTTCTGGCCAGGTGTCAATATGGTGCTCTGCGATAACGGGACTAAGCCCTGATATTTCTGAATAATCCCATGCAAATATGTCTCTATACTCTTGCAACAAGTTTGTGTAAGAGATTACTTTTCCTGGGGAGCATGCTGCCCCCAGTGAGATTTCTTCAGTTTTTCCTTGGTTTCTAGATATATTTACCATGATGGTTGGTGAAATATTGGACATGCTACCTTCTTCGAATGCGTCGGGTGCTGAGATGGGATTTTTGAACCAATAAACTTTCCCATATGGGAGGAAATATTTTGATTCGATAGCGTATATTTCTTGGTTTTCTGGGTTGTTCGAGCCGAATGTATTTTCGGGAAGAAAAAATGAGCGGTGATGCATTGCATCCCACAGAAAATTTGGTTCCATCATGGCCTCCAAAATATCCTTGTCTGAATGGAACAAGGTATATAAGGGGGAGTGAGTTTGTGTGAGGCCATGAGGAGGTGGTTCAATCCTAATGGAGCTGGTCGAGAGAAATGAATAGGATGCAATAGTTGATGCTATGGAACCAGACGAGGTCAACAAGGTGCAGACGGATTCAGTTTTCACAATTGATGGTACAACTACTTTTGTAGTTGTAGCAATCTCAACACCAATGAAATATGAGAAGACAACATGAGTCATGGTTCCTATGCATGATGAGATGAATCGTACGTGGTGTTGTGTGTCATCGACGTTGGATGGTGGAGGAATTCCCATTGTGGTGGCTTGAATAAGACAAAGCTTAGGTTCCTCACGTGGCGTACTAAGGTGTTGTGGTAAAACACAACTCCCCCATTTTTCACTTATGTACTTCAAATAATGCGGACCCTTTCTACAAAATTTTTGGCTAAAGACCTTTTAGGATTTCCTATAAGTTAATTATCATACACTTTTTTCATTTTCTCATCTTCCTCAAAATTTTGTTTTGATTTCTTTGTTGAATTTGATTTTTCACAAGCTTTCCATTAATACTTGTTTCACTCCATTTGGTCAACCGGTTTGTAAATGGCACTCCTTTGAAGTTTTGATCATTTTCTCACTTGGGTTAAAAAATGTATAAAGTGTATCAATATTTTAATTCTCGTAGTTAAAATAGTCATTCATTGTAAATACTAACTTTTAGTTAATTTTTATTAATTTTTCATTTTTCACTAACGGTCCTACAAAATGACCTAGCTAAATTGTACAATAAACGAAAACATGTTTCGGGATCTTGGTAATTTACTTCAACTTGTTATTTTAAAACAAATTTCCAAACCCAAAACCCAAAATTACAAAAAGTTGAATTCTAAATTGTAAGATGGTTAATCCCATGTGGGCCCCACTTCATAACGATCACTCATCCAAAACAATCCCGATTTATAAAAAGTGCCGCAAAAAATATGCGATGCGATATTGCAATTGTGATATATCGCAATACCAAACATCTATTTTTATGCAATCATTTTAAAAAGGCCGAACTCCAATTGGGATTGCGATTTGGTTTTCATGTGCAGTGTTAAAATTGTTTATCATAAAGTTCTAAAACTCCTTATGACTCCCGCACACATCACCTTCCGTTGACTTCACCTCCACTGCTTATCTCTCCACCTTATCCCTCCTTATCACTTTGTTGATACTTCTTCCTCCTCCCTAAGCTCTCCCTCTCACGTGGATTTTTGGTTTTAAATTTTAATTATTTAAGATATAATAAAGATTATATTTTTATTATAATTTTTATATTTTACTTATAATATTTTATTATAATTTTAATATAAATAAATTATAATATTAATATAATATATTTATATTTTAAATAAATTTTAAATCATTTATTTTTATTAATTAATTTCTGCTTATAGTAAATTGAGATTAATAACATAATTTTAATTAAATAGAACTAATAAATTAATAACATTAATGTTATTTAGGATTAGAATTAATTAAAAATTCTGATTTTTAGCCCAAGCAATAGAAATTCCAGATTTCTGGGAATTTTAATGTATCGACTTTAGAAGCTCATAAATGGAGTTTTACTTGGCCAAATGAGGCCTAGGACGACTCATTAGAAAGATAAAATCATAGATAACATCTATTTGTTTAATTTCCAGATTTTATCATTTATTGGGCCTAAAATTCAGCAGAAGATCAAGCTATGAATTTTCAAAACAAAATCAATTTTCTGAGTTTTATTTTCTGCATTTAATTTTCCCACAGCTTCTTCTAAGTGTAGATCCATTCGTCAATGATATCCTTGACCAATTAGATCATCAAATGCATCAATATAAAGCTTGGATTTAATTTTCAATTATTTATTTAATTAAGTTTTGATTGGATTTATTTTAATTTCCAGATTTTGTATTTTGATTTTATTTTTACATTTTAATTTTGTTTCCATTTTTTTTTTTTCCAGAAAAGCAATTGAAGAGATGATCAGAATAAGATTGAAATCAATGAGAAGGCTCTAGAAATTGAATAATATGATTTGAACCAAGGAAAATAGATTGAGAAAAACCACTCTTCAAACAAAATTTCTTATGAAGAAATCCTTTTGTAAATATTATAAATAGCAGATTGCAAAATGTAATAGGGGCTTCTCTCCTCTACAATTTTGAAATTCTTAATGGCACTATTGTTTGGAGGATTTAGAGGTGTAGAGTGAGAGGAGAGGAATCTCATATCTAGAGATTATTGAGTTTTTTCATTTACATTCTGAGTTATGTATAATGAAAAGAGTCTTGCACTAATGTAGCTCTGATTTTGAAAGCAGAAGTTCAGACATTGTAAAAGACTGTTAGAGACCGGAGTTGGAGAAATGGACTTAATAAATTGGTATTTAAAATACTATTATTTTAAATGTTTGTTTCATTTTATGATAACAGGCATGTGTCAATTTAATCACATACTTGTGCACTTCTGTCAGTATGAGTAATTTGCCTCAATTTATGTTATTATTTATTTCTACTCTTATGGGTTGAATTCTAATTTCTGAGTAACTATTTACTCAGAAATCTGTCTTATAAAATTGATTTATTGAATAGTGATATGTTGTGAACTATTTCCGCATGTTATTGTTTAATTATTCAAGTTATTGATTAAATGATCAATATCATTTTGAGAACTACTTCCTGAGTGTTGTTGATTGATTATTTCAGTTAAGAGGTCTCTAGATAGAATGTGTTTGGTATTCACAATGTCAGTTAATTGAACTACTTCATTAGCTTGATACTCATTTAAAAAAAACATATTTAAATCTCAAATATTTAAAACATCTTTCTTTCAGTCGAGATAGATCTATATCTCCCTAATTGAGATAGGATTAAAATAGTTTATTTTTCTTGCATATTATAATAATATTGCATTTAGATTAAATTCTACATTCCTAAAAAATCCTCTTCCCAAAGAGGAAAAACTTTAATTGTGGCTTGGCTAAGCCCAAATTAGCTTAAGGATCACTTTCTTGTCCGATCGGCAAGAGAAATGATCTGATGTCTCTTTCCCATTGATAGATAAAAGTCATAGTTTAAGCCAATGGAGATTGAGAGAAGGTAACTGGACCTAGTTAAACCAACTAGAGCCACCATTCCAAATGGAAAAGAAACTGCTTTAAGGTCCGGATCGGGTGGTCATCCCCCATGTTGTTGCAGCGAATTTCGAGGCCTCAACATAAGGGTACTTGCAATTTCCTGTATTTGGAAGTTGTGTTGAGTGCAGAGGTGCCTAATGGCTGGTTCAAATGGTGCATGAAATCACGATGCTTATTGAGTAGATGGTATGAGAACCAATGCTACTATTTGTCCCTAAAGTGGATGCTCATAAATGATTGGGAATTGGGGCATGATTCCGTTATTTCCATCTCCAAGTTTTTTTGTTTTGGGTGGTCTAGATCCTTCAGGGAGTTTATAAATAATGCTTCTCTTGTCACTCATAGCCTTGGGAGGTACTCACAATTCATTGTATGGTGGAATTGTGAGCAAATCCTGCAATAGCAGCGTGTTATCATCTCTTAATTAGAGAGATTGATCTGCGAGATGGGGTGACCATGCGAAGGTTGTTCAGAAGGTTCTTTAGTTCCTTACATTGATTGAATTGGTGTTCAATTCTATTGCATAGCTCGTATGCCATCCTTGGCTGGTCCTAGGCCCTACTAGGACGGTGGGTTGTTTTAGGTATCCTACCATTTTGGTATTGATGGGGGGTAGGTTCCCTTGTGTTAGGTTGTCTTGGCTCTAGAACAACTATATCTGGGTGTTGTGCCTCCAACGAGCATATGATGTCTATTAAAGGGTGTAATTGGGAGATGTAAGTATAGTTTCGAGTCTGATGGTTGCTTTGAAATACCAGACAAGTATTTCTTTCTTCGGTACTCCCTTCCCTCTAGGTTTTTGAGGTGATTGGATACCATTGGCGAAGTGATTCTAGGTCAAGGAATTGGGAGAACAAATGGTTACATGCATTGCATAATCCACAGGTTGGTCTTATCCATGGAGGGTGGTTGGGGGTGACGATGTGCCCCTTTACTGGCCGCTTTTCTGCTGACACGAAGAGAATAGACCTGCTTGTCACATATTCTTGCTTTGCCGAAATTTCTATGGATTTTGTATCTAATTAGTCTGTTGCGGAAATGCGTAATATGGCCATGCGTAAATTGGTTTATTCCAAACAAAATCGAGGGATATAATGGCAATGAAGAACTGGGTGGTTGCCAGAACATGCTCGACACAAATACTGTATTTCTCGTAAGTCGTCGTAGTATATAGGGTCAACAGGATGCCATCTTTGAAACAGATCTAGGGTTGCACAGTCAGTAATGAAGTGATCACATTCAACACAGAGTGCACATAATTGAATAGGAGGTGGAGGGTGATCCGAGGGGGGAGGTGGTCGTTCAGGTGACTGCCTCGCCTCTTGTAGGTACAGTATGGTTCTAGGTTTTTCCTCATCCATATGCATGGGTGGATTTGAGGGATCCTATTGGAATGATTGCTCTAGGGCCTACAAGGCATCCCTATATCGTGGCATCTCTAGGAAGTGATGCGTGTAATTCCCATAACGGTCACAGATTGTGCATGTCTAGTTTGTGCATAATGCTTTCCCTTGATTTTTCATGGCATGTTCCTTTTAATGGGAACTTGGGGCCGTAGAATTTATTTTGGTGCTTAGAAGAGGTTTCAATTCATCTAATTCCAGGAAAATATTGGTAGGATGGCCTATGATATCACATAATGCACAAGGTTGCAATGCCCTAGGTATGTTGGGGTTTTCGATTTTATTCCCTTTTTTGTTGGTTTTCTTGGTCTCTCTAATTGGTGCTGCTACAGGAGTTTCGTTAACCAGTGTCACCTCATGAGGAGTGATATGGGTTATCCTTGTAGAAGTGATACCAGGGCTTCCTAGCATGTCTGGTGGGACCAAATACTAGATAGGTATTGTGAAAGACATGTTTGGCAATGTTACATTCGCCAAGACATTATTTGATGCAAAACCAGGTGGGGGGTATAAGAATGGGGCTTGGGAGATGGCATAGGGTAGGAAAGTCATTTTAGCGGTCTCAGTTTCTATACTAATGGTCTCCATCTCCGGGATGGTTTATGTGTTTGACAATAACATCATGCACATCGATGCCCTGTGATATCTGGGGCTGCCTCTAGTATGAGAGGGGGATCTCCTATGAATGATCTTAGGATTGATGATGGTTTGTGTTACACCATTTTTTGGTCATCTAACCTATTATTATTAGATGAACCCAAGTACACCATGTAAGACCAATTTTACCCTAAGTAAAATTGCTTTCACCATATAAAATAACTTATTTGTTTATATTTCCTGGTCATATTTAACCCAAAACAAGGAACTTAATTAAACAAATCCTTATTTATTTAATTATTTCCTAAGAATAAGTTATTTAAATCATTATTTAAATAATATTCTTAGTTAAATAATTAAATAAACCATTATTTATTGAATTATATTCCCATCATTTCCCTAAAATGATAAATAAATCATTTATTTATTTATTATTTATAAATAAAGGAATTGACCCAAGTCAAGAATCCTTTTCCCTCCAACAAATATAGTAAAATATCCCTAAAGGGTGCTTCTAGAATTCGATTAATAATATTTTATTCATGCACCGAGTTCTAGGCTGCCCCAATATTTTGTTATAAATAGGAAGGTTTTCCCCATTCATTAGTCACCTTCATTGCATTAGATCACTCTGGATCTACTCTTGGTCACCATTTTTCCATTTTTGCTTTGTGAACTCCCATTGAGTTCCATGTTTCTCTAGTTTTTTCTACACCAATAAGAGAGAGGAATGTTAGATTTGAAACACTAAGGACTTTCAAGAACCCATCCCACTGAGGAGAACCAGAAAACACCTTTCTTGTTTTCCTCTCAGGTGCCCCATTCTTTAATATAATATAAAATTCTTTTAAATACATTATTCTTGTCTTGTCTATTGGATTCATGGAGCCATATTATATTTTATCTACTTAATGTCTTTTGTACTTAGATCTAAATTTCTGTAGCAAACTTAAAGATATTTTGCAGCCATAATCGATGTTAGGGCTATTTGTTATGCGTAGCTAAAGTGATCTTTTACGACGAAAGATTCATACTAACAGTTTGAATTGACTGGGGCCATATTATTGGTACCGCATGAGTGACTTTGTAGTTGTGTCTACGTAAGGTAGAAAGATATCGACAACCATCATGGGCTTCTTATCATAGTATGTTAGTTGGTCAACACTCATGATTTGATCCTCGTGGGGGAATATCATCACCTGGAAAATAAAGGAGGCTATGGAAGTCATGGAATACATATAACTCCTCATAAGGCATATATTATAATCAATATGAGCATCCAAGACTTCAATGTCTATGAGTACCATTTTTCCAGAAAATTTAACAGGGACATTCTGATATAGAATTATGGGAGCAGAAGGTCGACTGTCATATGCTCTAATCATGATGTTAGATGGCTTTAGTTCGGGTGATCCCAACTTCTGCAAAACATACTTGGACATGATGCATGTAGATGAACCTTCGTCAATGATACATTGATGTATGGTGATATTTTGGACTGAAACCAGTATCTAAAAGGTGACCAATGAAGGAACCCTAGGGGTGGCTTTATCTAAGTCAAAAGCCATTAGGCACGAATCAGAAGGGTCAATTGCCCCTAATGCGGAAAGTAAGGCTTTTCGCTATTTTAGGCAAGATTGTAGGAACTCTAATGCTCACATGGCAACTAGAGATTGTAATAAATCATCCACGATGCTCTCATTATGGGAAAAATTTAAGTGGTGTCCTGTAATATTCCCAAATTTTCACATGATATTTGGAATATTAGAGTTCTTAATTTTCTTAATTAATTAAGTAAATAAAAGTGTGGAGGGATCCATAATCCTCAAGGATGAATAAGATCCGATTTTGATGTGTGAATGTGGATTAATTTAACATATATCTACATAATGGAGTAGTGGAGAAACTACTAATGTGAAAGGAGTGGAGATCATGTCTCATTAATGAGATAGACCATAGAGGTTGAAGCAGTCAATTGAGATCATGGAGGGAATCTAATGTAATATCATAGAGTATTCATGATTAAGTGATGGAGGAAGTAGTGAATTTAATGCACACATGATGGAGAGGGTGCACATTGCATGTAAACATGATGGAGGATTTGGAAAGGTAGCACAATCAACCATGATGGATTATGTCCACATGAACAACGCAGATTAGAGGTGGGCCAGGGCTTGGGAAGGGTAACTTTGTATATAAAGGATATGAAGGCAACATTGGAGGCATGCTTCAGTTTATGATTTGATGGTCTTTTTAGATCAGGATCTGTCAGGTGACATGTCCATGTATTGTTGTGAAACCAGCTCCAAAAATAGAAGAAAAGAGATATCAATGCCTTAGAAATAAACCACTTCTAGGGGGTAACCTCCAATACATTACATGAATGAACAATTCTTGGATTATACAAATTACAAAACCTCCTTTCTATATATAGGAGTCCATGGGGTCACAATGTAATCTTCGTGGGGCCACAATGTAATCCTAGCCGACCTAACAATAATAATTTAAGGGCACAATAATAATAATATGGGGGTTACAGGGGTTAAATAATAACAATAAGGGGGTTACACTAACAACAATAAGTGAATATACTAGTAATATAGGGATCTAACATGCCCCTCTCCTTCAAAAAAGTGTTGTCCTCAACGCTTGAGTAGCTCTGGGTGCTTCTGTATAAAATTCTCATCCTCCCATGTATAATCTTCAGTGAGTAAGTTCTTCCACTTGATGAGATACTCTTAAATTGATCAATTTCGTAGCTTTCGAGTTCTTGTTTCGATGACCACTTCAGTTTCCAATATGATTTTTCCTTCCTCATCAAGTTATGGCAATATTGCTTGAACTGGAATATTTTCATCTATAACCTTCTTTAAGCATGAAATATGGAAAACTAGATGCACTTGTGAAGAAGCAAGAAGCTCCATTTTGTATGCCATAGTACCAATCTTTTGCAACACCTTGTAAGGACCATATTACTTTGGCTATAATTTATTATCCTTCTTAGCTTGCTTGAGGGACATTTGTTTGTATGGTTGTAGCCATAAAAATACCCAGTCTCTTACACCAAAACTTCTCTCGTTGCGATGTTGATCTGCCATTTGTTTCATTCGATTTTGTGCCAAATTCAGGTTATCCTTTAAGAGCTAGAGAACTTCTTGTTGATGCTCGATGTGATCTTCCACTACTTGAACCTTCAATTTTTCGCTTAAATATGGTGTTATGGACGGTGGATGTTATCCATAAAGTGCCATAAATGGGGTCATTTTTGCTGCAGTATGGAAGGAAGTGTTATACCACCATTCAGCGAGAGGTAACCACTTGGCCCATTGTGTTTGTTTATCAGATACAAAACAACGAAGATGTCCTTCCAAACATTTATTTACTATCTCAGTTTGACCATCATATTGAGGATGATAAGATGACCTATGAGATAATTGAGTACCCAAACAAGAAAATAACTCTGTCCAAAAATTTCCAGTAAAAATGGGATCTCTGTCGCTCACAATAACCCTTGGGTTTCCATGTAGCTTTTGAATTGTGTCCATAAATGTAGAAGCAACTATACTTGCTTTAAATGGATGAGATAGTGAACAAAAGTGTGCATAATTGGTAATTTTATCAACTACCACCATGATGACACTCTTTCCTTTGGACTTAGGTAAACCTGTGATAAAATCTATTGAAATCTCCTCCCAACATTGACTTGGAATGGATAAAGGTTGTAGAAGACCCGGGGTCTTAATTGTCTCAACTTTATTCTGCTCGCAAATCAAAATTCCGCCACAAAATTTTGAATATCAGATTTAAGGCCATCCCAAAAAAATTCTTTCTTCACCCTGTGGTAAGTTTTTAAAAATCCTGAGTGTCCTCCTAAAGGAGAAGTGTGCAATTCCAGAAGAATCTTTTGTTTTAGTTGGGAATTCTTGCAAAGATATAAGCGATCTTTGTACCATAAGGGATCATTTTTCCAACTAAATGTATCAGATGTACTAGGATCTTGCTGCAACTTTTGAATGAGTATCCATACATCTTTGTCCTTCTTCCATTCATCTCTTGCTTCAGTTATCCAATCGGGTTGGATAATAGAAATGGCACAAAGCAATGCTTCCACCTCTTCATTCTTTCTTGAGAGTGCATCTGCAACAACATTAAGCTTTCCTTTTTTGTAGATTATTTCAAAGTCATAACCCAACATATTTGTGACCCATTTTTTCTTCTCTTCTGAAGATAGTCTTTGTTCCAAAAGTGTTTAAGACTATCATGATCAGTTTTTACCTTGAAGTGTCTTCCCATTAGGTAAGTTCGCCATTTCTTTAGTGCATGCAGTATTGCTAACATTTACTTCTCATAAATAGGTTTATGTAAATACTTTCCTTTGATTGGACGACTTTCAAAAGAAATGGGTCTTCCTTCCTGCATTAAAACAACACCAATTCCATTTCCTGAGGCATCACATTCCACAATAAAGGTTTTTGTGAAGTCTGGCGTAGCTAAGACCGATGTTAGGCACATTGAATCTTTAAGATGTTCAAAGTCCTTAGTTTCTTCAGGAGTCCATGAAAATGCATTTTTATTCAATAATGTTGTTAGAGGTTTTTCTATTCTCCCATAATTCTTAACTAACTTGCGATAATACCCTGTTAACCCGAGAAATCCTTGCAACTGCTTTATGGTTGTGGGGAATTTCCATTCTTTAATGGATTTAATTTTGTTAGGGTCTACCTTAACACCCTCGTGAGATACAATATGACTTAGATATTCAACCTCTTGTAATCCAATGAAAAATTTGGATGTTTTTTCATATAATTGTTTCTCCTGCAATAGTTTGAGCACCTTGTCAACATGTTGAACATGATCCTTCCAAGACTTGTTGTAGATTAGTATATCATCAAAAAATACTAGCACAAATTTTTTAAGGAAGGGTTTGAAAATGGAAGTCATCAAACCTTGAAATGTAGAAGGTGCATTGGTAAGGACAAAAGGCATGACCAAAAATTCATAATGACCCTCATGAGTTCGAAATGATGTTTTTAGAATATCTTCAGTCTTCATTCTAATTTGATGATATCCTGAACGAAGATCCAACTTGTTAAAATAAGTTTCTCCATGCAATTAATCCAATAATTCATCAATCATAGGAATGGGAAATTTATCTTTAATGGTGAGCTTATTGAGCTCCCTATAATCTGGACACATTTGCCATGATCTATCCTTCTTATGTACCAATACTACAGGAGCAGAGAAAGAACTTTGACTAGGTTGAATTATACCAGTTTCGCTCTTTTGGACATAAGGATATCTATAAGGCCTGATGTTTGGAGGAACACATCCTGGAATAAAATGAATAGCATGATCATGATCACGAATAGGTGGGAGTCCTTTGGGAGTTTCAAAAACCTTGGAATGATTGTCCAAGACTTTTTGGAGATCTGCAGAAATAGATGATTTTGATGTTGGAACTTCTAGTGAGCATAATTGTGCAGTTACGCCTCATTGTTCTTTCTTTAGAATATTTTTCATGACATTAGAGCTTATTATATTTCCCATATTCCCTGCAATACCTCATAATTCGACTTCCTTTCCTTCTAAAAAAAATTTCAACAAAATTTCTTGAAAATTAAAAGCTACCGTCCCCAAAGATTGTAACCATTGTACTCCTAGTACAACATCAACACCTCCCATAGGAATGGAAAGCATTGGACTATTCAATACATATTCCCCCATAGTTAGCTTGATATTATGGAATTTTCCAGAGCAATTTATAGTTCCTCCATTTCCAACCATCACTTGACATTCTAGTGCTGGGTATAGGAAACAATTCGATTCCTTGGCTACCTTACAATGAATAAAATTATGGGTACTACCTGAATCAATCAACACTATTACCTTTTTCTTCTTGATATATCCTTCTATCTTGAGAGTTTTCAGAGTGGTAATTCCTGCAAATTCATTACATGATATGGTCAAACTCATTTCTTCCTCTTCTAGGGTTGGTTCCCGGTGTATATCCTCTTTCTTGTGGATTTTCTTCTCGCCTCTTCACAATTTATGTAAAATAATTTTTTCTCAAAGACACTTGTTATCACCTTAATTTTTTTTTTTTTCTAAACTTGGACAATTTACATCGTTCCTAGTCATGGTCTTAGATAGGTGTTGGGTCATTTCATGCTTTAAAGGGTAGGTGATAGGGTAAGAGTCTCAAAAGTCTCATTTTCATATCCAAATAAAGTTTAACAACCTTATTCCATGTCTTAAAGGTCTCACATCCACTTTAGAACTCATATCTTAAACCATTTGAAAACATTTTGGAATTAGCCATGAAACCACGTTTTCGTAGCGCAGACAGTGTAAAAAGCCTATTTTGCGCTACGAAAACGCTGCTATTTTCATAGCGCAAACCCCTGAAAATGAACTAAGAATGCTAAAAAAGCACAGATTCATGGGCAGTCTTGTCAAATCATCAATTCATTCAAATTCCGTTAATTTTTCATTATTAGGTGTCAGCTAGGAGTGAGTTCTAAGGCATGCAACCATCCAAATCCATCATTTCAATTGTAGAGGTCATCATGATAGGTGAGTTCAAATTCGAAAGGTTTGGTCTTCTGTCCCATTTCTCACGCAAAAAAACATTACTGCATGCCTTTTTCGAATGATAAGCTTGTGGTAATCTGATACAAAAGCTTCCCTCATCTTTTTTCAAGCGAGGCTGAATACCATGAACAAGCGAGGCTGAATGTTTTGAAATAAAGCGAGGCTGATTATCACAAGTTTACAAGAAATACACATAAATTTAAAGGAGTCAAAGTGAAAAATAAAAGGGTAAATAAGTGTTTTCAAAATCAACTGATAGTCTAGGTTTATAGGGAAACCTAAACGACATCTTGCAGGCCATAGATATAGAAGAATCACCATTGGTACAAGCTGATTTCATAAAAATTGATCAAGGAAAGCAGAAGAAGATGAAATCATCCAAGAAACTAGAATTTAATGATGAGGTTGTAGCATTTGTCTTAAAATCTAGGAATTCTGCCACTAGACATTCAAAAAGGCTACAAGAGCTTAATGCAGAAGTTGAAGATTTGGAGATCCAGTTGAGGAAGGCCATGTTTTTTGAGGTTAGATTACTATGTTTTTGAGAGAATATCAGCCCTTATAAGGTTTAAAAATCTCTAAATTATAAATTTTGAATATATTTTCAACAAAATTTCTTGCATAGCAGTTTCGCAGCGCGCTACGACACTGCTGAAGTAGCCTTTTTCATCAAAAAACTATGTTTTCTGGTTTTAGTAGTAACTTTCCAAGGAGGCTCCTGAGCAACTAAAAACTCATTTTTGAAAACGGAAAGAGGTTTTTCTTCCTAACATACTTAAATACAAAAAATTCTCTCCGTTTCTTCAAATTAATTATGAGGGGGGAGAAATTTATGACTTAACATGTGCTACGAAACTGTTGAAAGTCATTGAGAGAAAAACTATGTTTTTTGGTTTTAGTTGTCAACTTCATGATCAGTTTCTGGCCACAAAAAATAGTATTTTTGAATTATGAAAGATTTTTGATTTCATGAAATCTACAGCTACAATAACCTCTCTCACTTTCCTCACAAGTGTTACCAGTTGGGAGATACAAGGCTTTCTTTGAAGCCATATTTTCAGAAATCATAATTTTCCAGTTTTACACATGTTGTTCAAAGATAGTTTCTAGACAATAGGAGAGGTTTTTAAAAAAAAATAGAGGTTTTTTTGTTCAATACATTCTGGTCTCCAAAAACCTCCTTCAGTTTCTCAAAATACATTTTTGATGAGGAGATAAAAGCTATGTCTCAACACCTATTTTTTCAGATAAAAACAGTGCAGAAAAATGATAGATCTTAAATCAGTTTGTCACTTAGGAGAAGACCAATTTTGAGGAAAATCATATTTTAAAGGTTAATTTCTTTTTATTTTTTATGTTAATGTTAATCCTTGATGAGTTTTCAATACCTTCAAACTTTAAATTTTTTGAAAATTGGATGAAAAGAAGCCTGCACAGCAGTTTCGTAGCGCGCTACGAAACTGCTGAAGATGAGTTTTAAGCACTTTACACATGGATTTTGGAGGTAAGGATTGCTGGTTTTCAAGGTTTGATGTTGCTGGTGGATACATGAAGATCACAGGTGAAGAATCAAAGTGAAAAACAGGATAAAATATGGTTAAAGGACAGAGTTTTACAATGACCTACAAACTGCACTACGAAAACAGGCCACTTTCGTAGCGCAGCCACTTTCATATCCTTTTACACTATTTCAGAGAATTTTATTTGCACAGGTGGAAGATTAAAATTTTCAAGGTAATATTACCACATGTGACATATATGAAACATTCATCAATGTTAACAAAGCTGCTTGAAGATGAACATGGAAGATATGGACTAAAAAACAGGAAATCTGTCTCCTGATTTCTAGGACAGTTTTTGACATCATCAAAGGATTACATCAAAGGTGGAGGCATCATCATATTTCGACCTCAAGGGATTGCAGCTATCAAAGGAATCATTTAAGTTTAGATAAGGTTTTTTCAAGCATAATTAGGAGTTTCAATCCTATTTGGATTAGGACTCTTCAAATATTGTTTACTTGTCATTTTGTACTTAAAAGTCTATTTTATGGGTAGAATAGGTGTCAAGAAAGGAAATTAGAATTCTTCTAGTGGTGGATCATGGAATCCAATATTTTAAATGCTCTATATCAAGCATGAGGTCGAATTCATAGGGGTTGGAGACTTTTTGGCAAAAGCCGCTGCTTTATGTAATTGATTGTGATCAGTAATGCAGAGAGGTTTTCTTCTTGACAAACCTGAGATTTCTCATGGGGTTTTAATGATTTATTGATCTACCTATTATGTTTAACTACTTGCAGTAGGTCTCATTGCTATTACTCAGAATTCATAACCCTATGCTCTGAATTCCTTTAGTAATGAGGTGACTGTGTTTTTCTGTGTTTTATGAGTGAATTGCCTTTGAACCACTAGTATTAGATTTCACTACTATTACTCAGAATTCATAACTCTATGCTCTGACTTCCTTTAGTAATTAAATGATTGTGTTGACCTATGTTTCTTGAGTGAATTGTCTTTTTTTAAGACCCCTATTTTCCTTAGCTTCCATGTCAAGAAACCTTGCCACTGAACCTACTAATTTGTTGACTCCATAAGCCCAATGGTAGTATTAGCCTTCATCTTTTCAACCTACAACTATACAAAATCAATACTTAATTCATAGAGTTAGCCATCTATCCATATCTTTATTCCATATCATTAACCCTTGAGAGAGCCCTGTCAGGCTGAGGAGGCTAAGCCTCGGTCAAAATATTGGTTTGAAATAGTTACTCAAAGTCCACCTGATGAGAAGCCTATCAGGGTTCGATTTTGGTGATAACAACACTTATGACCTTTAGTGTATTTGCTATCACAACTGTAAAAAAGCCCTTTTGATATTTTTTCTTCCAATTTTTGTGGTGTCAACCTTGTAGGTTGTGGAAATCTAGGAGTAGCAACACTTCCCTTTCTATAGAAGTGAGTGGTAGGCTTCCACGTCTCCATAATTTTACACTCAATTTTTCTTGCCAACCTGAATGCCTTCTCCAATGAATCAGGTTCTAAAATGCGAACTTCATGTTGGATGTTATCCTTTAAATTACCTATAAAGAGATCAATTCTGTGCTCCTCTGGAATATAATTTACCCTTATATTCAATTTTTGGAAGTCCTCAATGTGCTCCCCCACTAAGCCCTTTTGTTTGAGATTTATCAATTGGCTAAAGAAGGTGTTGCTCTTTGTATCCTCATAATGTGCTATCATTTCCTCCATAAAAATTGACCAAGTGACAATTTTTTTATGAGAGAAAAGCCATCGATACCATACAAATGTATTTTGTTCTAAATGTAAATTTGCAATGCATACCTTTTGTGTGTTTTTCACATTATTGAGATCAAAATATTGCTCCATCTGTAGTATCCATGTTACAGGATCCTTTCCATCAAAATTCCTCATATCCATTTTTGGAATATGGTGGTTCTTCCCGCAAACATTAGAGTTTATGAGATCATGATTAACATTTATTTTGTTCTCATCATGAGTTTCCTCTATTATCTTTTCACCATTAGGAAAAATTTCTTGTATCAACTTTGTCAAACCTTCCATTTCTGCTTTTAGATCATTCTTCATGTTTTCCATTTTTCATCGATCTTAGCTTCCATGTCATCCATCTTAGATTCCATGCCAGCTTCCATTTCATCTATCTTATCTTCCATGCCATTCTTCAAACCATCCATCTTAGATTCCATGCCTTTCTTCAAACCATCCATCTTAGTTTCCACACCTTTCCTCAAAACTTCCATGTCATTTTTTTTTTCTCTTTGCGAAAGCAAAATTTGTTGCACTTGCTCTTGTAATTTTGATATGTCATGTTGCCCTTCTTTGTCTTCATGAGTCATAGTAGAGCCTTATAAAGGCTGAATGGGTGTTGAATTATTTTTAGGGGCCATTTTAGAATCCAATATTGATATCTATTCTACAATATGCCCTTGGAATCAATTCAATTTGATTCTTCAAACAAGACTTATGCAATTTTGGAAAAAAAAATACACACCTTTTACTTGCTTTTGAGGAGCTCTATATTGAAATTGAATTACATCTATAATTGTGGATCCTCAATATCTTAAATTCGGCCTTGTAGTAGCCCTCTGAAGTTTCTTTCAAATTTCACAGGTCTGACCTAATTTGGATTCTTCAAGGCAACGTTATGTCCAATCTCCCACAATGACCCAATTATGGACTGGTTCAGTAGAGTGAACTTGTATGACTTGCCACATGTCACTGTTTCCTCCTTTGGCTCTTAAATTGATAGAAAAGAAAATAATTTCCATGTACTTGCGACACTTTTTTACATAATTTCAATCTGATGCTCAGAGAGAGAGTTATGAAGATTTTCCCACAATAACCTCTTTGAGATTAAATTTGAGAGCCTAAAAAAGACCTAACTTCCACAAATCATATTTCCGCAAATATTGCAAACCAAGATCTGAAATTTTGTGATGCTGTTCCTTAGGATTTCGGCTTCGCTCTCTAAAAATGTCAGCTTCTGATATTCGTAGAAAATAAATTATAGTGAAAATTCCATGATGAAATATTTATGTTAAATTCAAGAGCCTGAAGAAAACCCTAAATTCCACAGATCATATCTCTGCAAATGTTACAAACCTAGCTCTGAAATTTTGCGACGATGTTCCTCAGGATTTTGGCTTCGCAGTCTACAAATTTCAACTTCTGAACCTTCGTAGAAAAAATTTATAGAGAAAATTCCACAATGACTGGTTTGGAGCAGCGAAAACCCTAGAAGCCAAAGATCTGATACCAAATTTTGTGAAACTAGCTCCAAAAATAGAAGAAAAGAGATATCAACGCCTTTGAAATAAGCCACTTCGAGGGGGCAACCTCCAATACATTACATGAATGAACAATTCTTGGATGATACAAATTACAAAACCTCCTTTCTATATATAGGAGTCCATGGGGCCACAATGTAATCTTCATGGGGCCACAATGTAATCCTAGTCGACCTAACAATAATAATTTAAGAGCACAATTATAAAAATATGGGGGTTATAGGGGTACAATAATAACAATAAGGGGGTTACACTAACAACAATAAGGGGGTTACACTAACAACAATAAGGGACTATGCTAGTAATATAATGACCTAACATGCATTCTTATGTTGTTTAACTAAGTTTGCAGTGTTGTTTAGCACAGGGTGTTACCGAGCGGGAATCCCACCCTTACCCGTAGGGGACTTGTGTGCATACTTTGGGAAGGCTATTCTGAGTTTCCATTCATCATTAGGAATTGGTTCCACACTCTTTCCATTCTCTTCAAAACACCTACCTTTAGGAATTACGCAATTTTTGAAGTTCAGTTTGGGAGGTGGAGGTTGTCTTTAGTATTTCAGCTGGAGAACCAGTGAAGGATTATTCCTATCACCTTGGGCTTGAATATCATCATTCCCAGGGCTTCATTTCAGATATGGAATCAGGTCAAAATTTATTTACCTCATATCAGCAGCAATCCATTCAAGTATTGCAGAGTCCATCATTGCAGATCCAAAGGAGGAAGGAAGTTTCTAGCACTTCAGCTATGAATCCTGTGAGGGATCATCCCCTCACCATTTCCATTAGCCTGGAGCTTATTGTAGCACATTTCAGCAAGAATTAAGTCTCTCCCTCTTATACAATGTAGTTTTTCTAGCAGCTGCATATTCAGTTGTTGCATTTTGAGGAGGAGAAAGAAGGGACAAGATCTCAAGCTTCTAGCTTGGAGATCTGAAGGAGGGAGAAACCATCAAATATTAGATTTGTTCGTATAAAAAATTTCTACCATATTTGGATCAGATATAGCTTCAGATCTATATAACCCAGTAGTCAAAGGATCAAACCCTAGGAGGGTGATTTTCCAAACTCATAGATCTGGAACATCCTTTCTAGGTTATCTTGGGTTCCCATCACTTTGGCTAGATCTTGAATCGTCGCATCATCAAAGCTCTTGAGCTCCATATGTCTACATTTCCCTTTGCAGCAACTACATGTACATCATTAGAAAAGGGGACAACACTGTATTTCTTCATGTAGCTCTCCAATTACGCAGTGCTAGTTGTAGCATTTTTGGAGGGTTATTCTAGGCCACCTCTTTGGCTAGAGTACGTTTAGTTTTACACTGTTGTAACTTTAGTCTTCTCCACATAATAAAAAGGCTCAGGTTCTTTGTATATTCTGATGTTGTATTTAGATTTATTGTTTACTTTGTTGTAGTTCTCATATTGTATTTGAGTATTACTTCATTCTCCCTTTTGGGATATTACACTGGTATTAGAGCATGATCTTTGGCTTAGCTTGTGGACACTTCATATTTTGCATCAAAACAAGAAGCAGATAGATGAGATATATCATGAAGGAGGATTGTATTTTTTCCACTCTTCTCTTTAGATCCATGCAATATCTCTCCTGAAAGAGGTCAAACAAATGAAGAGAGAAAGGAAAAAGGAGGATCCAAGAAGAAGTTTTGATGAGGAAGGTCCAAGCACTTCCTATCAGCAACAAAGAAAACCAATGAATCTTAGATCTCCTCATAGATATACTATGCCCACTTTCTTTGAATAATATGAATGGTATAGTCATGAAGAAAGAAGAAATATGGAACCTGAGACTCATGAGACTCTCATTCTATATCTTGAAGAGTAAAAAGCACAGTTTAGAGCATTCAAGGAGAATCTAACTCTCCAACAATTCTTCAAAATCAAAGAAGAAAGAGGATCCTATAGCAGCAATAGAAGAAAGAGGCACAATAGATTCTATTTTCCTACATTTGATGGATATTCCCCAAGCAATGTTAAGACTTGGATGAAAGATTTAGATACATTTTTCAGGCTACATCCTGTAGCTAAAGGAGAGGTTGTCCAAATTGCAGCACTTCATATTCAAGGTGAAGCCAATGATTGGTTGTTTGGTCGCATGGAGCATGCAAAGGTGACTAATATCATATTTCTTTCACAAGTTAAGAAAGAAGTTTGATGTGAAAAAACCATAGATGTGTCACAAAGAGACATTTCCTAAGGGACCAAAGGAGGATGTTGTTCTTGTCACTCTCGACAAGGTCTCACTACATTCACCACCAGCTGCAGAAGTACTTGTATCCAGAGAAGAGACACTTGCATCTATGTAAGATAGTCTTGAGATATTAACATATAGAGTCCCATGCATGATTCAGGAGATGCATGAGGAAGAGGAGGTAGATTCCGGTGTTGGTACTTTCATAGAAGAGCAACCATCAATCTTACCAGAAGTTCGAAAGATCATTGCACTGGCAGAGGAAAATCTTGTGATCTTGCAAGATGCTTCTGAATCACAGTTGATCCAAGGTATGCATCCATTTCCATCTCATATTGTTTCAGTATCTCTTATTGAAAATTATGGGGACATGCCATCAAGGCCAATGCATAACCAAGGGTTAGAACAAAATGTTGATTTGTAGCAGCAACATATCACTGCGTAGAGGACCCTTGATCTAATCAAGGAGGAGATGAAAAACTATCCTAGTTTTTCATTGATAAGCCACATTCAACCTTTTGAGTTGAAATGTAGAATTATAGAAGATGGGATGAGCATGACCCTATGTACAATGGCTGGTTATGAGATCAACATTTTTCCTTTCTTTGAGATAGCATATACATCATCCTGAAGATCTACAACGTTGTTAATGAGAAACATTGAGAAGAAGAGGGCCCATTCCTTATGGGAGCAATTATATGGAAGTTTCATTCATGAAGAAATGGAGAGAAAGATGATAGATGGTAGACATCTTGAGATGGGTAATCTTTTCCCCTTTCAAGATGACTCTTTCTCAATGAGCATCCCACATCTCAAAGAGAAATTTCCACCTACAGTAGATCCAGAACCTCATTGGTTTTGGAAGGCCATTGATGAGAGAAGGTCTCATTAAGAGATCTCATTGGAGGTGCACTTCAACATTTCATGGAGTGCAAAGTTCTTCATCAGTTTAAGGTGGATGGTATTCTACAAAGGAAGGATACCATGTTTATGTAGAACATCATTCATCATCCACATTGGGATGAGTGGGTGAGGATGATAAGCAAGGGGTTACTTGACCACTTGTAGATATATGACATGGGCCAAAAAGAATCTTGTTTATGCTGGTTTCTCTTGGGTGAGTTTGGTTACTACCCAAAGGCTCCTATTTCTTTGATCCATGCCTTGAATAACACTCATGTAATGAAGAAGGAGGCATGGATGCGTTGGCTGCTCTTGGGTGAGTATGTTTACCACCCAATAGCTCATATCTTTCTAATTCATGCCTTGTGTATCAATGATAGAATGCAGTAGAAGAAGTCATATTCACTTGGGTTATCACTGAGAGAGTTTGGCCATCACATTACATTTCCTATGTCTATGTGTTTTATATTATGTAGAACTTGGCATGATGCTCTCATGATGTGTATTAATGGTGCTTACTTGTATTGGCCTAATGTGACATCCCATAAGTCTATCAGTATGTTTTTACCCCATTATGCACATGAGGAGGTGAAAAGGTAGCAATATCTCTTGTTGCTTTGGTTGCTTTTGGCGGAGTTTGGCTTGTCCATCTTGCATGGGGGAGATGGAGGATGGTAGCAAGAAGCCCTACTCCATTGGTTACTGTTGGGAGAATATGGTTTGACATATTTTTCTACCCATATGTCTCCATTTATTCTTTTGGATATTGTAGTAATGATACTTGGATCCAACAAGGCCAATAGGGCTGAAGATGGGGGCATGTCAATGCTCAATGTACTTCATAGAACATGGGAAGTAGAAATTATTTGTGAGATGAGACTTTTCCTTTGTGACGAGAACCCCTTTATTTTATGTATCTCATGTCTTGATGATGATGTTGGACATGATATGGTTGTCACTTGGTACTTCTTGGAGAAAGGAGGACATCTAACTATACAGTTGGAGGTCATTCTATGCATTCTTGAGAGACAACTTTGGAACCAAACATGCATAACACATTGCAGCAAATGGAGGAGGCCTCCCTTATGTGGATGCCATTTGGAGGGGAATATATGGATTTGTATCTAATTTTGTAGTTGGTTGAGGACAAGCAACATTTTTCCGGGGAGGACTGTAAGATTCCTAGATTTTCACATGATATTTGGGATATTAGAGTTCTTAATTTTCTTAATTAATTAAGTAAATAAAAGGGTGGAGGGACCCATAATCCTCAAGGATGAATAAGATCCACTTTTGATGTGTGAATGTGGATTAATTTAGCACAGATCTACATAATGGGGTAGTGGAGCAGATACTAATGTGAAAGGAGTGGAGATCATGTCTCATTAATGAGATAGATCATAGAGGTTGAAGCAGTCAACTGAGATCATGGAGGGAATCTAATGTAAGATCATATAGAATTCATGATGAAGTGATGGAGGAAGTAGTGCATTTAATTCTCACATGATGGAGAGGGTGCACATTGCATGTAGACATGATGGAGGACTTGGAGAGGCAACACAGTCAACCATGGTGGATTATTTCCACATGAACAATGCAGTTTAGAGGCGGGCCAAGGCTTGGGAAGGCTCAATTTGTATATAAAGGAGATGAAGTCAACATTGGAGACATGCTTCAGTTTATGATTTGATGATATGTTTAGATCAATATTTTTTAGGTGACATTTCCATGCATTCTTATGTTGTTTAGCTAAGTTTGCAGTGCTCTTTAACACAGGGTGTTCCCGAGCAGGAATCCCACCCTTACCCATAGGGGACTTGTGTGCGTAATTTGGGAAGGTTATTATGAGCTTCCATTCATCATCAATAATTGGTGCCACACTCTTTCCATTCTCTAAAAAACACCTACCTTCAGGAATTACACAATTTCTGAAGATCAGTTTGGGAGGTGGAGGTTGTCTTCAATATTTCAGTTGGAGAACCGGTGAAGGATTATTCCTATCACCTTGTGCTTGAAGATCAACATTCCCAGGGCTTCATTTCGAATTTGGAATCAGGTAAAAATTTATTGACCTCCTATCAGTAGCAGCCCCATCAATTATTGCACAGTCCATCATTGCAGATCCAAAGGAGGAAGGATTTTTCTAGCACTTTAGCTAGGAATCTTAGGGGATCATCCCCTCACCTTACCATCGCCATTTCCATCAGCTTGGAGCTTATTTCAGCACATTTAAGCTGTAATTGGGTCTAGGCATCTTGTATAGTGTAGTTTTTCCAGCAACTGCATATTCAGTTGCTGCATTTTTAGGAGGAGGAAGAAGGGACAAGATCTCAAGCTTCTAGCTTGGAGTTCTTAAGGAGGGATCAACCCTCAAAGCTTAAATATATTTGTATAACAAATTTTAGCCATATTTGGATTAGATCTAGCTTAATATTTACATAATACAGTAGTCAAAGTATCAAACCCTAGGACGGTGATTTTCCAAACTCATAGATCTAGAAAATCTTTTCTGTGTTACCTTGGGTTCCCATCACTTTGGGCAGATCTTGAATCTTGGCATCATCAGAGATCCTGAGCTCCATATATCTTCATTTCCCTTTGTAGCAGCTACATGTAAATCATCAGCAAAGGGGAAAACACAGTATTGCTTCTTGTACCTCTCCAGTTACGCAGTGCTAGTTGTAGCATGTTTGCAGGGTTATTCTAAGCCACCTCTTTGGCTAGAGTACCTCTATTTTAACATTGTTGTAACTGTAATCTTCTCCACATAATAAAAAGGCTCAGCTTCTGTGTATATTCTGATGTTGTCTTTAGATTTATTTTTTAATTTTCTGTAGTTCTCATATTATGTTTGAGTATTACTACATTCTCCCTTTTGGGATATTAAAGTGGTATCAGAGCATGATCTTTGGCTCAAATTGTGGACACTTCATCTTTTGCATCAAAAGAAGAAGCAGATAGATTGAGATCTATCATGAAGGAGGATTGTATTTTTTCCACTCTTCTCTTTAGATACATGCAATATCTCTCCAAAGAGGTCAAACAAATGAAGAGACAAAGGAAAAAGGAGGATCCAAGAAGAATATTTGATGAGGAAGATCCAAGCACTTCCTATCAGCAACAAAGAAAACCGAAGAATCATATATATCCTCATAGATCTACTATGCCCACTTTCTTTGAAGAAGGTGAATGGTATAGTAATGAAGAAAGAAGAAACATGGAACCTGAGACTCATGAGACTGTCAGTCTATATCTTGAAGAGAAAAAAGCACAGTCTTGATCATTGAAGGAGAAGCTAACTCTCCAACAATTCTTCAAAATAAAAGAAGAAAGAGGACCCTATAACAACAATAGAAGAAAGAGGCACAATAGATTCCATTTCCCTACATTTGATGGATCTTCCCCAAGCACTGTTAAGACTTGGAGGAAAGATTTGGATACATTTTTTAGGCTACATCCTATAGCTAAAGGAGAGGCTATCCAAATTGCAACACTTCATCTTCAAGGTGAAGCCAATGATTGGTGGTTTGGTCACATGGAGCATGCAAAGGTGACTAAATATTCAGATTTCTTTCACAAGTTGAGAAAGAAGTTTGATGTGAGAAAACCAGAGATGTGTAACAAAGAGAAATTTCCTAATGGAACAAAGGAGGATGTCATTCTTGTCACTCTGGACAAGGGATCACTACATTCACCACCAGGTGCAGGAGTACTTGTATCCAGAGAAGAGACACTTGAATCCTTGCAAGATAGTCTTGAGCTCTTAACATATAGAGTCCCATGCATGATTCAGGAGATGCATGAGGAAGAGGAGGAAGATTCCAGTGATGGTACATTGATAGAAGAGCAACCATCACTCTTGCCATCAATTGGAAATATCATTGCAACAACAGAAGAAACTCTTGTGATCTTGAAATATGTTTTTGAATCTCAGTTGATCCAAGGTATGCATCCATTTCCATCTCATATTGTTTCAGCACCTCTTATTGAAACTTATGGGGACATGCCATCAAGGCCAATGCATAACCAAGGGTTAGAAAAAAATTTTGATTGGGTGCAGCAAAATATCGATGTGCAGAGGACCCTTGATCTAATCAAGGAGGAGATGAAAAAATATCCCAGTTTGTCATTGATAAAATACATTAAACCCTTTGAGTTGAAATGTAGAATTACAGAAGATGGGTTGAGCATGACCATATGTACAATGGATGGTTATGAGATCAAAATTGTGCCTTCATTTGAGATAGCATATACATCATGTTGTAGATCTACAGTGTTGTTAATGAGAAGCAGTGAGAAGAAGATGGCCCATTCCTTATGGGATCAATCATATGGCAGCTTCATTCATGAAGCAATGGAGAGAAAGATGATAGACCCTATGTACAATGGTTGGTTATGAGATCAGCATTGTGCCTTTATTTGAGACAACATATACATAATCCTGCATATCTACAACGTTGTTAATGAGCAGCAGTGACAAGATGGCCCATTCCTTATTGGAGCAATCATATGGCAACTTCATTCATGAAGCAATGGAGAGAAAGATGATATATGGTAGAAATATTGAGATGGGTAATATTTTCCCCTTTCAAGATGACTCTTTCGCAATGAGCATCCCACAGCTCAAAGAGAAATTTATACATACAACAGATCCAGAACCTCATTGGTTTTGGAAGGCCATTGATGAGAAGAATGTCTCATTAAGAGATCCCATTGGAGGAGCACTTCAACATTTCATGGAGTGAAAATTTCTTCATCAGTTTAAGGTGGATGGTATTCTACAAAGGGAGGATACCATGTTTATGCAGAACATCATTCATCATCCACATTGCGATGAGTTGGTGAGGAAGATAAGCAAGGGATTACTTAACCACTTGCAGATATATGACATGGGCCAGCAAGAAGCTTGTTTACGCTGGTTGCTCTTGGGTGAGTTTGGTTACTACCCAAAGGCTCCTATATCTTTGATCCATGCCGTGAATAACACTCATGTAATGAAGAAGGAGGCATGGTTGCACTGGCTGCTCTTGGGTGATTATGGTTACCACAGAATAGCTCATATTTTTCTGATGCATGCCTTATGTATCAATGACAGAATGCAGCAGAAGAAGGCATGTTCACTCTAGTTCTCCTTGAGAGAGTTTGGTCATCACATGACATCTCCTATGTCTATGTGTTTTTTATTATGTAGAACTTGGCATGATGCTCTCATGATGTGTATTAATGGTGCTTACTTGTATTGGGCTGATGTGACATCCCACATGTCTATCAGTATGTTTTTACCCCATGATGCACATGAGGAGGTGAGAAGCTAACAAGATCTCTTGTTTCTTTTGTTGCTTTTGGGGGAGTTTGGCTTGTCCATCTTGCATGGGGGAGATGGAGGATGGCAGCAAGAATCCCTACTCCAGTGGTTACTATTGGGAGAATATGGTCTGACATATTTGTCTACCCATATGTCTCTATTTCTTCTTTTGTGTAATGTAGTAATGATGCTTGGATCCAACAAGGCCAATAGGGCTGAAGATGGGGTCATTTCGATGCTCAATGTACTTCATGGAACATGGGAAGTAGAAATTCTTTGTGATATGGGACTTTTCCTTTGTGAGGAGAACCAATTTATTTTATGTATCTCATGTCTTGATGATGATGTTGGACATGATATGGTTGTCATTTGGTACTTCTTGGAGAAAGGAGGACATATAACTATACAGTTGGAGGGAATTCTATACATTCTTGAGAGACAAATTTGGAACCAAACATGCATAACACATTGCAACAAATGGAGGAGGCCTTCCTTATGTGGATTCCATTTGGAGGGGAATAGAAGCATTTTCATTTAATTTTTTAGTTTCTTGAGGACAAGTAATATTTTTCCGGGGAGGACTGTAATATTCCCAAATTTTCACATGATATTTGGAATATTAAAGTTCTTAATTTTCTTAATTAATTAAGTAAATAAAAGGGTGGATGGACCCATAATCCTCAAGGATGAATAAGATCCAATTTTTATGTGTGAATATGGATTAATTTAACATATTTCTACATAATGGGGTAGTAGAGCAGCTACTAATGTGAAAGGAGTGGATATCATGTCTCATTAATGAGATAGATCATAGAGGTTGAAGCAGTCAAATGAGATCATGGTGGGAATCTAATGTAAGATCATAGAGAATTCATGATGAAGTGATGGAGGAAGTAGTGCATTTAATGCACACATTATGGAGAGGGTGCACATTTCATGTAGACATGATGGAGGAATTGAAGAGGCAGTGCAGTCAACCATGGTGGATTATGTCCACATGAACAACACAGTTTAGAGGTGGGCTAGGGCTTGGGAAGGCTCACTTTGTATATAATGGAGATGAAGGAAACATTGGATGCATGCTTTAGTTTATGATTTGATGGTTTTTTTAGATCATGATTTGTCATGTGACATTTCCATGCATTCTTATGTTGTTTAGCTAAGTTTGCAATGTTGTTTAGCACAGGGTTTTCCCGAGCGGGAATCCCACCCTTACCCATAGGGGACTTGTGTGCCTACTTTGGGAAGGTTATTCTGAGCTGCCATTCATCATCAGGCATTGGTGCCACATTCTTTCCATTCTTTGTAGAACACCTACCTTCAGGAATTACGCAATTTTCGAAGATCATTTTGGGAGATGGAGGTTGTCTTCAGTATTTTAGTTGGAGAACCACTGAAGGATTATTCCTATCACCCTGGGCTTGAAGATAAGAATTACCAGGGCTTCATTTCAGATTTGGAATCAGGTCAAACTTTATTGACCTCCTATCAGTAGAAGTCCCATCAAGGATTGCACAATCCATCATTACTGATCCAAAGGAGGAAGGAATTTTATAGCACTTCAGCTAGGAATTCTATGAAGGATCATCCCCTCACCTTTTCATCACCATTTCCATCATCTTGGAGCTTATTACAACACATTTCAGTAGGAATTTAGTCTCTCCCTCTTGTAAAATGCAGTTTTTCCAGTAGCTGCATATGCAGTTGCTGCATTTTGAGTATGAGGAAGAAGCGACAAGATCTCAAGCTTCTAGCTTGGACATCTGAAGGAGGGATCAACACTAAAAGATTAGATCTATTTGTATAAAAAATTTCAGAAATATTTGGATTAGATATAGCTTCAGATCTGCATAACCCAGTAGTCAAAGGATCAAACCCTAGGAGGGTGATTTTCCAAACTCATAGATCTGGAAAATCCTTTTTGGGTTATCTTGCATTCCCATCACTTTGGCCAGATCTTGAATCTTGGCATCATCATAGCTCCTGAGCTCCATAGATCTACATTTCCCTTTGCAGTAGCTACATGTACATCATCAACAAATGGGACAATGAAGTATTTCTTCTTGTAGCTCTCCAGTTACGCAGTGCTAGTTGTAGCATGTTTGCAGGGCTATTCTAAGCCACCTCTTTGGCTAGAGTACCTCTATTTTTACACTGTTGTAACTGTAATATTATCCACATAATAAAATGATCAGCTTCTCCATATATTCTGATGTCGTCTTTAGATTTATTGTTTACTTTTTTTTATTTCTCATATTGTGTTTGAGTATTACTGCATTCTCCCTTTTGGGATATTACAGTGGTATCATAGCATGATCTTTGGCTCAACTTGTGGAAAATTCATCTTTTGCATCAAAATAAGAAGAAAATAGATGAGATCTATCATGAAGGATGATTTTATTTTTTCCATTCTTCTCTTTAGATCCATGCAAGATCTCTCCAAGGATTTCAAACAAATGAAGAGAGAAAGGCAAAAGGAGGATCCAAGAAGAAGATTTTATGAGGAAGGTCCAAGCACTTCCTATCATCAACAAAGAAAACCAGAGAATCATAGATCTCCTCATAGATCTACTATGCCCACTTTCTTTGAAGAAGGTGAATGGTATAGTCATGAAGAAAGAAGAAACATGGAACCTGAGACTCATGAGACTCTCATTCTATATCTTGAAGAGTACCAAGCACAGTCTAGAGCATTCAAGGAGAAGCTAACTCTCCAAAAATTCTTCAAAATCAAAGAAGAAAGAGGATCCTATAGCATCAATAGAAGAAAGAGGTAAAATATATTCTATTTTCATACATTTGATGGATCTTCCCCAAGCACTGTTGAGACTTCTAGGAAAGAGTTAGATACATTTTTTAGGCTACATCCTGTAGCTGAAGGAGAGGTTGTCCAAATTGCAGCACTTCATCTTTAAGGTGAAGCCAATGATTGGTGGTTTGGTCACATGGAGCATGCAAATGTGACTAAATATTAATATTTCTTTCACAAGTTGAGAAAGAAGTTTGATGTGAGAAAACCAGAGATGTGTCACAAAGAGAAATTTCCTAAGGGAACAAAGGAGGATGTCATTCTTGTCACTCTGGACAATGGATCACTACATTCACCACCAGCTACAGAAGTACTTGTATCTAGAGAAGAGACACTTGCATATTTGCAAAATATTCTTGAGCTCTTAACATATAGAGTCCCATGCATGATTCAGGAGATGCATGAGGAAGATAAGGTAGATTCCAGCATTGGTACATTAATAGAAGAGCAGCCATCACTCTTACTAGAAGCTGGAAAGATCATTGCACTGATAGAGGAAACTATTTTGATATTGCAAGATGTTTCTGAATCTCAGTTGATCCAAGGTATTCATCCATTTCCATCTCATATTGTTTCAGTACCTCTTATTGAAACTTATGGGGACATGCCATCAAGGACAATGCATAACCAAGGGTTAGAACAAAATGATGATTTGGAGCAACAACATATCACTGCACAGAGGACCCTTGATCTAATCAAGGAGGAGATGAAAAACTATCCCAGTTTGTCATTGATAAACTACATTCAACCCTTTGAGTTGAAATGTAGAATTATAGAAGATGGGATGCACATGACCCTATGTACAATGGCTCATTATGAGATCAACATTGTGCCTTGCTTTGAGACATTTATACATCATCCTGAAGATATACAATGTTTTTAATGAGCTGCAGTGAGAAGAAGAGGCCCTATTCCTTATGGGAGCAATCATATGGTAGCTTCATTCATGAAGCAATGGAGAGAAAGTTGATAGATGGTAGACATCCTCAGATAGGTAATATTTTCCCCTTTCAAGATGACTCTTTCTCAATGAGCATCCCACATCTCAAAGAGAAATTTCCACTTACAGTAGATCCAGAACATCATTGGTTTTGGAAGGCCATTGATGAGAGAAGGTCTCATTAAGAGATCTCATTGGAGGTGCACTTCAACATTTCATGGAGTGCAAAGTTCTTCATCAGTTTAAGGTGGATGGTATTCTACAAAGGAAGGATACCATGTTTATGTAGAACATCATTCATCATCCACATTAGGATGAGTGGGTGAGGATGATAAGGAAGGGGTTACTTGACCACTTGTAGATATATGACATGAGCCAAAAAGAATCTTGTTTATGCTGGTTTCTCTTGGGTTAGTTTGGTTACTACCCAAAGGCTCCTATTTCTTTGATCCATGCCTTGAATAACACTCATGTAATGAAGAAGGAGGCATGGATGCGCTGGCTGCTCTTGGGTGAGTATGTTTACCACCCAATAGCTCATATCTTTCTAATTCATGCCTTGTGTATCAATGATAGAATGCAGGAGAAGAAGTCATATTCACTTGGGTTATCACTGAGAGAGTTTGGCCATCACATGACATCTACTATGTCTATGTATTTTGTATTATGTAGAACTTGGCATGATTCTCTCATGATGTGCATTAATGGTGCTTACTTGTATTGGGATGATGTGACATCCCACATGTCTATAAGTATTTTTTTACCCCATGATGTACATGAGGATGTGAGAAGGAAACAATATCTCTTGTTGCTTTGGTTGCTTTTGCGGGAGTTTGTCTTGTCCATCTTGCATGGGGGAGATGGAGGATGGAAACAAGAAGCCCTACTCCGGTGGTTACTATTGGGAGAATATGTTTTGACATGTTTGTATACCCATATGTCTCTATTTATTCTTTTGCATAATGTAGTAATGATGCTTGGATCCAACAAGGCCAACAAGGCTCAAGATGGGGGCATGCCAATGCTAAATGTACTTCATGGAACATGGGAAGTAGAAATGATTTGTGAGATTGGAATTTTCCTTTGTGAGGAGCACCACTTTATTTTATGTATCTCATGTCTTGATGATGATGTTGTACCTCCAATACATTACATGAATGAAAAATTCTTGGATGATACAAATTACAAAACCTCCTTTCTATATATAGGAGTCCATGGGGCGACAATGTAATCTTCATGGGGCCACAATGTAATCCTAGCCGACCTAAAAATAATGATTTAAGGGCACAATAATAACAATATGGGGGTTATAGGGGTACAATAATAATAATAAGGGGGTTACACTAACAACAATAAGGGACTATGCTAGTAATATAGGGACCTAACATGCATTCTTATGTTGTTTAACTAAGTTTGTAGTGTTGTTTAGCACAGGGTGTTACCGGGCAGGAATCCCACCCTTACCCATAGGGGACTTATGTGCCTACTTTGGGAATATTATTTTGAGCTGCCATTCATCATCATGCATTGGTGCCACACTCTTTCCATTGTCTGCAAAACACCTACCTTCAGGAATTACACAATTTCTGAAGATCAGTTTGGGAGGTGGAGGTTGTCTTCAGTATTTCAGCTGGAGAACTGGTGAAGGATTATTCCTATCAACTTGGGCTTGAAGATTAGAATTCCCAGGGCTTCATTTCAGTTCTGGCGTTAGGTCAAAATTTATTGACCTCCTATCAGTAGGAGTCCTATCAAGGATTGCACAGTCCATTATTACAGATCCAAAGGAGGAAGGAATTTTATAGCAATTCACCTAGGAATCCTATGAGGGATCATCCCCTCACCTTTCCATCACCATTTCCATTAGCTTGGAGCTTATTGTAGCACATTTCAGCAGGCACTAAGTCTCTCCCTCTTGTATAGTGAAACTTTTCCAGCAACTGCATATTCAGTTGCTGCATTTTGATGAGGAGAAAGAAGTGACAAGATCTCAAGCTTCTAACTTGGAGATCTGAAGGAGGGATCATCCCTCAAAGCTTAGATCTATTTGTATAAAAAAATTCAGCCATCTTTGGATCAGACCTAGATTCAGATCTGCATAACCCAGTAGTTAAAGGATCAAACCCTAGGATAGTGATTTTCCAAACTCATACATCTGGAAAATCCTTTCTAGGTTATCTTGGGTTCCCATCACTTTGACCGGATCTTGAATCTTGGCATCATTAGAGCTCCTGAGCTCCATAGATCTACATTTCCCTTTGCAACAACTACATGTACATCATCAACAAAGTGGACAGTGCAGTATTGCTTCCAGTAGCTCTCAAGTTACTTTTCTGTAGTTCTCATATTGTGTTTGAGTATTACTGCATTCTCCCTTTTGGGATATTACATATCCTACATGCATAGTCGAACCCTTAGCCATATTTGGCATAGGTTCAATAGGTACTTTGGATATGGTCAATGGTGTAGTAGGTGCACTCATTCTTTCCCCTGACGGGTTAGTGTCTGGGGGGGATAATACTTTTGATTCCTTATCGGGAAGAACATTTCTTCACCAATCATATAGATTTTATGGTTTTCGTTCCTAGAATCATTTTGTGGTGGTTGTTTTTGTTGGGTATTAACCACTTCTTGGTGGGGAAAGTGCTCCTGCATTACAGTTGTTTTTTGTGTAGGTACCCCTTTTCCATCACTACCCTGAAGTTTTTTCAGTTCAGGGAGCTCAGGAAAGTGATGAGTGTAGTGGCTGTATTCACCACATATAGCACAAGAATGGTTTGTCCTTAGATTGGACCTCTTATTCTGCCCTTAGGAGTTATTTTTTGGTTCCTGGTTCTGATTTCGGTTGGGGTTTCCCCCAGACTATGATCATGGGGGACGTTGTTGGTTAATTCCCCCTTGTCCAGAGTCTCCATTTTGTTTATTCTTGGGATTTTTTCTTGCAGTGTTAGGAGGATTATTATGATTCTCCTACTCGTAAGGCTACCATGGCTGAGCCTGATAAGGTTGCACTAATTTCACCAACATGTTTTTTTGTGGTAGTGTGTTTTATGTGGGGGAAAGGGAATATTGGTTTCCCTATCCCTGGTTGATGTATGGTTGCTGGGGGGGATCTCTTTCATCAAAATTCCTAGCTCAGTACTGGGTCCCCAACAAGGGATGGTATGACCCTCCCTGCTGATGGTGGTGTGATGACACACTATTTTTCATATTTTTCAGAGGTGTAGAGTGACTTTGGTGGTATCCAGGTTACATGATGTTCTATTTAGAATCAAATTATTAACGTAGGTACTAGATACTATTGCCTAGGTGACCTTGGGTCAATGCCCCTATCAATCTATTTGCGGTATTCAACGCACCTGGAAATACTCTGTAATTTTGCACGCACCGGGCATTAGTCAAGACATTGTAAATGTATCCTGATAGGGTATAGATAAGTTCGAGCTGCTGGGCTTTGTAAATTGCATCCTCCTCGGAGGTAGGTCCTTGTATCACCACATATTTTGAGATCTCTGTTGTGAGATTTTTCAAAAACAAGTCCAGTAAAACTCTATCATCGAGTTTTCATTTACACAAACTACGACGTCACCACTATTTATGGAGATGGTCCGAGATATGGACAATTGGATTTTTCCTAAAATGATTTAGAAACTACATCCCCAAATCATGGTGGATGGGTAGCTACAAATACATGAGGAACACAGTAGCGAGGGTGCTAAAGGTTCCATGTGAAGCAGAAGGTTACTCCACATTCCATTTAGTAGCAGTTCCAGTTAGGGTGCCTTGAAACAATCTCAATTGAATAGTATCATCAATAATACTATTGGACAAAAACCATAGGTGGAAATTCATCATATGATTTTCTAGGGTCTTCCGCTTTATTCTCTTCTCATTTTGGTATGTCCGAGGGGGTTTCCAACTAAATATTCCCCGATAAAGGATGATACAATAATGGTGGCAGTGTGTCATATTTGACACCTAAATGGTGAAAGACCTGGTACTCCCTCTAATGGGGGGAGGTCCAAAAAAATTCTAGATAGATGAGGTTTTGTTGGGTCCATTATGGTGTTGACTCGGTTAATTTTGGAAATATTTTGAGTTTTATGAGATGAGGGAGATTATTACCAAAGAAAATATGATCAAATACATAAAACAAAGTGAAAATAAAAGGTAATTTTTTCCTTTAGATTAATTTTATGTGATCAAGAAGGAAAAAAATATGGTTTTGGTCATTTTGCATATGATTCTCAAAAGCCTAAAAAAGAGTTATTTTTCGTCACAATCTCAAATGTAATTGGGCCTTGCGAAGATATCTTTTGATGGGTACTGGGGCTAACGTCCCGAAAGAACTGGCGACACCTTCTAACGGTCGAAGAATCGAAAAAAGGTAAAGGTATGACGATCTAATGATGCCTGCACTATCACCTATAGGGAAGGATGCCCTAGATTTGGCCACTAAAGTACCGTTGTCCCACGTGAGAGTTCGAGTCTTGAGCTTCTTGGTATTCAACTACTAGTACCGAGCACTAGATGGATCAGGTAGCCCCAAAGAGTACCACATGCATTGGGCCTAGGCTTAACCCCCTCTGAAACAGGTATCTGTAACGCTCGGGTATTTATTCCTTGGGTAGATAGAAGGATTTTAAGCTCCCTAAAAATTCAACATCTATGTTTCAAGATGTAAAATGACCATGCTGTATTATTGGATGCCTACCTCTGATGGTCCTAACTTGAACTATAATTTCTTTTGTGGCCCCTGTGGGGGGAATTTAGTGAGTTCAATTAGTGGTTAGTTTTAGAGAGTCTTAATTTTCTTACGGTGTGCCTTGGTGAAGCAACCGTAAGAAGAGGACAAAGGTCCCAACACACTGGGTGCCTTTTGGTTGGATGCTTATTGATGCTTCGTGTGTGCTTTGGAGTGTACAACCACAAGTGTTATAAGATATGGATATGCAATGATCCTTTACAATCCTTCTCTAATTACAATGTGTGATTGTTCCTTGAAAAAAATAAACAATGTACGGATGATAGGCTCCTTACACTTTTCTTAGTTAGAATAAGTTTTGCACTATAGGGAAATGGTAAATTATCTTAAGAAAGCTTTCATATGCATGCTTAGGCTCACCAAGAGGTGCAAGGGTGGCAGAGATTACTTGACTTATTTTTGATATTTTGGTCCTAGTCCTGAATCCTAATGCAAAAAATTGAACTAAACTAATGCAAAAAAATTTAAAAAACAAAAACTAGCTAAGTATGTGTGGATGTATGGTCCACTTACTTTTCCACTAATTATCCTATGTGTTTGGTATCTTTTACCAAAAAATATTTTGTTCATATAGAATTTTTGGATTGAAGGCCACTTACTCACCCCTACTTAAACTATGTGAGATTTTCGATGATAAAAAGCTAAAATTAAAGAAAATTATTTGCGAAGATAAACTCCAAAAAAAAGTGTCCTAACCAGTCATGAAACACCAGAACACAGTGATGGAAAATTTATTATGGGTTTTCAACACCTTAAAACTGCTAAAAATGAGAAAAAGAAGTGAGAATGTGCTCACTGCCTATCACACAACATATTTTCGCATAGGCGCAAGGTTCGCGCATCTATCTGGGTTGAACGCGTGAAGATTTATAGTGTTTGAAAAATCCACCTTCTCTGAGCCAAATTTCTCACTGAGGGTGATTGAAAAGTGTTGACGGGAAGTAGGAGTGATCTTGCAGCAAGTCTGGGCAAGAGAGAGGACTTGCAATCAACAACCACTAGCTTAAAAGAAAAAAAGAAGGGGAGTCGCCATTCCTGTTGTAGTGCATTCAATGCATGGGAAAATGAAATACACTCTGCTTAATAGGGGAGGCTACTTCCGTACAAGTAAGTAACATGTGAATTGGTTTTTTATATTATTAGTGGAACAAAATAACATGTACTAAACTAAGTAAATAACATATCATGCTACAATAAAGAATAAACAAGAAAAAAAATACTCATGTACAATAACAAGCTCAATCGAGTCAAACACACTAATAATTCAAATGGAGAACTCTATCCCTTTTGTTAGTTGCTGATGGTATAAGCGAATAGGATGCTAAATCACTTGCAATGAATCCTTAGAGCTATCGAGCTCTAATATTCAAGGCAAGGGGGTCTCTTGCATTTAAACTTCTTAAAAGCCTCTCTCTCTCCTTGACGGATGGTAGAATAATGGACACTTGGTGAACTTCTTCTCTTGGATTGAGGTGTTAGGTGGCCAAGAGCTGAATCCTTCCATTCCTTACTGCTTGGACAACACAATGCTAGTTTTCTCAAGCAATTTTTCTAGCATAACAATGTGTTCTCATGTTCCTCTTCCCATTGCAGTCTTTTATAGAAAAATTTAAAATTTTCCCTCCCTCTCTTGATACAAGATGGAGGTTGACACAAGAGTGGGAGGCTAATTCCTTTGTGTGTTGCATTAAGGCCTCAAGGTGGCTCCAAGGCAACTGTACTTGGCTAGCTTGAGTGGGAATCTTCTTCTTCAAGTGTGTTAAATGGTCCCAGACGGTGACTTTATGCATACCTTTGACCACGTGTCTATCTAAGGGATATTCGCGATGATCTTCGCTACTATCAAAGAAAAGGCTGCCCAGATTGCTTGGGCTCAATGCTTTCTGTGCGCAATTTGATAAATTTTCCTGCTTGACCTTAGGAAAACTTAAAATTTTTAGATCTTGTATTGTCTTCCTTCCTTGTATATCATTATGTGTACCTTCTTCTTGACATTTCCCAATTTCTTTTTCTTGTACAATTTTCCAGCGATAAAATACCCAACCTCAATAGGAAGTTGTTCTTCTCTCTGTTTTGTAACAGCCACTAAAAGCGTTAACACAAAATTTATTATTTCTCTGATACTACATGTAATCGATAAATATTTTTTCCAAATTAAATTGGAAACAATAAGACCATATTTCCTACCATATCTCAATAGATCTGCTTCTTTCAAGAACTTTTCAAGTTCCTTGCTTCAAACTGTGGCAAGACTAATTTTTGTTATCGATATTCTCAAGTTTTTCTCTAGGATTTTATGGATAATATTCTATGATATTCTTCCTTTTTAAAACCTACATTACTCCTTTTATATTACCTTTCAATCATACTTTAATTTATTATTAAAAAAAATACATTTGTTACTCATAACTCCAATTTCTCTGTGCTTGCATATTTCCTTCAATGCTTCAAATTTTTTGATAATGTCTCTTCCAACTTTGATATCCTGTGTTGGTCTTATTCCATTGTTTCCAATAGCTTTATATTCCCTCAATAATTCACATAAGTAGGCTTTAAACTTGCTCAAATACCACTTGATGTAGGATAAAAGAACTTTCTTTATTCTACTCCATAAATGACTAAAATTAAACGTTTGTTTTCTCAATCTGCAAAGTTCGTATTCAAATTCCAATTCCCTCGAATATTTATCTCTATCATTATGAAATACTTTTCACTTATTTTATACTTCATTGGATTCATAATTACTTCATTGAATACTTCAATGCACACAATGTTTCACTAGTTACACAAAAATTCAAAGAGGATTACGAAATCTTATACTTAGAATAAAACATGTAGATATCTCTCATATAATTTTATCTAGATAAGAGATTTAGGTATCTCTGCCAGTGATTCAATAGTAACAATTTACAAGGTGTTGACATGGTGGAAATGTGTAAACCAAAGGGGTCTCCCTGATATGAAGTCCCAATTAGACCTCATGTCATTTGGAGTAGGAGCCCCATCTGGAGTATCAGAAAGACCACCATAAATTAAAGGTGTTTGTTGGCTACAATGAATAACAAAAGAGAGTATATATATAACCTTTGAGATTAACAAGTAATTTGACACTTTGAAATACCAATTGCAATGTGTAAAGGAATACTTTCACGAGAGTGAAGTGAAAGCGAGTCTCTAGAAGGAAATTAATAGTACAATCCTACGATAGGCACATGAGAGCAAGGAGAGATTCATTAGTTATCTAGTGAAATAGTTCACATAGACACAACAAACATTAAAGAAAATACAACACACATTCAACAAGATAAGTAATAAATCCAATGAATTAGTTCAATTTCCTTAGTACATATGACAAAAAAGTATACCACAAACATCTAAATAATAATATTACAATATTCATAATATATGAATGAAAATGTGTTGGCCAAGAAAGCTTCTAATTATTAGGTGAAATATCCAAGGACATAGTCACAATGGTGAAACACTAACTCCAATAGTGGAACTTTAAGTCACTCCTTGCTTCTCCAAAGGATTATCTTCTCTCCTATTCCAAGCTAGTGAAGCCAAGGCTAGCTCTCCAAAGTCTATGCCTCCAAAATCCCTTTACTAGAGTTATGAGGGTGTATTTATAATAAGAGGGATGACCTTTCATATACTCATAACTCTTGAGCTTCCATCATGACTCTTAGACTTCCAAGTGACCCTTCAACTTCTACAAGACACATGGACTTTTCCTAGTGACTCTTTAGTCTACATGTGATTTTTCGTATTCCACATGTGACTCTTGGACTTCCACACATTTACATGTCTAATTTTCTTGAAAATTACATAATTACATCCACAAATGATGTGGAAACATGATGAGACATATGAATATTGATATGACATGTTAACAAGACATGAATTGGCACTGATGACATGTAATTTATGATGGTGTGTTAATGCCAAACTTCAATTCTTGCTGCTATCTTTGTATCTTCATGATAGATGTTGCATGTTATTCCTTTTTCTCCTCCAAAAGTATTGAATATATGGATTCTTTTAAGTGATATGTATCTTATAAAAAATTTCGTTATTTAGTGTCCCTTCATCTTCATCTTCTGTGACCATATTGTCTTCACAAATTCCCAATTTTCTTCTATCATAGTCTCCTTCTCTTCCTCTTCGATCAATTGTCTTGTCATGTAAATATGTAATACCTGAAAGTGAAATCCATTCATGAAAATACAACATCAATCCAAAAATATCATAGTCTAACTCTCTTCATGAAATCCATCGATTGACCTTGAACGGGGTATTGGATAGGGAGGAAGGTTCAAGGATTGTGTAGTGTGTAGTTCTAGAGGAAAAATATGAGGGACTGATGACCACAATTGTGAAATGTGCAACAACTAGAGGCCTGAGAAGCAAGAATGTGCAGTTGAGGTTCACAGTGAAGTAGGATTTCCCACTGTAATTGCATAAGGCAGAGTTCAGGAGAGGAGAGAGAAAGATCTAGTGGATTGTGCAGTTTCACAGTTCAGGGAGACAGGTTGTTTCTTGCAACTACATAATTCATAGAAATAGGTTGAATGAGAAGAAATATTGTGTAATTTTCGGGAGCAAGACGAAATACTTCAGCATTGTGATTGTGCAATGCACAGTCCTGGGAGGAAATGACTACGCATTGCGTAGTTCTTGAGGGCATGAGAAGATTCTTGGGGCCTAAGGCTATGAAATGTGCAATTTAGGGATGAATTTTGGGAGGAGGTTAACCGAAGAGTGATCAATTGGAGAAAATGAATCAGTGTGGGATCAAAGAGGTGAGAGATGGAACCAGAACATGACTTGAAAATGATCACACACTTATAAAAAATAAACCACTCAACCTGGAAGCATTTACTACCCAAAATCAACATGTTCCTATTGAAATGAAAATAGTACAATACTTTCCTCCAAGTGTGACACTTAAGATACACTTTGTGACACAAGTGACGACACTAGTGAATAATTCTCAAGTCTTGGGTAATGTGTCTGATTCATGTTTGCATGATGGATAAAACATAGTAGTGCAAGAGAATGCATCAAAACACCCTTCAAAAATGTATACATGACTCCCTTTTACTAGATGCGAAATTTTCTTAACCACAAGAAGACACTACCGAAAGTAAGATACAAGCGCAAATAACACTCGAAAAGGCTTAAAGAAAGTGAAAGCGACACATGCCATAGTGAAGATAACATCAAAATAATAGTTATTAAAGTGAATGCAACCAAAAAATAAATTTTTGAACATGAAAGTGACACTTGCAAAAACAAAGGTGTTCTAGAAAAAAAGTTGAGAAAACTCACCGAAATAGAAGTACAATTGCAATCGAAGTGAGGAAAAATGTCAATGGAGAGTGTGCACTAACTGTCGATGATATGCATATAATAACTTGAGGATTATGTCAAGTTTTGAAAGTGAATAATTTAGGGTATTTTTATCCTCTTATGTCAAATTAATAAACACATAAACATGCATTAAAAGTTCAGTTTTGGCAAAAAATAGAAGAAAACATGTAATATTCCTTTTTCAAAAACATTGTCAAAAGACAAGGAAAATCTATTCTAGAGATAGACTGTAGGGGCATTTACTGGATTTGTCACCTTTGAACAAAGGATGAGCTCCAGAGGCTACCTGGCCCACTAGCAGACTCTGTCTATAGAGTGATTGTCAATGGACAATATCCCCAATAGGGAAATACAGCAAGATTGGGAATCTCTTAAGATAACCCCAACATTGTAGCTATAGCAATAAGAAAATGCATCAAATGGAAAATAGCAGTGAATCCATGAACACATAAAATTCCAGAGAATATAATGGCCATCATATTAGAACATAGCAACATGAAATATACATCTTCTTGAGGAAATGATCACTCAAGAAAGGCATAACAAGCCTCAAGAAACCTGTACATGAAAATGTGAAATACATAGCTGCATAAATAAAGACCTAGACCATGACTGCATAGTTATAGGAGGAACTGTTGCATAAATGTTAGAAATACAAATGATATAGAAATATGGGCTCAAATAAGAAGGGGGAGCAAGGTCTCAACCCCTAAATATACATAACATCAATCCTCTAAAAGGATTGGCTGAAATCTATACAAAAATGGCATTTTGCAGAAATGTCGGAGTTGCTGGGCAGCAGCAACTCAAGAGCTGGAAATGAATGGAGAAGGCTGAAATAGATGTTTTAGATGAAGAGCCCTTCTCCAATGAAAATCTGAAGTGAAAGGCTGATCCTTTCACCCAAGAATTCCCCTCCAAAATCTGCTAATCCCTCACAGCAAATACTCACTCAGAAAAACGTTGTCTAAGAGAGGGACTGCGCTATCAATGATGGAATGTGGTTGGCCTTATTGTGGATCATCTGCATATCCTTTTCTATTTTATTTTGAAAAACAAAAAAAACATAAAACAAAAAAACAAAAAAATTCGAAATTCAGAAAAAGTATATGCTATAGTATAATCATTTTTATACTGTAACATAAAAAAGAAATGTTTCTAAAGCATGAAGCAAATTAATTTTATTGTTAAACTTTATTTGAGTGTATATTATGGTTTCATGTTTAAATGTCGAGCAAGTCTCCGAGCGGAAGTAGCAAGTATTGAAGATTATAACTGAGTGATTAAATGCAGAGGCGCAAAGAGCTCGTGAGTTATCAAATCAAGTGCCCCCGCAGTTGACTTGTTTGACCGCGGGATAAAAAACGATCAACGGTGTAGATTCATTGCAGGGGGGACTAGCCAAAGTTTGTCGCCGTACTCCAGGAGCCCCCGCAATGACGTCATGAGGCAGAGTGGAAGACAGCTATAATCCATGATAAACCTTGTCAACGGCTTTTTACACATCATTTCAGCCATTTATTAAGGGTTTGTGTAGCTTTTAAATTGATTTTTATCACATTTTCAAATCATTTGAAATTGTTTTCCCCTTTAAGCTGTGTCGTCGCCACCTTTTCATTCTCCACTACTTTACGGATTGCTTCTGTTGTCTGTACATCCATGGCCAAATGATTTTCACTACCTGGTTCGACTAGCCACATTTCCCTCATGGACAGTGAGAGAGACATCCAAGATACCGTGTCTTCCATAAACCATCCCCTCTTTTATCATCAAGTAACCCTAAATGCCGAGAATTCCCCATTTTTTTCTGCCATGAAGAAATCCGGTGTCCTGTCTGCATGTATCCCAAAAGCTCATTTCTTTCCTGAATTTATCTGTTGGCCGATTTCTTCAATGTATCTTGGTAAGTGCTTTATAATGAATTCACAGGGGGAGAATTTTCTACAGGTGTCGATGCAGTTGATTCGCCAAGCGTTTTGCTTCTCCGAAGACGAGTCACCACTTCAATTCTCAGAATCCTCATTGGCAAGTTATTTTGAAAACCTTTCAGGAGAAGAATTTAATCAGTGTATGTTTCATTTGAGACCAAATTCAAAATAATTTCAACTAGAAGGTGAAGAATTCAATTTGGAGATTTTTGATGCTGAGAATAGACCAGTTTTGAGTTGTATTGCAGAAATTATGGGCAAAGATAATGACCTTATAGTTGACAAACCAGTATTAGGAATGTACGCAATGATGATGAAACCAGGGACAGTTCTGGATATTCCATCTTTCTGGCAAGAGATTGTCAACTCTCATTTGATGAGCTTTTCTATCACAGGTTCCTTTAAATTCCCCTCGTTGATTGTTTATTTATTCTTATATCAAAATGTTGAGGAATTTATGAGTTTGGGGTTAAATATAGTGGATGTCAACAAACAGAAGCAGTCAGTTATATTTTGGACTGACATAATTAGAAGAGAGGGAAATGAAGCAGGGTTGTTTTATTTTTCCAGTCAGTATATGTCAATTTCTTATAGAGTATTGAATGGGGTTTCTCCCCCTTGTTTTCTACCAAAATCCAGGGAGTTTTTACAGTTGGGACCTAATTGCAGGTTTGGGGATTGGTTTGTGTTTGAGGAATATTCTGAGATAAGATTGTATGGAACTAATATCGAGCCTTACAGGCTCCCAAATTTTGTGCCTATGAGGCCTTTTTCCCTTGAATTCATCAAACAGAGTCTCAATGTAGATCAGGTGCATTTTGTTCCCATGAAGAAAGGTCTCATGTATAAGTTTCCCATGAGTGTGGGAACCTTTCTGGTAAATACGAGACAAGAATTTGGTGAGGTGTCTAAGGTGTTGGAAGAGACACATCTGTTACTGGGTGAAAAATGGTCATATGATCCTCATGGAGTGATTTCCCAAAGGAGAGTTGAAAATGGATATTCTGCTTTTACTCACGAAAGCAGACCTGAGTAGGAAAAGCTGGCAAACCCAAGAGAAGTAAATTCAGCAAAAACAAGCATTCAGACACCTATTATAACTGAAAAGATAAATAAAAGAAGTAAGGATTCTGCTGTTGAGTTAGATGATGAAGAGCCAAGAGAGGAGAAAAGAACTAAGTTGGCTGAAGATCATTCTTCAAATTCACCAGGTTTTACCTTCCATATAAATGAAGAGCAAAGTGCTCCCTCTCCTCCTGGAGGTCATGAGCTTTACCAAGAAAAGGTGCCCTCAGTCAAACAGGTGTTTACATAGATTGAAGAGAAGAATCAAAGAATAAAAGCTAATGTGGAGGCTCAGGCAAAGCATCACATAGCTACTAATCAAACTAGGTTGCTAACTGTGATGGATCTCGAGAAGGATCAGTTCAGAATGGCTTTAACACATCCAACAAGGATGTCTCTTGGATCCTCAAGCGGTTTCAATGCTGTAAATATAACTATGGATGTTAAGAAGATCCCACTGTTGGATAAGATGAATCTACATATGCAGACTGGACAATTAATTGTCAATGATCTAACTAAGACCAATGCCATGGCTGTTAAAGCTGAAAATATGCTAGCAAAAGTTATCAAGCAGTTCAAGTTGGAGAAGGCCAATTCAAGGGCCTTATCAGTTCAAAATGAGGAGTTGAAAAAGATTATCATAAAGGTTGGTGTAGATCCTAGTGACAAAGCTGCAGTACAGAAGTTCATGGAGAATGCTGAAATAGAGATATCCACCCTGAGGAAAAAGCTGAAGTTACCTGCTGCAGAGCATTCAATGGCTGCAGAAGTGGCAGAGGTGGAGAAAGAGAAAGAGGAACTCCGTCAGCAATTGTTGCATAAAGATGAAGAATTGTCTAAAATAAAGCAGACTGCCATCTCTTTACAAAATCACATTGAAAATCATACTTGTACCTTTGTTTTTCCTACAGGTGATACAGATCCCCAAGCACAGATTTCTCAACTCAACACAGAAATGAAGATGGCAGAAAGAGATCGCAAGCAAGCTCAAGCAGAATTAGAAACGGCCACAAAGATCATACGGTCACTAGGAAATGAAGCTGATCAGAATAAATTGAATTTACAAAAGGCTGAAGCTGAGATTAAAGATCTCAAAGAGAAATTAAAAGGAAATATCTCACTTATAAAGGCTAAAGATATCATTTGGGGTGAAATTATCTCAGAAATGAAGTCCAATTGGAACTTCTTGAATATAGTTGCAAAGGAGAAAAGCCTTATCTCATAATATGAAGAAGAGATCCTATCTGATAAGAAAACAACAATTAAGAGAGCCAATTGGGCTAGGAAGTTCATAAACTTTATTAATTCCAAGTCAGATGAGGAATTAGAAGACATTGGAATAAAGGATAGATATTTTTATGTTGTGGAGGTTAATAAGATGATAATTAGGAATGATCTCTGGAAAGTTACAGAAAAGAGACTACTGGGAATCAAAGAGACAGTGAAAAATTTTGATATATCATTTGATAAATTGACAAGAATAGGTTTACCTTCATGTTGGACAGAGAAAGGAAACATTCTGTCATGGAAATTTTATGAAGATTCATTAATATTGGCAAAAAGCAAGATGGATAACAGGCATGAAAAGACACAGATTTTAAAAGGAGAAACAATGTTTAATTTCTTGCAAAGGCATTTCAATTTGTTATGGATGGTGAAGACTCTCTTCACAGAAATACCTACACACAGTCAGATTGTTGCATTCAGGTTGGAATATCATAGTTTCAAGAATTCATCAACAACCCAAAGTGAGATATGGAAAAAGTGCAAAACATTCTCAATGGACTCAACAAAAGGAATCCCAGCATCTCAAAAAAAAGTAGTCGTTGACTCAGCAACGGTATTAGAAGCGGTTGTTCTTATAGATTAGGAATTTTCAATTTCACGTTATGTTATTTTCTCAAAATCATGTAAATTGTAATAGGACCTTTTTGAGGCATGTACCTCTGTAACTGTAAGTAGTTAAAGCAGTTAGAATTAGTTTCATCGCTGGAAACTGTTTTGTTATTTTGTATTTAAAGAAGATTCCAAGAACGGAAAAGGTTCCGAGTTTTTTGAACCTTGAAGCCAAATTTTTGTACTCAAGAATGGAAAATCAATGAAAGAGTATGCAAGTTTCTATCATTCTGTTTATGCTGAAAAGTTATCCAGTTTACACAATGTTTTCATATCTGTGAATAAAATAGAGTAATTTGAGCAGCAGGTCTCTTTATACATGTGTATTTAAGAGTTAAACAAACCTTAATGTGTGCTCCTCTGTTTTAACTTTATCTTTACTTAATTCTTCAGGGTTTTAAAATGATAGATTCTATTTGAAACAACATATCAGATTGAAATCCTCTTCTCTTTTTCTTCCGTTCATTCATTTCAGCATAAGTGGAATATAGCATTGCAGAAAATGCATGGATTTGATATTTAAGGGTTACATAATCAATGTTTAAGGGTTTATAAGACAGAGACAGAAATATATTCATTTGTGACATAATCAGATAATGTCTTAAGCACTGATTCCTTATCACAGCTAAGGAATTGTCTCTTAAGGTACAACAGGCCTAATGCCAAAGATGATGGGATATGCTCATAAAACTCCTTTTCTAACCTCCCACTGGATAGAACCTCTCTCCAGTGAAAAAATAGCTCCGGATGGTGTGTGGAAACCTCCTTGACAACACCCAGCAACACTGCACAATCTCTGCTGTAGAAACTGCACTGATGTAGATGGCTAAAGCTCATGGCCTGAATGCCTGAATATGGGGAATGGAGTGCAATCCTTCATGAGCTACTCATGAAGGAGAGGAATTCCTAAACAGGATTGCCTCGTACCTGAAGGCACTGCAGCTTTGCTGAACAACAAGAGGCAGCAACAAGTCTTCAAGACTCAAATGTAAAATGATCAAAAGATGTGCACAATGGCTGCCTTGCTCCTCTTTTAAAAAATGAGCCTTCCCTCCATGACCCCTACTTCGAATTAGGGTTTCCTCTCTCTAGAAACTTCCCTCCTACGTTGTCCCACATAGTGCTTTCCAACTCATGCCAACGTATTTTGACTTGGTCAACCTTGGCCAAGCCTTCATGCAAAAACCCCTTTTCACACATGAGGGTGTGAAATCCATCTCCAACATGATCCTCTTTCATACTTAGAGTATTTTTACTCTCTAATCAAGAAAAGAATGGGTCGCTTACCCATTTTATTCATCTCTTATCAAAAATTAATGTTCCATAAAAATTTGGAACATTACAAAACATCACCATTACAGTAAACACAAAACAACAAATGATGAAGGACTTCACCCATCATGGGCTACATCTCCTGGTCCAACTTCCAATGGTTGGGTCTGTTTGATTATTCTAAAAAATGGTGTTTACATCAAATTATAGTGCTCAAATGGCTTCAAAAATGGCCCCAATGGCTCCAGAATAGTAAAAAAACCCTTGTATAGCCTCTTTCTTCTCCCAAAAAGGCCAAAAAAATGAATGAGTTATGCCCTCTCCAAGTTTCTGAACTATCTATTCTACAAATTACAACTTATGCAAATTATCCTATGAATTAGGAATTTTTCGGCCACGTGGGGTGACAATTTTTCCCCGCGCATGTGAGATTACCGCCACGTTGGGTGCAAAATGTCGCCTACTTAATCGTGTTGGTTGCCCACCATTAGGCTAAATAGAAGCCAAGTGGCCTCTCCTTTGTCGTTGATTTCAGGCACATCGTACGTGTTCCCATGATTTTAAACCCAGGTTCTAACTGTGTTTTGGCTGTTGGAATTGTGGTTGGGTGGCGGGTTCGCCTGAAAAATACATAAAACTTTGAGACCGCGCGACATGTGAACACTTCGAAACTGCCACGACATTGTCAAATATTCAACACTTCAAACTTTAACCGTAGCTCTAAACACTTGGAAAACCGCATGTGAACATCGTCGACCTAACGTTTAAAACCACCATTTAACAAAACTATTAACATCACATCTCACCATTGTCATGTGAACGCTAGAGCTAAGTATCACCATGACAAAAAAATTTGACTGCCAACCGCTATATAAAACCTGTTATGTGGCTCATTGTAATGTTTGGTGGTGTGTGTATTTGTCAGGTTATATTTTCAAATCAAACTTTGGACAAGTGGGTTTTAATACATGTTTTGGACCGTTGAGATATTATTTGGGATGGACTTTGGTTTAAACTATGTATTAAGCTTATGATATAGTATTGACCTCTGCCATACTTTATATTCCCTAAAATTTGGTTTAATAGTTATATAATGTCTCAGGGTTGGGGTTAGCCCCTAACCCAGGTCTATGGACCAGGGTGGTGGGTTAACCCCAGTCCCCACCCCCACGTGCAGAACAACGAAACCTTAAATATAACTTGGAGACTATAGTTATTAAGAACCAAAGTAGAGGATACGGTTGGAGGCATGGTTAGCATAGTGGAGGTCTCATGTTCGATTCCCCAAGGGTCCGCTCTAGCCCTTAACCAAAATTTTAGTGGCCACCAGGAGGCCATGTGGTAGCCTCCAGTTGGCCCATGTGGTCCCCCCTGGTTGGTCAACCTCACCAACCTGTTAACCAATAAAATATCAACCATTTCGCAACCAATAAGAAACTGACAAGTGTTGAACATATATTGGCCACCTAAACACAGTCACCATGCCATTTTAGTGTCCAATCAATAGTACGGACTGCTAACTGTGCAACCCTATACACCTCAAAACAATTTTTTTTTTCCTAAAAAACATAGAACTCGATATCGAGAGCATTCGATGCCGAATTTGAGCAAAACGAGTTGTGTCAGATTCAGAACGATGAGATCTACACAAGCGCATGGGTTTCGAGCCATTATAACAACTTTAAATTTTGAGCATAAAAATGATCTAGCAGATCATTCCTCCCCACTAAAAGCTTTTCGACCTCCAAAATATATTTATCCATCAAAAAATAGATCAGAGTACAACTTCCTCACCCTTCTAGTCTCGATCCACTGAAATTTACTTGAATGCGACATTTTGAGGTTTTCATCAAAATGCAACATTTTCTATGATTTTGGAGACCTTATATTGTTTTCACAGATACCATCTTTCTGAAATTTCGCATAATATGTAGAAAAAAAAACCACCCTTGAAGGAATAAACACATTCCCTCCTTAGTCGTCAATCAAAGGAAACTTAAACAACCTCAAATTCTTATCACCTTGAACATTGTCGACATGATGATGCATAGCATGTCTAGCCTTGTGCTTGGTTCGACTCTTGACCAAATGTGATCACCATCGCCATGCACCATCCATTTTCAAAGACAAGACATTGTGAAACCCACAAGAATAAATTTTGGAACCAATGCCCTCTTTGTCAAATTTGTTTTTCAATTTCTCTTTGACCTCTACATTTAAGACTGCCATCTTCTTCACATCATTATCCAACAACGATGTATGCTTTACAAATTTACTTCATGTTGTTTACCTCTTCTAGGAGGCAACATGTTAGACTTATAAAACATATTATCACACCCATTAGAAACATCTATGAAATCATGTTTTACATTTTATTCATTTCCTTGAATAGCCTCATTCACAACATCTTTATGCTTGAACATTAAGAAAGAAAAATTTTGACTAGCATTAACAATACTCTTCATATGTCCAACATTCATAAGAGACAAACTCATCTTCTTACTATGCTCTCTAACAATGTATTCAATCCCATTCTTAAACAAGTGATAATTATTATCATGGTGATGAAATATTTCTCTCCAGGTATCATAAATATATTGGTTACCCAAAACTATACCACAAATATCAAGAAAAATTACATCAAGTTCAACTTCATCAAGAAAGTTTGCAGTGATCGCAAATTTAAGGATGCACCTCTTTGTAACCTGCAATTTTTCATTCTCACATACCCAACCAAAAGGATAGGGTCTAGGATGTGGAATGGTCTCTAAATTTAAATTCTTGACATTGTCATCTCAAATAAGATTTTCTTGTGAACCACCACCAAACAATGTGGCTATCTTGGTATGCTTTGAAACAACTCTAATATGGAAAATCTCAATTCTTGTTTCTTCATATTGAGTATCATTAAGACAACTTGAATAACTAGTACTTGCAATTACCTTACCTTTCAAACCCATCACTGTGATATTTGTTTCATCTCCAGAATCATAACCTAAATCATGTTGTATTGTTGCAATTGTCTTCTCCTTCTCCTCTTTTTTCAACTTCTTGGGTTTCATTTATGTATGAAGTTTCCAACAATGATATTCATCATGTCCATCTTTGGAACATGTTTGCATGTTAGTTTTTATTTCTCCAACTTGATGGATGCATTCTTCTTTCCTTTTCCCTTGAACTTTCCCTTTCCTTTCTCTCTAGACTCAAAGGCATTCTCACTTGTTTCATCTTAAACACGTTTCCCTCTTGTCTCTAGATGTGTGGCATGTACACAAACTTGATCTAAACTTGTAGGGTTAAACACGAGAATTTTATTTCTTAGGTAACTATGCAAACCTACAATGTATTTCAACAAAGTTTCTTGAGATGTTAAATCTACACCCAATATTAGTGCTCTTCTACTAAACTCTTGATTATAGCTTTTCACACTTTTTCCCTTTACTTGCCTAAATTTTTGCCAATCCATTATAACTTTTTGTATGTATGCTAATGGATAGAATTTTCTTCTCAATGCAGCAACAAAACAATTCCAAGAGGTTAATACCTTAGCATGTTTCTTCATGTCCTCTTGAGTTTTGGCTTCCCACCAAATAAGTGCAACACTTTCCAACCTTAATGAATCAAGTTGAATCTTGGTGTCATCATCCTTAATCCTTTGTGTCCTATAATACACTTCAAGATGACACACCCAATTATATAATTACTCAAAATCTAACTCTACATAATACATAGGAAAATCAAACTTTATGTCAAGTTTCAAAAATGGAGTTTTATCATGACCTTTTTGAGAATGTGGAGGTGATTGTGAAGGGATTTTTGTGGAAGATGATGATGGTGAATATGGTGGTGAGGATGGAGGTGAAGAGAATGGTGGTGTCAAAGGTTTTTTGTCACTATTCCCACCATTACCTTTTGGATTTGTGTCCCCATATCCTCCATCTCCTTTTGAAGATTTATCTCCCTTTGGAGGATTGGAGCTCTCACCTTGCAACCTTGTGTTTCTCTCCTCATAGAGAACTTTCACCATTTGTGTTATGTCAAAGAATTCTTTCATGGAATAAGTTCATCCTCTAACATATTGTCAGGCTCTCCTTCATGTAACATACTTTTTGAAGCTTTAGGTAGAACTTGAGGTGAAATTTGTGGTGGAGATTATGGAAATTTTTCTCTCCTTGTCCTTGACCTAACTTGAGGACTTTCAACCACAATTTTTCCTTCTTCTCTCTTGAGATTCAACCTTGTAGAAATTAGAAACGCTTGCAAAAAAATTAAACGCTCATAGCAAAAAATAACTCTCGCTCCCATACGAAACTGATCTGTATATGATAGCATGATGATTATTTCAAGTTTTGAAAGTGAATGATTAGGGTTTTTTAACCTCTTATGTCAATTTAATAAAAAAATAAACATGCATTAAAATTTCAGTTTTTGTAGAAAATAGAAGACAACATCCCCATAATAGTAAACAAAAAACAACAAGTGATTAAGGAGTTCACCCCTCCTGGGCTACATCTCCTGGACCAACTTCCAATGGTTGAGCCTCTTTCATTATGCTCAAACAATGGTGTTTAAATAAAATTAAAGTGCTCCAATTTCTTCAACAATGTCACCAATGGATCTAGAATAGTCAAAAACCCTCATCTAGCCTCTTTCTCCTCCCAAAAAATGCAAAAAAATGAATGAGCTATGCCCTCTCCAAGTTTCTGCACTATTTGACCTACAAATCACACCTTCTACAAATTATCCTACAAATTCAGACTTTTTTGGTCACATGCGGCAACAATGTTTCCCCACACTAACGAGATTCCCGCCATGCCAGGTGAAAAATGTCGCCCACTTAATCACATTGGATACCCACTATCTGGCTAAAAATTCACCGAGTGGTGTCTCCTTTGTCATCAATTTCAGGCACATTATACGTGTCCCCATCGATTTTAAACCTAGGTTCTAACTGTGGGTTGGTCAGTGGAATTATGGTTGGGTGGTGGGTTAGCCTAAACATGCCATAAAAATTTGAAAACCCATGGCACGTGAACACTTCGAAACCCTGCTTCAAACTTTAACCATATCACTAAATTCTTGGAAACCCACATGTGAACATCGTCGATCTAACATTTAAAACCTCCATTTAACCAAACATTTAACATCACATCTAACCATTTTCATGTGAACTCTGGAGCTAATCATCACCATGAAAACAAATGTTGACTGCTGACCATTGTATAAACCTTGGTCTTTGGTTTATTAGAATGTTTTGTGGTGTATATATCCGTCGAGTCATATTGCGACATCAAACTTTGGACAAGCGGGTTTTAATACATGTTTTGGACCATTGAGATATGATTTGTGATGGACTTTGGTTTAAATTATTTATTAAGGTTTCGATATGTTATTTACTTCCACCATAATTTATGTTGGGTGATTTAATTTTGAGTTAAATCCATGTCATTTAATTGTGAACCCGGGGTTTCGTAAACTGACGAGGTATACTTGTACTATATGTACTAGGTGGTTAGATTTCAGATTATATTAATGTAATGGAATTAAAACTAATTAAAAAACATAATAAATTAATCCAATCCAAACCAAATCAAACCAAACATAAAGAAATTGAAATCACACTTGCATAAAGGAGATCACTCTTGCAGAATTGAAATCACACCTGCTGGAAAGTAAAACACACTTTCTAAAAGGAAAAGGAACACTTGCATAAAAGAAATGAAAAAACAAAACTATACTATGTTAACAATATGTACAAATATGTCAAAACTGTAGCTGATGGGGGCCCTCCATTCCTAAGAAAGCACTGAATAAAATATCACATATTGGAGATCAAAATAGAAGTATGTGTTTCATAAAGATTAAGTTACAAGATATTACAAGAATTCTCTCTCCTCACTTTACAAATCACATCTTAGATGGAACTTGAAACCTCCAACTAGCAACTAACAATTAGCTACCTCTAACCTCTAACCACGATCTCACAACTTACAATTAACCACTTACAATTGACAACCTACATTTTAGAACCTAAATTTTTTACAACCATTTGTATGAAGGGTGCACTCCTATTTATTCAAAAATTGAGGATAACTATACAATAAATATAGATCCTTATATCTCTCCTAAATCCACATTTATCTCTTATGGTTACAACTAATCTCCTAAAAAATTTAAGATACATATCCTCTCAAAATTCTCTTATCCACGATTCTTCTCCTTTGAATGTGCATAGTTAATGATCCACGTCCTCTAGAAATATTCCACAAATATTTATGATTTTGAATTCTAAATTCGAATTTGTGGTTGGATTGCCAAATAGGACCCTTCTAGAATCTCCAAGTAGGCCTACAATATCAAGAAATTGATAACACTTTTAGATATATATGAAAAAATGTTAATTTCATAATATTTAATCACAAATTGACTTAAAATACTTAAAATTAATTACTAGGAAAATATTAATGTTAAACCCATATGGTAATAAAAATGGTTACGTAATGTAAGGTTATGGAGCTATAGAGTTACACAATGAGGGTAAAATGATGGAAATGAAGGTGAAAGTGGATGACATTTTGGAAGCCCAACATACCCCCCAATTGAACATATTTCATGTCCTCATGCAACTATTGCATTAATTCCCTTAATCATAAGTAGATCTTCTTGAAATGTTTTGCTTCTATATGAGCTATGGCTTTCTAATTTGTGTTAATATATTAATATTGAACATAGTTTACATAGCGAGACCAACCACCTGGGTTGCCCATCTAGCCAACACCAGTGGGGGTCCTAAGTAAAAAATCCAAAAAACAGGAAATGGAGTCGCCCATAACAGGGAAACTAGCCCAAAAGTTGCTGCCCATTATTGGAAAACCAAAAAAATGAGAGAAAACCTGAAAAATAGCTAGCTTTCGGTGTGTGGAGGAGGATTCTCCTCCACTATTGGATAGCTGTAATCATCCACATACTCATTTTCTTATTTGGAACACTGGGAAGGTCTCTCCGAAGCTGAAGAGGAGTCAGAGTCATTGTGGAGCTTTGTCTTATCACATCCTGAACTGCTACCGCTTGCGCTTGCCCATCGTCCTTGGAGCTTGTGCCATTGCCAGTGGAGCTCATAATTCCAACCTTGATGGGAAGAGCAACCTTCTTTCTGGTATCTGAAGGGTTCTGGTATGAGATAGTGGACTTCTGGCACTTTCTGGGACCAGAAGCTCCTCCTTCCTGCATTTCTTCCTGAAAAGAGACTGAGATAGTTGCAGTGATATGGGGTCGATTAATGGCACTTGTAAAGTGGAATTGGGCAGTATTGCTGGACAGAGAAAGGTGACTGCTGGAGTTGTGGATGGACAGTGGTGGGCGGGAACCAGTGCCCCTATCACCACCACCCCTACCGCCAACCCCCCTTCTGCAACGCATCCTATGCCAGCGTGGCATGATGGTTTGGGAATTAACAAGTGAATGCCAAGAGTTTGACTCAGCGGGTGAAGGAGGAGAACGTAGAGGGAAAGGAGCCAACGAAGATGGAGTCGACTGCGAGTGAAGGCCAAAAGAGTGCGGCGAGTTCGGAGGAGCAAGCGGGGAAAACTGTAGATGAGGGTCGAGAAAATGAGGGGAAGACAGATGAACATGGGGCGAGAGAAGCTGGGAGAGCTCAACCGAGGCTAGAAGAGAACCAATAGAGGGACGAGGAACACGGGTGATCTAGAAAGCTAACCTGAAGCTGAGATGGAGCGGCTAGATGCTTAGAAGCCTGATTGAAGGCACATAAGAATACAACTCTGTGGAGCGTGCCTCCATTGAAGAATGTGAGGGGAAAATAGAACAATTACTGGCAGCATTATGACAGGGCGAGTGAGAATTAAAGGTTGAATCCTTCATTCTCCCGGTTTTAATGGTGCGTTTACTACTCTGAAAGGACGGCGTGTGGCCAAGCCAGGTGTTGGTCGCCAGGCTGGCCACTGCCACAAACTTACCGCCCACCCACATCCAGAATTCTCTTTTAACTTTGCATAACCATATCATTTGAAAATTTTATTCTTTTTGCAAAGTGTAATTTGAAATATATTTGATTGCAACATGGTTGGTTCTTGTCTATATATATATATATATATATATATATATATATATATATATATATATATATATATATATATATATATATATACTTGAAAACATTGGGAATTCATTTTTTTAAGTCTCATAGTGACTGTGAGCCATTTAATATGCTCATCAATTGGTAATTGCAAAGCATATATAATTTTTGAATAAAAAATGCAATAATAGTTAATTTTGGAAAAATATTTTGGTTAGGATGAAATAAAATGTGACATGTGGCATGAAATGTGAATATCATTCCCCCCCAACTAAAGGTGTTTTCAGTTTTTGAAAAATTAAAAAGGGAATATGAATGTGGTGAGGGATTTTCCAAAATCACAATTTTAGTATTTAAGGAATTACATGATTAAAGATTAGAAAATTGTACACCTTCACTTACCTGAAAAGTGGAAAAGCTATGTATATAGAAGAGTGTGGTTGTTGCTGCTAGATCATGGAATGTGAAGTAAAAGAATCTGATCTTGCTTCTTCTTTCTCTTGGTTGTATGAATTGAGGATGCGATTGGAATCTTTATTGCTACGTCTGTTGAATTCTAAATTGTGTCATGCTGCAAACTGTTGAAATAATGTAGTATTCAATCATTCCCACTCGGTGGCATAATTATTATCTATGTGAATAGATGTGTTGATGTCAAGCACAGAAAAGAAATTGTTGGATTACTAGCCAGTAAGGAATGCCATTAACCAACATGAGACTAATCACCATTGATTTCAATGAGCGTCAAGATGCCTAAGTAAATCTCACTAGGTACGAATAGATGTGTCGTAATTGAGTCACCTAGAAGATCTGGAAAATAGGGGACATTGATGTATTCCCACTATTTATTAGCGAGATAAATTACCATTAAGGCATGCAAGCCTCAAGCTAATTGAAATATCTCTAGTTTTGATCCCAGATGATGTGTCAAAGTCAATGGGTGTTGGCTTGAGGGGTATTGACCTAGGTTCAAAGGGTAAGGTTTTCCAACAAACCCATATACTACTGGCCATTTTGACAATGGCCTTCTTTCGCAGGCCAAGGTCTCACCCGAAGTAGTATGGGTGGGTGCTGGAACCAAGTTTCCGCACCCTGGTGGAGAGTAGGTAATCACGTCAGATTTGTGTTCACATCCTATCAGGTTCACACAAAACAGGTCTATTTGCATGTTCTTTAATAGTATAATTCACAATTACTCATAGCAGCATTATTCGCATGCACAGATTTAGTCAATACTTTCGCATCCACGTGCGGATCAGCAATTATCAGCACACAATGAACACATCAACTAATAGATCACAAATAAAATTATGCTAGAAATAAAGGTACTTTTTAAAGAAATATCACAGATACCTTCGCAGCTCAAATCAACCACACAGATACATATGCAGCTCAACAGACATAATAGCTTCGCATCCATGGTAACACAATAGATCCAGATAACACTGAGATACTTCAATTATATCTGCATATATTCGCATCAAAAACTAGTTACAACCCAAAATACCACCTGTGCACATAGCCACTAGGCTCCGCACAGAACAGGACAAAGGATGTTCAAGCACACATCCAACAGGAGTCCTTACCCAACACCTACCCAAACAGATCTAGCAATTCGCACATAGCATTATTCTTAATTATTCTCTACTTCTGGACTCGAAATTTTCATCTATTTATATCGACATATCATACACTTCCAGTGGTCCGCAAACTGTGGTTTGCGGACCCTTGGTCTACTCTTTGACCCATTACAAAGCGGTCAGGGCTTTGACCATTAGGTTCCGTGATTTGGCCGATTGGTGAGCCAAATGACGATGTAACATCAAACCAAGCTTTGGAGCCCAAGGACCTAGCCTTCCTGGACTCAGAGAGGGCTCTCTCTATTAGATGTAAAAGATATCGGTGTGTTTGCTTGTGGTGTTCTGATATTAGGCTAGTTATGAAGTATGTTTTTGGTTTTTTGTTTTTAAGTTTGTGAGGGATAAAACTGATCAAAGATATAAAATGGGTAACAAGAAGTTAGATCAACTGGGCTATGGGGTCAAAAAGGTCAAGGAAGCTATGAGATGATGATGCAAGGCTGCTGTAGGGCCGATTTGATTTCAAGGTAGAAAGGATCTTTGGGAAAAATGGAGTAAATGGACATCAAGTTTGTGAATAACAAAGAGTTTCAAGCATCACTGGTTTAATAGATAACATAAACATGGTAAAGAAAACTCTTAATCATGCAACATGTAACTATAAACTAATCAACACATCGAAACAAACATTCCAGCCATGCATAGAAGTATAAGACCCTCTAACTTTGGGAAATGGCTATCAGACTTTGGGGAAAACACATAAGATGGACTAACAACTCAAAATACTATGCCGGAACGCCTAAACACAGTCTCTAAGTTATTGGGTACTTTGACAAACAAGCTTTCATAGTTTTAGGCAAAGGGCTAGATCGGGACTAGGCCTCCTTGGTTCAACAAGATGATAAACTAATCAGTCAAAGAGATAGTTTCATGGATAGAACTATGGACAATCATAGGTAAGCAGGGCACACCATACATTCTACTCAACATGCATAGAACTTATGAATAAAACTAGCAACAATATCCTTAAGTTACTAAAGAGCAGTTAAGAATTCTTTAGTGCAACTAAGGAAGAAGAAAACATAAAAGCTATGAAGATTCGGGAATTTTGAGGTGCCTCCATGGGCATATCTCAAACTTAATCTCTACTGATCTATAGCAAGCAAGGAGCATGTATCATGAATGAAAACTAGAAGACAACAACAAAGCAAGAAACACTATACCATTCTACCATGTCATGGAATCCATCAACAATCCTTCATCATTCATCAAAACCATCCAAGAGGCAGTCCAAAATCATAACACAAGTATGTTCTTCAAAGCTCATATGACCAATATATTACTTCTTCTCTCAAGTTCAGCCTTGTTTTACAATGAAGCCTTGTGGAATAAATAGGCTCAAGTGAGGAAAACCTCATGGTGCAACTAGCTATCCCATTGGCCTAATCAAAATATCTAAACTTGTCCTTGAGGTTTTGCAAAGCCCAAGGCACAAAATATCCCATAAAATATCTAAAAAAATGCTAAAAATGGGAATTATATTGACTTTACATCATTTCCCAAGTGTAAAAATAGCTAAACACACATTTGGGAAAAGCAGATTTTTGAGGTTCAAAAATTACAAAAATACTTCAAATTTATATCAGAAAAAGGTCCCCTGTCTTTCTGGAAACAATTGGCAGCCTTCCTGGTGTCGAAACGAAGCTCATGATAGCTCGTTGGAAATATTTCTGTGTCTACTTTCCAGCGCAACTGAAATCACCTCAATCTGATGCCTAGAAGTCCTCCAAATCTGTACCTGTGTGTAAAAAGCCAGGAAATAGCAGACTGCTGATATGACGGGCAGAATGTGCAAAAAGTGAGCATTTTTCGCCGTTTTGAGGGGGCGAATGATCTCCAAATGCTCTGAAAATCGCTGAGGACCTGATCATGAAATTATGGCATCAAATGGTGTCATCCTCCTCCCTTGAAAAAACCTCAAACTGAAATGGCGAAATAATGAGTTTTCGACCAAAAACTCAAAAAATGCCAAAAAACAAAAAGTTGTCGAAATGGGCCCAAAATTGGCACGCATGACCCTCAAGGGTCCCTAGCAACATGCTCTGAAGCTGAGGCCAAAATATCAAGTGCTGATGTGCTTTTCTCTTCTTTCCGTGCCGGGCGCTTCCCCTTTGCTTTCTTCAATTTCTCTTGGGCTGCCTTTAGTTTGCGCCGGGCAAACTGATTCAACTTTTGAAAGTGATGTGTCCTCTTCCTTTGTAGCTCCAGATCTCTATTTTCTCTTTCAAGCTTCATCTCCAAGTGTTTTTTGGCTCTTTCAAGCCATGCCTCTTTGTTTTCTTCAATTTCCTGCTCAAGGAGTGCAGTGAGAGGAAAGGCTTGGAGATGGGCTTGTTCTTCTTCTTTCTGCTTTTCCAAGGCTCTTTTAAGCCCCATGGTTCTAGGCCTCTTCCGACTAGGCTATTCTTCCTCTTCTTCCTCATCAAAATCACCAATGAGTTCTTCTATCCTCGCTTGTGCCTTGGCAGCTTCTTGCTTGTATTTAATTGCCCTTGCCTCATGAACTGCTGTGTGAACATTCATCTGTTTATTTTGTATTTCCAAGAAGTGGTTGAAATTCCTTGCCCGTTGAAGATCCTCCTCTAATGCCTCAATTTGCCCCTCTTTATGGATTAGGAGGTTTTCAAGAAGGCGGGCCTCATTATCACTGTCATCGCTTTGGATTGGGATGACAGCCAATGCACTCCCATGTTTTGTACTTTCTCCAACTTTGCTTTTCCCTTTGAAGGCCAATCTTGCACTTTTCCTCCTTGGCATGCTAGTAGGTGTCCTTTTGGGCGATTTTCTCTTGCTAGGAACAACCTTTGTCTTTTTTGGAGTGGCAGCCTTAGGCCCTTTCTTGCTTGTTGTGCTAGGTTTTGTTCTTTTGGGAGGAGGAGACACAACTGCTTTACCCTTGACATCTTCTTGAAACTGCTGCTCTCCTTGAGGCTGCTGGATGTCTTCCACTTGCTGTTTACTTTGCTACCCCTGTTCGCCAACATTAACTTGTTGTTCTACTTCAATGCCTTGTTCAATTTGTGTTCCAACTTGCTGCTCTTTTTCACCAAAATCAAGCTGCTGTTGTTCATGGATTTCCTACTCATTTTGTGGCTCAAGTTGTGGCTCGGCTTTCTACTGCCCAGGCTGACATTTCACCGTCATCTAACAACAAGTTGCTACTCTTCCTCTTGTGCTGTTGTTCATCATCTTGTTTTCTGTTGTTCCTCCCTTTCCTCTTGTTGTTTACTCCCTTCTCCTTCTCCCTGCTGTCCTGGCTGTCCTGTAGTCATTTTGAGCCTTCTAGGAGTAGGCCTGTTGGACAAAGGTACCGGGCGATGGATGGGCTGAGTGGGAGACACATGGACAGGAGGAACAGTAGAGAAATTTGGGTGACTGATGAATACATCCCATGGAACTTCCTTCTTCTCTAGCTGATGTAGGATGATAATTTTAATCAGAGAATGATGGAAAAGGGAAGGTATTTGTAGAGGAGGGGCCTTCTTCTGAACTGTAGATGCCATCTTCTCGATGCTCTTGAATAAAAAGTAAGGGAGATTTAGTTGCCTGTTTCTAGTGAAATGCATCAATAGGCGGACATGGTAGGCATAAACTCGATCAAACCTCCCTTCACAAGTAAAATATTTCATTATGACTTTCATAAGAGGAGCATAGTTGTCAAGAAGATATGAAAAAGGGAAAATAGCAGTGAAAGCATCTCTATGCTCAGGCTTGATGAAAGGCTTGTAATCTTCTAAGTCAAGATGGGCCTGTTTGAACCATTTTTCGCCATGATATGGAATCTTGGTGGCCTTGGACACATACCTTGGAGAAATCTTGAAATCAAGACCTGCCACTTGGAAATGTTTTTCTTTGAATCTCAGGGCGCATAGGTGGGTCAATGGCGAGAAGCTTTTAACTTCCTGGATCTTCTGGCAGAAATCTAGACAGCCTACTTCATGGAAGTTAAAAAGGATGGATGGATGAGCATTAACCTCCTCTGTAGAGATTGGCTCATATCTTTTATGTGGGCCACTTCTGCTGTCTTGCCTTGGAGGCATTTTGACCTAAATATGCTTTGGAATAAACAAATTGCCTCACTGTGTGTAAACTGCCTTCTTGGAGCCAAACTGTGTCAATTCACTGTCTTGACAGAGGAACAATGTAATTTGGATGATTGCAACAAATTTCCTTACAATACACAACCTCTGCTCTCTTAAAAAGTGGCCTTCCACCTTGAAAGTATCTCAGTCAACAATCTTTTCAATAAGAAATAATACAGTGGAATGAAGGACAGACTGTTAAGAAGAAAGATGGATACAGTGTCAAAATTTCCTTGCTTGGTGATGTTTGGAGGTTAACAACACATCTTTGTACCTTGGATCAATGGTGTACTTTCCAATCATTTCAGAACCTGCTCTTCTAAGTGTGCCAATCTCTCAACTAACTTACATATGGTGCAATCCATCTTTAGTATGATCAGACAGTCAATGTCACAGTTTTATGTGCCCATGTGACAAAGTTTTGGAAAATGCTTCAAAAAGTTCAACAAGGCCTGCAAGAGTCTTCACTTTGCAAAATAAACAAGACCTCTTAACAATGTAACACCTTTGGCTTTGTTAGAAAAACCTTTACTCTATATGGATATCAACTTATCAAATAAGCTTTGAGGAATAAAAGACAGTCAGGCAAACTATACAGTGAGAAATGTCCCTTTCTGTGAGAAATAGTAGCAACTTTTCCCTGTGATGGTAGGGGTAACTGTGCCCTGTAGCTTTCAACCAATAAACTGCTCTTTAATCAAAACCCTTTTTCTCACTATACTTCACTGTTCTTTATATGTATGTCACTCCATCAAACAACATTATACCACATACATGGTCAACCTCCAGTGTGGGCATACATTCAATCTCACTGTTATGGAACAAGGTGACAACATTGAAACAAGCTCTATAGTTTCAATAGGGGCTGTAGCCGCTTATTTCTTCCCCACAATCCAAACTCCTGTTTAATATGTAAACCCTGTTTCTTCAAAACCACACCCTTCCTTGTCTTTGAATGCCATTCATCAGCAGATTTAATCAAAATGAGAACAGTCACCCAGAGTATATCTTATTTAGCCTAAATCCACTGCTATAGGACTAGGTGACAAACTTTTAGAGGTTTCTTTAAAGTGGCAGTCAAAGGTCTTGCAACCAACAAACTTCCTTTAAACAAAACACTGCTCTTAGTTCAACACATATTTTTTCCTGTAGGTGCCTTAAATAACACATTCAGCATTTTACTACAGCTTTACACCTCGAAACCTCACACAGCAAAAACACTATTTTTCAGCTATGGTGACAAGGTTTGAAAGTTTTGTAGGCTGTGGTGTGAAAAATTTGTAGCAGTTTCAACACACTGTTTTCTCTATGGGCATTTTTAGCAACATATTTATCACTCCAGCATGGTGTTTTTAAAACCTCTCACAGTACTTAGCAATTTTGAAACCGAGGGGGAGAGCATGTAAAAATACCTTCAAACTTGATGGAAATCCTTTGTGGAGAGCTGGAGTAGCTTTGCGCATGAACTGGAGGTGCATTGGAGGTTTTAAGCCTGCGCGGCACTCTGCAGAGAAAGAACGTCGCGCAAAAATCTAACCGGGCGGCCTGTCGGGTCGGGGTCGGGCGCCGTGTACAGGCGCGTCGCGCACGCGTACAGGCACGTCGCGCGACAGTCTACCGCCCGTGAAAATCTTCTTCCAAGCGCGTCGCGCTACAGTCTACCGCCCGTGCAAATCTTCTTCCAAGCGTGTCGCGCAATGTTCCAGGCGCGTCGCGCTGTTAAAACTGCTGCAAACTTTTCCACACTGCCCCGAACTTCTTTGTTTGAGCTTTGAGGGGATCAAAGGGTCTTGGCTCGATTGGAAAATGAAAATTCACTCTTCGACCTCACTCCCTCGACATATCAAAACTCCCAACGTTCATATTTTTTAAATGTAAAATGAACTTTCGGTTGGGTCTTGCAAGGTTTTCACAGATTTTTTGACCTTTTCCAACAATACCCTTTGGCGTATTTGCAACTTGGATTCAGAAGCGATGCAGGCAGTGGAGATGTTCTATGTTTTTTAGACCAGTTTAACATGAATCAACCTCTTTATAAATAGCAGATATAGCTTGAAGGATCAAAAAACTCTGTTTCACTTATACACATGGTTCTGAAGGATAATTCCTGTTTGTTTTGTTTCTTTGGTGACAATTTTAACACCGAACTTCAAACTTTGAATAATGTCCGGATGACATATAGACCATTCTCTGCCACTTTGTCAATCCTTGATGTTGATATTCATTATGTAAACCCCACTTCAAAACTATTTAAAAAACCTGAAGACTGCTTTGTTTTTGAAAGGATAGGGTTTATATTGTCAACATGCTTTGACAGTCTCTGTCTCCAACTTGGTCCTTCAACCTCTTTCTCAATGCAGGTGCCCACATTTGCTGAAATTATTTGGATTTATTCATGGCTCTTTGATTTAAGAAAGGCGCCTTTTCAAATATGCCTTCTTGCTTAGAACATATCATTTATGATATCCCTATCTTTTTGAAATAATGAAAAATCTGTGTTTGTTTCAAACCATCCAAACAATGACAATATGTCAAATGACCCTCTTTTGGACATGATGAACAATAATTTCAAAGGTGATGTCTCTTGGTGATAAAACTCAAATTGCCCTGCCAGCTGATCTTCTTTCCATGCTTTTCAAAGTTTTTCAAAACTCAGATGATAACTTGTGGATAAGATGTCCTTTGAAACTTTGACTGTTCTTACTTAAAGGAGGGACAGTCTCTTTTTAGAGCAGTGGCATTTAGACTTTTCCTTTGATGACTTTCAGAACCTGAAACACTGTGCCAAAACTCTTTTTGTACTTGATGAGCTGGTATACCTGTTTGTAAGAGACAAACTAGATCAAACACATTTTTGCTCTGGGTATTATGCCAGAATCTTGCCTGCAATGTAAATCTAATTAGGTGACAGGTTTTGTTTGACTGTAGATGCAAGTGCTAGGTCTCTTTTGAGCTTTCTTCTTTGACTGTGGGTAGAAGACAATACAGGGAATGATGCATGAGAGTTAAAAAGAGAAAAAAGGAGAGCTGCTCTTTATGTTTCCTGTGAAGGAGCTCTTCACTGTCTCATTGCATTGCTCTTTGCTGAGGGGAACTGAAATGTCACCATTTGCCTTGGTAAACTTATGAAAAGTTATTTGAAAGATAATCTCTGTGAGTATGGAGGTTAGCACCCTTTGAAAAACAACCACCTTTTCTTCTGCCTGTGTAATGACATGATTTGTCAACCTTTCTTCAATTTGGTCTTGTTGAAACAGCAGGCTGCTTATGATTAGAATTGTTTTCACTAATGATATGTCTCTCTAAGGTTTTAACAATTCATATGATTTGAAAACTTCAAATGACTTCCTTTACAAGACCAAAACTTTGTTTTCCCTTTAACTTGCATACTTCAGACTCTAGCCCTGTTATGATCATCACTTACACTCAGAAAAACCTAGAGTCATTGTTTCACTGTTCAGTAAAAAGCAAACCTGGGCTTTTGCAATCCTTAAAGTCAATATTGGCCAGCGCCCTCTGCTTGTAGATGAAGGAGGCGCCCTAACCCTCTGCTTGTAAATGAAGGAGGTTATTGGCCATGACAAATTACCAGTTTGCTGTGACAGTGGTGTCTTTCTCTTACTGTGATTTTCATGCTGAAAGGAAGCTGCAAGGTCTTGATGAGTAACTCTCTGTCTTGCAGATATATCTCAGGCTCATGTTTACATTGAGAAGCAGTTGTTCTTCTAAATGTAGATTCAAGCAATTTCTTCTGAGATGATGTTATATTTCCTGCCTGTGCAAAATCCATAAAACACTGTAAAACACCTAATAATCAGCTTGAGACCGTGGTTTATGAAGTGCTGAGACCTAGGGGTGTGTAAGTGGCGCGACTTAGAGCTGTGATCAACATGATTTGCAGAGTGGGAGGTCTGTCATGAATGGTCTGTGTCAGATGGAGGTTTTTGGCTTTTTGATGTTTGCCAAAGGTAAAATGCCTTAAAGCGCCACTTCCTAACTTAGGGGAGGCTTTTGAAACAGACTTGGATTTTCCTTTTAGAGCTGATGGGCAGACCAGTAGGGCTGAAGCTAGATAGGATAGTGATAATGAGTTTTGACTTTGACATGGGCGGACTGAAAAGTAGAAGGGCGAAAAAAAGTTTTATGAGGGTTTTCTAGATGACAGATTGACATATGGAATTCAGCTTCTAGAAAACTCAACTATGGATATAGTCATCACTAACATGTAAAAAATACTGATGGCTAACAGTGGCTCCATTTGGGGAGGGCAGCTCCTCGTCAGGAGGTGTCCAGAATTCAGATTTTTGGCTTATGAAGACCAGTGCCTTATCCATTGGTGCAAAATTTACCCTTCTTTTGATGTTATTTCTGAAAAGTGACAGCATGGTTAACATCAATGATACTTCTACCTACCCCACTATCTTTCCTAACATTTTTTCTTCTCTTTGGCGCATTTGAACTAGCGGCCTTTTGACAATGTATATTTTTCTTTTTGCAAAATGAACCTATCTATTTCTACTCTTATATCTGTCGGGAGTTCAGATTAAACTGATGAACTCTTTCATTACTCTACCTATGCTAGATCAACTGTCAAGATTAAGCAGTTTGAAAGGATTTTGTTCTCTAATCTCAAACATGAAATTTAAAATGATCAAATCAGGATTAGGCAGTCTGATTTGTCATGCATTTGCGGCATAAAAGACAAGCTGCACACAAATGTTATTTTGCAACAACGGGAAACTAGACAAGCGAGGCTAAGATGTACAATGTATTTTTCATCCCTCGCTTCTCTCTTTGGTTCTGTTTTAGGCATGTGGAACCAGAATCTCTCCCTAATCTAAGCTCTGTGATAAGTCAATCTTACACAATGTTGACTATCTTTGCACTCACTAACTTATCAGCAAATAAATTTAAACATGCTCATCTATGATTAGGCTAGATAGCTGAACAAGACATTGAAGTACTAGTAGCGGCATTTAGACTTGCTCGCTTTCCGAAAGACTATTTTTTGGAACATGGGGCTTTTGCTCTATTTTCAACTCGCCCTCTTTTCTAACTTTTACTGTTTTTGACTTTTCTATTTTTCAATATTTCAAACAATGGTATGTACAATGAATGAAAGTGTTTCAAACTCAGAAATGGAGCTCTTGACAAAAATAATGCTTTAGTGTCCTGCCAGTTACAGGACCCCCAAAAAATTCAGTCCCATCAGGTTCTTTCAAGAAGAAAGCATTGTTTCCACTGACTGAGCTGATGATGTAAGGCCCTTTCCATAAATTTTCAAACTTGCCATGTTTACCTTTGTCTTCTCTTCTAGAATCCCATTTTAAAACTTTATCTCCAATCTGAAAATCATTTTCCTTAGTTCTTCTGTCAAAAATCTGTTTTATTTTGTCTTGTGCTAACTGAGCCCTTTGGTAAACTTCTTCTCTAGTTTGTTGTAAATGGATAGTCTGATTTACTCTCCTTTGTATGTCATTTTCTTCTATTTGGACTTCTTGTAATAGTTTCATTACCGGAACCCCTAAAGATGTTGGGAAAATGGAATCTATACCATAAACTAGCTGGTAAGGGGACATACCTATGGATTTCTTGGTGGTTAATCTATCAGCCCATAAGGCGTGTACTAGTTTCCCATGCCATGCTTTTTTATTTTGTTCAAGAAGTTTTTTGATAATGTTGACTAGGCTTTTGTTAGAAGACTCGGCTAAACCATTACCTTGAGGGTAATAGGTTGTGGAATGTCCTAATGAAATATGATACTTGTGATAGAAGTCTATCATTTTCTTGGAGGAGAAGGTAGCGGCGTTATCTGTAATGATATTCCTGGGACAGCCAAATCTGGATAGGATATTGGTTTCTAGGAACGTGATGATGACTGAATCAGTGGCGTTCCGGGAAGGTATGGCCTCTATCCATTTGGTAAAGTAATCAGTGGCTGTGAGGATCCATTTATGTTGAGCGGATGAGGAGGGGTGAATTTCCCCAATGAAATCCAAACCCCATTGCTGGAAGGGTCCTTCAACTATAATGGGATGTAAGGGCAAAGGTAAAAGTTTTTTCTTGCCATCAAAAATTTGACATTTATGGCATGTCATAACTAGTTTGTGAGTATCAGGGAATAAGGTAGGCCAATAATAGCCGGCTCTAAGGATTTTGTTTGCAGTGGTTTTCCAGTAGAGATGGCCTCCACATTCCCCTTCGTGCATTTCGTGCATAATTTTCTCTGCATCAGACTCAAGCAAACATTTAAGTAGCATACCAGTGGGATTTTTCCAATACAGAAAACCATCTAAAATGCAAAATTTTAAAGATTTTTGTTTAAGGAATCTTTCTTTTGTTTTTGATAAAGTCGGAGGAGCATTCAGATAAGTTAATACATAAAGAATATCTGCATACCAAGGTGAATCCAAAAATGTCTGATCAATAGGGGGGAGTGTGCATTCTTCCTGTTCTTCTAAGGCATCGACAAAATTTATATCTAAAGCTTGGAGGTTGGTTTCAGCCATTAGTCTTGCAAGTCCTTGTCCTTTAACTAGTTTGGTAGGCCAGATTTCTAAGTCATATTCTAGGATGATAGCGATCCATTTTCCCCTTTTACCATCGGGATCTTGGTTCAGAATGTCCTTGACGACAGTATTAGGGACAAAAGCTATGACATGAGAATGCAAGATGTAAACTCGGAAATCTTTCAGTGCTTTTACCAATGCGAATGCCTATGTTTCCATGATTTTATATTTCAAGGGAGCGTCTCTCAGGGATTTGCTAAAAAAGGCAATGGGTTGCTCTTGCCCAGCTGCATTTTTTTGCAACAACACCGCAGCTATTGTATGTTCTGAGGCAAATGAAAAAATGTAAAAATCTTTGGTGAAATCAGGGCTTATCAATACTGGTGTTTCAGTTAAGGCCCTTTTAATTAGTTCGAAAGATTTTGTGGCTTCTATAGTCCACTTAACCCCGACCTCCTTTTTTAACATATTGGTGATATCTTTCAGGAGTTCAGCAAGGTTTGGGATGAATCTTCTTAAGAAATTTATCTTCCCGATAAAGGACTGTAACTCCTTTATGTTTCTGGGGTGACTTATCTGTAATATACCTTCGATTCTCTGGGGGTCTATTTTAATTCCTTCTTCCGAAATAATGTGACCTAGGAGTTTTCCTTCCTCTAGACCGAAAAGTGTTTTCTTGGGGTTTAGGGATAAACCATACTTTCTACATTTGTTGAAAACTTTTCTTAAGTGTGCTAGGTGTTCTTCATCTGATTTAGAATATACTATTATATCGTCAAGATATATGACTATGAAAACACCTATGTCTTCTGAGAAAGCTATGTCCATGGCTCTTTGAAATGTGGCGCCAGCATTCATCAGTCCAAAAGGCATTTTAACGTACATAAAAGTGCCCCAAGGGGTGGTGAAAGTTGTCTTATGTTGATCGGTAGGATAAACCAATACTTGGTTATAACCAGAAAAACCATCAAGCTATGAGATTCTTTTAGCGCCTACTACCTTCTGAAGTATGTGGTCCATTTTAGGCAGAGGATAGTTATCTTTCAGGCATGCTCTATTTAGGTTTCGGAAATCTATACAGAGTCTGATTTCACCCGTCTTTTTCCTAACCGACACTAGATTTGAGACCCACTCAGAGTATCGGAGAGACACTATTATCCCGACATCATACATCTTTTTAATTTCCTTTTCAACCAACGGTAGTAATACTGGGTTTATCCTTCTTAACTTCTGTTTAAAAGGCTTTTGGTTTTCTTTGAGGGGAATTTTATGTTGGATGATGCTGGTGTCATATGATTTCAAATCTTGGTACCCCCATGCAAACACATCTTTAAATTCTTTGAATAAATTGACGTACTTTTGCTTTATGTGAGGTGGGAGGGTTTTGGATAGTTTAGTGTTTTTTGGCTCTTCTGGGCTTCCTATGTTGTATTCCTCTATGTCATCCTCAGTGGATTCCATCTTTGGTTTTTTGGCCACATCGTTAAAATCAAACAATTCTTCTAAAGGTGCGAGCCCTCTGGGTATGGTGTCATTTTCACAGTGTAAGACTTCGAGTTCCCTTTGGTCAATGTCCTCTCCTATTTCATTTTCATATGGATTGTCTACCAGGTTTAGATTGGTCCACAGAGGTGGATTTAGTTCTTGGTCTTGACTTTGGCTGGGTTTCCTTTCTTTGTCTCCTGAGTCTGTTTTGGTTATTTCAAACTCATTCCTAGATTGTAGGAAATCATCAATTTGATCATCGTCTTGGAATATTTGCCAATGGTCAAGATTATCTGGCACTGTAGGGTGATGTTTGACCTGAGTACTATATGGTTCACTTAGGCATGGTATTTGGCCATTACTCGCAGCAAAGGCGAGTTCATTTGCTATGCTGTTTTGAATCCTAGGGATATAGGTGAGTTCATATTTCTCAAAGGTTTTAAGGATATCCAAAGCTGCATTCCTATATTCTCTTAGTCTTGGGTTCTTTGCCGAATATTCAGCTTTGATTTGTCTGATTCAAGTTCTGAGTCTCCTTGGGCTGATACTCTCTTAGCGCCTAGGTCCCTAAGTATGTGTAGACCAATGAGAAGGGCTTCATATTCCGTAATGTTATTAGTACATTGGAATTCCAATCTAAAAGAATGACCTTCTTTAGTATTGTGAATCCAGATGCCGGCCCCTGATCCCGTTTTGCCACAAGAACCGTCAAAGCTTATACTCCAAAGAGTTTCCTTTTCATACATGATACTAAGCTGTTTTTCAGGTTTCTTGGGACTTTGGTCATCAATTTCTTCATTCAGTAATGGTTTGTAAATGTCTTCATTTTCTTTTATCTGCTTGTTTATATCACTTTCATTGTATAAGATAAAAGAATCTAAATTGGAATGAACGGAATAGATGGGAGTATTGTTTGGCCTATCTCTGTTGCTAACCATGTATTTCATGTGAGTCTCTCGGTATAACCTCCTCGTTTGGTTGAAAAATGGGATAGTAGCGAATGACATATCCATTTGAAGACTACCTTGTATTTTGGCAGCCCATGCCCTTGATAGTAGCATTCCATATTTGGGCGGGATATCGGCCACTACTACGTCCATGACTAAGTTTTTCGCTGGTAGTTGTGTTAGGGAAAAATCTAGATTCTTTATTAGACCTAAACATTTGACCTGGCTTGAGTCGAAAGAATACAGGTTTTTGTAAGGTTGAGTCACTTCTAGTCCCAGGTTTTCCATGACTGCTTTAGGCATGAGGTTATGGGAAGCACCAGAATCTAACATGGCATTATGTAATATCTTGTCCCATATGTTTAAGCTTATATAGAAAGGAGAGATAGATCCTTCTTGGTATTCACCTTCAACTTTAGGGCCAAATAAGAGCTCGGGTTTGTCGTCAGTTAGATTCAAGGTATCTGCCTTGCTCTCTAGGTCGAGGATTTTGAAGATTTGAGATCTATACCTATCCACAGTTATTAGCTCCGTGAGGGGTATGGTAATTTTTATTTTGGAAATTTCCCCTTCGAAACTAAAAGGAGTATGTAGTTTAGGCAGATTTGTTTCAGCTTTCTCAGACATAACTTTTTCTATGTTCTTAATTTGCTGACTTTGGCTTGGGACTTTGTTTGATATAGCCAACTCTAGGGTTTCTGTAGAGGTACTAGGAGTATCTGATCTAGTACTTGTCTGAATGGCCTTACCTTTGTTTTGGTCAATCTTTTTGGCCCCAGTTTTGTTACTATCCATGGTCTTGTTTAGGATGTTATCAGGGGTTTTGGTACTGTCAGGATTACTCTTTTTGGAATGGTTTTGGTTTTTTCTGCTTCTAAGGTTATACTGCTGGTGAGCTTCTATTATGGCATTTTGAAAATCTATGGCAGGATCGTCGAGATCTTCATAGTTGGTCTCACCCTGTTTAGGAGAACATAACTCTTGTTCTTCCGCTGTGAGGTACACCTCGCTTTCATTATCAGACCCTACGAGATTTAAATGACTTTCATCAAGATTTTCTGTATCCCTGTCATCCTCTTCCACATAGTTTTCATTGAAAGGTGGCCTAATTTGTTGGTCATTTTCCCTTGGTCTGTTTTGGGGTTGTTCCCTCCTAAAGTTTTGGTTCTGGTTTCTGTTTGGAGGGTTTGGCTGGTTGTCCCTAATAGGAGCCTTTTCATTTATCCTTTCCCACATTTTGGCCATAGTTTTGACTAAGTCATCTATTCTAGGATCTAGGGAAGGTGATGAAGTAGAGACCTCGTCTTTATATGTGACCTTCCTTTCTGATCTAGTCCTAGCCCTTTTCTCTGCTAAGTTGGCATCTGCTTTTATGGCTATTTGTTGCATTTCTTCTAAGGTAGGGGGATCCTTGTCTCTTAGATGATATGTCATGTCCGGATCGAAACCCTCGGGGAATTTTTCCAAGGCTAAACCAAGTGGGGGTTTGAAATGAGGTGGGAGGGAGTTATATACACTATTGAACCTAGTGCAGTAAGCCTGGACACTTTCCCCATTTTCCCGTTTTAGGTTGTTATATTCTAACAGGATTTGAATGGGGTTTCTTCGGATTTCCCACCTATTTCTGAAAACTTGATGTAGTTCTGGGATATTGTGGATGCTGTTTGGAGTTAAGCTTTTGAACCATGTTTTGGGTTCACCACCAAGACTTTGGGCGAATATTCTCATTCTGATGGTCTCGTCTTGTACCTCCAGGTATTCATAAGCATCAGTCATCCTACTTATATGTTGTTGAGGTGTAGTGGTGTCTTCTCCAGTAAAGTGTGGGATTTTGTCTTGATATTTATTTGGGAGAGGAGCCAAAGGCGGTGGCAACACCAAAGGTGCGTACCAGGCTGCCATGGCGGGAGCTAATGGATGATGTACAAGATGAGGACTAGTGGGATGAGATGAGGTGGTTTGAACAGGTGTGGCGGATGAACTTGGACTAGTGATCTAGTTTTGAGAATATTTGGGATGGTGGGAGACAAAGTAATGAAGAAGCTGAAAGTCGGGAGGGGTGGAAGGTGAGGCTTCTCTACTATGGCTGTGTGATTGGTCTAGGGTTTCAAGATCATCAAAGTTTATCTTACTATATGATTTGCTTCTGAGAAGAGTTTTTGATGACTCTAATTCAAAAGGTGAATCTGGTAGGATAGTGAGATGTTTAGGTACTGATCTTGTTTTACGGATGGATCTACCAGTAGCTAGATGGTCAGTTTCGGAAGCTTGCCACAGAATCTTCTTTGGGTCATCTACTATGATAGGGGGATTTGGGTCTGGATGGGATCTGGTGTTGATTCTTCGTGAAGCCAGATTTTGGATCTAGAGTTTAGAGAGAATGGTATTGGTGAATGTTCTGGATGAGTGGTCTCTCTAAAGTTCTACTAAGGTGAAGGATGGTCAAAATAAAAGGGATGGACTAGTGGAGTCGCCAGGTGGAACTTGGTTGTTTTGTGAAGATAGCTATGGTCCACCACCGGTAACTAATCTGGAAATATTTTTTAGATTTTCTGAATTTATGTGCAGCCTATGGTTTGTTAAAGTATCCTAGACTTGTTTCAACACTTCGCTAGGGTGATGAGAACAAAAAGAGTTTACTCTAAATGGGTCTATGGGCTGCTTGCTTGTTTAAGTGTCTAAAGGACCAAAGAGTCTATAAGAGTTTGCTAGACTATCATGTACTCAGTGTCCCACCATCTCCCGCTATGTTAGTGAGTGATGGGATAGGTCTATCGGATAGTAACCTAGAGTTTGGTAAAATAGTAAGGTCTACTAGAGGTTAGTGGAGTCGCCAGGTGGATTATCAGTTTGTTTTGAGATATACTTGTATGGTCCACCACCAATATTGACAAAAACCAATCTAAGGGAGTATTTTGGGGTTTTTTCTGAGTTTTATGTGCAGCCTAGGATGTAAGAGTGTTATAAACCTGATTCATCACTTTGCTAAGATGGTGAAACAGAGAGTTTACACTAAATGATTCTAAAGGCTGATGGTTCAAGTTTAAAATTTGAAGGACTAAGGAGTCTATAAAAGTTTGCTAGACTATCATGAACTCAATATGTCCCACCGTGATCGCCATTATGTTAGTGAGCGGTGGGATAAGTCAGCCAACTAATATTCTCAAAAGTCTCTAAAGATTAGGGAAACTAAGTTTGTTTACTACTCAGAGTCCCACCGTGATCGCCATTATGTTAGGGAGCGGTGGGATAAGTCAATCAGCTAGTATTCTTAAAGATCTCTAAAGATGAGGGAAACTAAGTTTTTTAATCACTCAAGGTCCCACCGTGATCGCCATTATGTTAGGGTCCCGTGATTTGGCCGATTGGTGAGCCAAATGACGATGTAACATCAAACCAAGCTTTGGAGCCCAAGGACCTAGCCTTCCTGGACTCAGAGAGGGCTCTCTCTATATGTGTAAAAGATATCTGTGTGTTTGCTTATGGTGCTCTGATATTAGGCTAGTTATGAAGTGAGTTTTTGATTTTTGGTTTTTTAAGTTTGTCAGGGATAAAAATGATCAAAGATATAAAATGGGTAACAAGAAGTTAGATCAACTGGGCTATGGGGTCAAAAAGGTCAAGGAAGCTATGAGATGATGATGCAAGGCTGCTGTAGGGCCGATTTGATTTCAAGGTAGAAAGGATCTTTGGGAAAAATGGAGTAAATGGACATCAAGTTTGTGAATAACAAAGAGTTTCAAGCATCACTGGTTTAATAGATAACATAAACATGGTAAAGAAAACCCTTAATCATGCAACATGTAACTATAAACTAATCAACACATTGAAACAAACATTCCAGCCATGCATAGAAGTATAAGACCTTCTAACTTCGGGAAATGGCTATCAGACTTTGGGGAAAACACATAAGACGGACTAACAACTCAAAATACTATGTCGGAACGCCTAAACACAGTCTCTAAGTTATTGGGCACTTTGACAAACAAGCTTTCATAGTTTTAGGCAAAGGGCTAGATCGGGACTAGGCCTCCTTGGTTCAACAAGATGATAAACTAATCAGTCAAAGAGATAGTTTCATGGACAGAACTATGGACAATCATAGGTAAGCAGGGCACACCATACATCCTACTCAACATGCATAGAACTTATGAATAAAACTAGCAACAATATCCTTAAGTTACTAAAGAGCAGTTAAGAATTATTTAGTACAACTAAGGAAGAAGAAAACATAAAGCTATGAAGATTCAGGAATTTTGAGGTGCCTCCATGGGCATATCTCAAAATTAATCTCTACTGATCTATAGCAGCAAGAAGCATGTATCATGAATGAAAACTAGAAGACAACAACAAAGCAAGAAACATTATACCATTCTACCATGTCATGGAATCCATCAACAATCCTTCATCATTCATCAAAAGCATCCAAGAGGCAGTCCAAAATCATAACACAAGTATGTTCTTCAAAGCTCATATGACCAATATATTACTTCTTCTCTCAAGTTCAGCCTTTGTTTACAATGAAGCTCATGGAATAAATAGGCTTAAGTGAGGAAAACCTCATGGTGCAACTAGCTATCCCATTGGCCTAATCAAAATATCTAAACTTGTCCTTGAGGCTTTGCAAAGCCCAAGGCACAAAATATCCCATAAAATATCTAAAAAAATGCTAAAAATGGAAATTATATTGACTTTACATCATTTCCCAAGTGTAAAAATAGCTAAACACACATTTGGGAAAAGCAGATTTTTGAGGTTCAAAAATTACAAAAATACTTCAAATTTATATCAGAAAAAGGTCCCCTGTCTTGCTGGAAACAATTGGCAGCCTTCCCGGTGTCAAAACGAAGCTCATGATAGCTTGTTGGAAAGCTTTCTGTGTCTACTTTCCGGTGCAACTGAAATCACCTCAATCTGATGCCTAGAAGTCCTCCAAATCTGTACCTGTGTGTAAAAAGCCAGGAAATAGCAGACTGCTGATATGACGGGCAGAATGTGCAAAAAGTGAGCATTTTTCGCCGTTTTGAGGGGGCGAATGATCTCCAAATGCTCTGAAAATCGCTGAGGACCTGATCATGAAATTATGGCATCAAATGGTGTCATCCTCCTCCCTTGAAAAAACCTCAAACTGAAATGGCGAAATAATGAGTTTTCGACCAAAAACTCAAAAAATGCCAAAAAACAAAAAGTTGTCGAAATGGGCCCAAAATTGGCACGCATGACCCTCAAGGGTCCCTAGCAACATGCTCCGAAGCTGAGGCCAAAATATCAAGTGCTGATGTGCTTTTCTCTTCTTTCCGTGCCGGGCGCTTCCCCTTTGCTTTCTTCAATTTCTCTTGGGCTGCCTTTAGTTTGCGCTGGGCAAACTGATTCAACTTTTGAAAGTGATGTGTCCTCTTCCTTTGCAGCTCTAGATCTCTGTTTTCTCTTTCAAGCTTCATCTCCAAGTGTTTGTTGGCTCTTTCAAGCCATGCCTCTTTGTTTTCTTCAATTTCTTGCTCAAGGAGTGCAGTGAGAGGAAAGGCTTGGAGATGGGCTTGTTCTTCTTCTTTCTGCTTTTCCAAGGCTCTTTTAAGCCCTATGGTCCTAGGCCTCTTCTGCCTAGGCTGGTCTCCCTCTTCTTCCTCATCAAACTCACCAATGAGTTCTTCTATCCTCGCTTGTGCCTTGGCAGCTTCTTGCTTGTATTTAATTGCCCTTGCCTCATGAACTGTTGTGTGAACACTCATCTGTTTGTTTTGGGTTTCCAAGAAATAGTTGAAGTTCCTTTCCCGTTGAAGATCCTCCTCTAATGCCTCAATTTGCCCCTCTTTATGGATTAGGAGGTTTTCAAGAAGGCGGGCCTCATTATCACTGTCATCGCTTTGAATTGGGATGACAGCTAATGCATCTCCATGCTTTGTACTTTCTCCAACTTTGCTTTTCCCTTTGAAGGCCAATCTTGCACTTTTCCTCCTTGGCATGCTAGTAGGTGTCCTTTTGGGCGATTTTCTTTTGCTAAGAACAACCTTTGTCATTTTTGGAGTGGCAGCCTTAGGCCCTTTCTTGCTTGTTGTGCTAGGTTTTTTTCTTTTGGGAGGAGGAGACACAACTGATTTACCCTTGACATCTTCTTAAGACTGCTGCTCTCCTTGAGGCTGCTGGATGTCTTCCTCTTGCTGTTCACTTTGCTGCCCTTGTTCGCCAACCTCAATTTGTTGTTATGCTTCAATGCCTTGTTCAATTTGTGTTTCAACTTTCTGCCCCTTTTCACCAAAATCAAGCTGCTGTTGTGCTTGGATTTCCTACTCATTTGGTGGCTCAATTTCCTGCCCAAGCTGCTATTCCTGTCCTTCCATATCAAGCTGTCGTTCTTCATCTTGTACCTGCTGACCTTCACCTTCTATTTGCTGATGTTCCTCATCTCCTGTCTGCTGTTTCTCATCCCTTTCCTCTTGCTGTTGTTCATCCCTTTCTCCTTTCCTCTTACTGCCTTTTACAAGCTTCTCCTTCCTCCCTGTCTTGACTGCTCGGGCTGCAACTTTGATCCTTCTAGAAAGTAGGCCTCGCTGACAAAGGTATAGGGCGATGAAGATCAGGCTGATGAGTGAGACATGGATCTGAGGAATAGTTAGAGAAATCCGGGTGGCCGATGAATACATCCCATGGAACTTCCTTTTTCTTCTTCTATAGCTGATGTAGGATGATAATTTTGATCAGATAATGATGGAAAAGGGAAGGTATTTGCAGAGGTGGGGCCTTCTTCTGGACTGTAGATGCCATCTTCTCGATGCTCTTGAATAAAAAGTAAGGGAGGTTTAGTTGCCTATTTCTAGTGAAATGCATCAATAGGCGGACATGGTAGGCATAAAATCGATCAAACCTCCCTTCACAAGTAAAATATTTCATTATGACTTTCATAAGAGAAGCATAGTTGTCAAGAAGATATGAAAAAGGGAAAATAGCAGTGAAAGCATCTCTATGCTCAGGCTTGATGAAAGGCTTGTAATCTTCTAAGTCAAGATGGGCCTGTTTGAACCATTTTTCACCATGATATGGAATCTTGGTGGCCTTGGACACTGATCTTGGATAAAACTTGAAATCAAGGTCCGCTACCTGGAAATGCTTGTTCTGGAACCTCAGCGTGCATAGGTGTGTTAATGGCGAAAAACTTTTGACCTCCTGTATCTTCTGGCAGAAGTCTAGACAACCTACTTCATGGAAGTTGAAAAGGATGGATGGATGAGCATTAACCTCCTCTGTAGAGATTGGCTCATATCTTTTGTGCGGACCACTTCTGCTGTCTTGTCTTGGAGGCATTTTGACCTAAATGTGCTTTGGAAGAAACAAACTGCCTCACTGTGTGTAAACTACCTTCTTGGAGCCAAACTGTGTCAATTCACTGTTTAGATAGTGAATAATGTAATTTGGATGATTGCAACAAGTTTACTTACAATACACGACCTCTGCTCTCTTAAAAAAAATGGCCTTCCACCTTGAAAGTATCTCAGTCAACAATATTTTCAATAAGAAATAATACAGTGGAATGAAGGACAGACTGTTAGGAAGAAAGATGTATACAGTGTCAAAATTTCCTTGCTTGGTGATTTTTGGAGGTTAACAACACATCTTTGTACCTTGGATCAATGGTGTACTTTCCAATCATTTCAAAACCTGCCCTTCCAAGTGTGCCAATCTCTCAACAAACTTACATATGGTGCAATCCACCTTTAGTATGATCAGACAGTCAATGTCACAGTTTTATGTGCCCAGGTGACAAAGTTTTGGAAAATGCTTCAAAAATTTCAACAAGGCCTGCAAGAGTCTTCACTTTGAAAAATAAACAAGACCTCTTAACAATGTAACACCTTTGGCTTTGTTAGAAAAACCTTTACTCTATATGAACATCCACTTATCAATAAGCTCGAAAAACAAAAGACAGTCAAGCAACAAACACAGTGAACACTGTATTTTCTGTGAGAAGTGTGAGCAACTTTCCCCTGTAGCTTTCAACTTATAAACTGCTCTTTGACAACAACCCTTTTTTCTGATTATACTTCACTATCTTCTATAGGTATGTCACTTCATCAAACAGAATCATACACAAACAAAGTTAACCCCCAGTGTGAGCATACATTCAATCTCACTGTTTATGGAACAATGGTGACAATATTGAAACAAGCTCTATAGTTTCAATAGGGGCTGTAGCAGCTTATTTCTTCCCCACAATCCAAACTCCTGTTTAATATGTAAACCCTGTTTCTTCAAAACCACACCCTTCCTTGTCTTTGTATGCCATTCACCAGCAGATTTAATCAAAATGAGAACAGTCACCCAGAGTATATCTTATTTAGCCTAAATCCACTGCTATAGGACTAGGTGACAAATTTTTAGAGGTTTCTTTAAAGTGGCAGTCAAAGGTCTTGCAACCAACAAACTTCCTTTAAAAAAAACACTTTCTTATTTCAACACATTTCTTTCCTGTAGGCGCCGTTAACAACACATTCAGCTTTTAACCACAGTCTTACATCTCGGATTACCACACAGCAAAAAACACTGTTTTTCAACTATGGTGACAAGGTTTGAAAGTTTTGTAGGCTGTGGTGTGAAAAATTTGTAGCAGTTTCAACACATTGTTTGCTCTATAGGCATTTTTAGCAACATATTTATCACTCCAGCATGGTGTTTTTAAAACTTCTCACAGTACTTAGCAATTCTGAAATCAAGGGGGAGAACACGTAAAAATACCTTCAAACTTGATGGAAATCCTTTGTGGAGAGTTGGAACAACTTTTTATATGAACTGGAGGCGCGTTGGAGGTTTTAAAATTGCGCGACACTCTGCAGAGAAAGAACATCGGGAAAAAATCTAACCGGGCGGCCTGTCGGGTCGTGGTCGGGCGCCGTGTACAGGCGCGTCGCGCGACCGTTGAGCGCTTGTGCAAAGTTGCTTTTGAGCACGTCGCGCAAAACTCTAGGCGCGTCGCGCTGTTATAAAAACCTTGCAGACAACAAAAACCACTGTGAATTCGTCTTCAATCTCTGAAATGGAAAGAATGGATCGACTTTGCACTTCTTGGGGAGTCAAAAGGAGGTTCAACGGTCTTACAACTTTTTGAAAAGATGTGAAGGCCAACATATTTTTTAGAAATGAAAAATTGACAATCAACTCCATTTTTTAACCTTTGTAAGGCCTCTTTAAAGGTTTGCCTTTGTAATGCTGCCTTGGTGTATCCTTTGAAACTTGAGAACACGTTGACTTCATTTGAGAGGTGCTCCCTTTTTTTGAAACGATTTCGGCAACAGAATATTTATGCCCTTAAAAAAATGCCAATAAGGTTTTCAACTCTTTTTTAAAGAAAGCAAATACAATTTAAACGGTTAGAACTCTGTCCATTTAGGCATATAGGTCTGAGGAGTGGTTCCTGTTAATTCTGTCTTTTTTGGTGGAAATTTAACACCGAAATTCAAACTTTGAATAATACCCTGATGAATATCAAACCATCCACTGCCACTTTGTTCTTAATACTGTTGATGGCATTTGTCATGTAAACCCCACGTCAAAACTGTTTAAAAATCCTGAAGATTGCTTTATTGTTTGAAAGGGATAGGGTTTGTCTTTTCGCCTTGCTTTGACAGTTTCTTTCTTCACTTGTTTTCTCAACTTCTTTCTCACTGTAGGTGCCCAAATTTGTTGACATTATTTGGATTTAGTCATGGCTCTGTGATTTAAGAAAAGCGCCCCTTTTCAAAATATTTCTCTGCTTGTAGGTGCTTCATCAGTTTTTCTTCCACTGCAGGTGTCAAACTTTGCTGCAATTTTTCATAGTTTTCCATGGTCTTTTATTGAAGAAAGGCACCTTTTCACTACATTCCTATGCTCAAAACATATTATATAATATCTCTGTTTATTGAATAATGGAAACTTATTTTGTTTCAAACCTTCCAAACCCTGACAGTCTATCAAAACAATTGTTTTGCTTATGATGAACAACAGTTCCAATGGTGATGTCTCTTGGTGATAAAACTCAAATTGCCCTTGCCAGCTGATCTTCTTTCCATGCTTTTCAAAGTTTTCACAAACTGAGATCATAACTTGTGAATAAAATGTCTTTTGAAACTTTGACTGTTATCTACTTAGAGGAGGAAATGTCTCTTTTTGGAGCAGTGGCACTTAGATTTTGCCTTTGATGATTTCTAGAACCTGAAACACTCTGCAAAAACTCTTTTTGTACTTGATGAGCTTGTATACCTGTTTGTAAGAGACAAACTAAATCAAACACATTTTTTTGCTCTGGGTATTATGCCAGAATCTTGCCTGCAATGAAAATCTAATTAGGTGACAGGTTTTGCTTGACTGTAGATGCAAGTGCTAGGTCTCTTTGAGCTTTCTTCTTTGACTGTGGGTAGAAAAAAAAACAGGGGATGATGTATGAGAGTTAGAAAGTGAAACAAGGAGAATTGCTCTTTATGTTTCCTGTGAAGGAGCTCTTCACTGTCTCATTGCACTGCTCTTTGCTGAGGAGAACTGAAATGTCACCATTTTCCTTGGTCAACTTATGACAAGTTATTTGAAAGGTAATCCCTGTGAGTATGGAGGTTAGCACCCCTTTGAAAAACAACCACCTTTTCTTCTGCCTGTGTAATGACATGACTTGTCAATTTTTCTTCAATTTGGTCTTGTTGAAACAGCAGGCTGCTTATGATTAGAATTGTTTTCACTAATGATATGTCTCTCCAAGGTTTTAACAATTCATATGATTTGAAAACTTCAAATGATTTCCTTTACAAGACCAACACTCTGTTTTCCCTTTTCTTGCACACTTCAGATCCTAGCCCTATTATGATCATCACTTATACTCAGAAAACCTAGAGTCAATGTTTCACTGTTTAGCAACAAGCAAACCTGGGCTTTTGCAATCCTGAAAGTCAATATTGGCCGGCGCCCTCTGCTTGTAGATGAAGGAGGCGCCTGAACCCTCTGCTTGTAAATGAAGGAGGTTCTTGGCCATGAAAAATTACCAGTTTGCTGTGACAGTGGTGTCTTTCTCTTACTGTGATTTTCATGCTGAAAGGAAGCTGCAAGGTCTTGATGAGTAACTCTCTGTCTTGCAGATATATCTCAGGCTCATGTTTACATTGAGAAGCAGTTGTTCTTCTGAATGTAGATTCAAGAATTTTCTCCTGAGATGAATTAATTTTCCTGTCTTTGTAGAATCCATAAAACACTGTGAAACACCTAATAATCAGCTTGAGACTGTGGTTTATGCAGTGCTGAGACCTAGGGGTGTGTAAGTGGCGCGACTTAGAGCTGTGATCAACTTGATTTGCAGAGTGGTAGGTCTGTTATGAATGGTCTGTATCAGATGGACGTTTTTTTGCCTTTTGATGGTTGCCAAGGGTAAAATGCCTTAAAGCGCCACTTCCTAACATAAGGGAGGTTTTTGAAACAGACTTGGATTTGCCTTTTAAAGCTGATGGGCAGACCAGTAGGGATGAAGCTAGATAGGATAGTGATAATGAGTTTTGACTTTGACATGGGTGGACTGAAAAGTAGGAGGGCGAAAAAAATTTTTATGAGGGTTTTCTTGATGACAAATTGACATATGGAAATCAGCTTCTAGAAAACTCAGTTATGGATCTAGTCATCACTAACAAGTGAAAAATACTGATGACTAACATGACCCACCCCAAAACACTTACGTTAGACTAATTAATACCAAAAAAATACAAAATTGTATAAAATTCACAGCTTTAGGGGACCGTGATCCAATAGTCCCCCAACACAATCTTTTGAATCGTCTCGAGTCACTGCAGTTGTGGGATCTCCACCTTTTCTTGCAGCATTCTAATCGAAGCAACCAACTCGGGCATCACTCCTTCACTTTGCGCGGCAGAATTCTGAGCGATATCCACCAAATTTTTTGAATTTGGTCCCTCTGTAGCAACTTTGATGCTTTCCAAACTCTGGTTAAGTTGCTTTACTATGAGATCAATGTCATGGGAGAGCTTGAGGGCTTCATCAACCCAAGGCTTGAGGCAGTCACCGACCGGTATTCTTCTTCCGGTGGAGCTCTTCAATTTCGTCTCTCAAGGTGTGGCTAGTACGCAGCCGTGCCAATCATTGAGCAGGGATCAAAGTAGGCATCGTGGCTTCCAGCTGCTCAAACTATTCTTCCTTCTATCGCAACACCTGATTGATCTCACGCAGGAGAGGATCACGCTGCACTTTGGTCCATAGTTGCATTTTTGTTTCCAATAGTTTGAAATCTTGAGTGATCTGACCTATAATAACATTTGTAGCCTTTGTAACCAGCATGTCTTGCTAGGCCCTTACCTCTGGCAGTGTTTATGGCTGTAGCTTGGCCTGTAAATTTGAAATCTCCTGTTCCATCTTCATTTTCACTGTCTTAATCTCCGTCCTTGAGGCTTTTAGCGCGGAAACCAACCCCTAAATCTTGGCCTAGGGGGTGACAAAAGATGGAATATATTCAGAGACATCCATGAAGAGCCTGCTGATGAGGTGCTCCAACTCTATCTGTTGCACGGTGGCAAGGGTACATGCAGCCTGTACCTGGGAAACTTCAGCATCTTTTTCTGCAATTGTCTGCTCAGTTGTACTGAGCTGCTGGTGCACTTGATGATCTCGATGTTGGATTTCTTCAAATAGGGACACGTGAAGGACCTGAAACGCTTCATGCAGCAGGCGAGCTAGATCTAATTGCACCTCTATGTAGGCCTAGACTTGCGTGCCTAAGTCGAGTGGACCAAGTATGAAGGCTGCGCCCGGGAGAGGGCAGAGGAAACTTTATAGCATATTGATCACTGTGCTACTTGCTGCTGGGGCCGACCTTTCCTGGATCATGCTAGTTTGCAAGGTATCTATTTTAAGTTGTAGATCTCGGAGCTCAACCTGGACCATTTGTCTTCTGCAGCCAAAGTGACCGCATCTATGATCTGCTCAAGGTCCCCTTCTGACAACGTAACGCCTTCATCATGTTCTGGTCGTTCAGAGCACTACTTCTTCCATGGCCCTTTAGCAGGGTCACTCGTTTGCTCCATTCCTCGAGGGGAGTCAGCACCTGCTGCCTCTTGACCTTCTACACCCAGATCTTGCTATGCATCCTCCTATGATGCTGCTTCCACGCCCTTCCCCATACTTTTTCCTAGCTACGAACCCTTCTGTGATGCTACTTCTGTACCCTTCCCCGTGATTTTTCCCTGTCCTCCGGTTTCTTTAGTGATGACAGGTGAGGTGACCTTTGGGGTGCTCATCCCTGCCGAGTCCTTTGTACCTGATTTGAAGCCCAGGTTCCAGTGCGAAAGCCAAGTCGCAACTAGGCGGTGAATGTCTTCATCATCAACCATGTAGGGGAGAGAAACCCACGCTGGATCCTTGAAGCCTCGGATTTGTACATTATGCATAATTACCTGGAATGCGATGATGCTTTTATACTTATCATAGATGGTGGGTGACAAACATAGCCAGGATTTGATAGCAGCTGCGAGCCCACTCTGAAACATGACCGAGAAGACTTGATTTTCCTCAATGCTCTGCGTGTCCTGGGAGTCCCACAAATTGGAATAACGCACCCCCTCACACATATCAGGCATGAGTTCAGGGAGTATCGAATCTTCTGGATCTTTCCATGTGACCAACGCAATGAAAAGCAGTAGCCAAGAGTAGAGAATTGCATGCCCCTGATCCTGGGCCTCGCGAACATTTGCAAATAATTCATTGCATAGGTACTGGGGCCAATTGAAGCATACCCCTTTTACACATCAGCCCGCCAGCTGAATGACATATGGAGGAATGGTGGTAGCTTGACATTTTCACATCAATTTACATGCTAGAAGCAAGGTACCCATCTGCGTAGTAGGTTCGTTGATGGTGTTGATCATGAACCCCCGAATGTTCGTAGCACATGGTACTCCTCGTGCACTTTGTCAACGATCTTCTGCTTGTACTTC
>CM076573.1:843340702-843633065 GCA_034641835.2 Pinus albicaulis | reverse complement strand
ATAAATATAAGTAATTGATGTAGTATTTTTTACTCTAAGATACATTCTTATGATAATGTTAGAACATATGTTGAAAATGTCAAAACATACCTGAATAAGCTCCTCTTCGTTTCAAGAACAATTTATTGGAGTCGCATGAACTTGGAACAAGCCTCTCACGATCTGAAAGAGTAGCAACTAAGTCAACAGTGACTTTTTTGTTGCTACGCTGGATCAAGGGAGGTTTGCTCCAAGATTAAATCGCTCCAATAAATTATTCTCTACTAAACAGGGCCAACCACGTGAAGGTGGAAGCTCTTATGGCCCCTCCCACCCCCCTCACATCACTCTCAATTCCCCAATGCCCAATCTATATTTCATTTTTTACTTTCATGAGCATAAAAAAAAATATTCAATAACTAATAAAAAAACAATTCAACAAAAAGTACGCAAGGAAACATTGCAATTAATTCTTGACATAAAAATAGTATGATAAATGAGTTTTTTATATAACGCAAAAAACGTTCCAAGTATGGTAACGTTTGTCTTATAATAATATAATATTTTACATTGTCAAATTTTCTTTTTCTTCTTCCTATTTTTAAAGCTCCTAATTACATCATCAATATCATCGTGCTCTGCTCCTGTTTCGTGCCTTTCAACCCGCATTGCTGACCTAGTTGCGTATTCACGATGTCTAGGCTCATCCAGTGACGGGGCATCGCCTACAAAAACAGATAATATTAAATTTTAATTGTCAGTTTTTAAATATCATTGAACTAGTTCGGTAATATTAATAAAAAAAATTGCAATGAGATTATTTACCTGGTGCACCAGTTGTCGCCGCTGACCTAGGTGCATTGTCACGATGTCTGGTCTCATCCAGTGACGGGGCATCGCCTCCAAAAACAGATAATAATTAAATTTTAATTATCAGTTTTTAAATATCATTGAACTAGTTCGGTAATATTAATAAAAAAAATTGCAATGAGATTATTTACCTGGTGCACCAGTTGTCGCCGTTGGGACTGTTGCCCTGTCTTCCTCTATGGTGGTAAGATCCTCAAGGGAAACATTCTCTGTCATATAAACAAAAAACGTTATAAGGACAACCATCAAGGTATAATTAGAAAAAATTATAAGTGGAAATTAATTACCGTCACGGCCCTCACTGATAGCAGCATTGTCGGCCTGGTCCCCACTACAATGATCGGGTTGCACGAGAGGATCATCTACATCTGGCTCTAAAACTGGGTTATTTGCCTCGTTGGTAGTGTTGCTCCCCTGATTTAAACAAAGTTGTTAGACATTAAATTTATGGACGAAAACAAAAATATTGAAAGGTTAATGTTTTACCTTATCAGACATTGTAGATCTTGGGACCTGCCCCAAGCTTCTGCGACGTTCAACTACAGCTTGATAGCCAAAACGGAAAGCAATATTTTTATCTTCCTCTGTAGTTATTGTTCCAAAGTCATCACCCTACATTATATATGATTGTGTATTTTTAATCATATCTGATAGGATTACAAAAACGTTGGAAGGAGATACAATTAATTATAAGATGTTTAGCTACTTAATTACAATTCTTGCAGCTAATTTCAAGTAGCCACCCTGGCCGAGCTTGTGATGGCCCTTTTCTCAATCCTAGCTTTGGTTGCCTTTGAGGTGTCAGGCAACCTAGCATCAAAAGATTGAAGTCAGATATGACGTAGCACACTTTTATTTTAGACATAAAGAAAATTAAAGCTATTGAATTAAAGTTGTAATTTACCTTGCGGGTCCAGTTGGCATTTTCCTTCTTTCTTTGCCCTTTTCTCTTTTCCGTCATGGATGAGTGCTCTCCACTCACTCTCTGAAACTGCGAGAGGACGCTCATATCTAGGGTTAAATTGCAATTGCGTCCTATAGGTGTCCCTGGTATATTTCAAATATTTGCAGGCTACCTGAGCCACCGCTTTTCTGTCAAATGTGCCGACCCCAAAAAGGGCTTCTAGATAATCTAAAAGTTCTTTTTTCAGGTTGGAATTCTGGGAATTCCACCCTGTACGTATGGTTGAGCCAAAAATTACCAACGCATGGCTCTCCAGAATCCTGTAGAACTCATTGTTTCCTACACAGAATAAAACCAAAAGAAAAAGAAGACATTATCATTAATTTAAAAATAAAAATCATGATAAATATGTTTTAGATAAAGTACATGAAATAGTTAAAATATTAAAATTTACCTGGGAGTTGTACATGCTTTATAGGGACACCCTCATCGTTCACCAACAACGTGCCATTAATGGTCCTTGTGGAGCTGACACGTGTAGCTCCAGGAAACGCAATAATGTAGCTGGCCATATCAGCCTCATCATTGCCAACACGTTCAGCAGTTGGCTGGGTGTCAGCTTGGGCAGGGTGTGTTTCTTGGCTAGCACCTAAAGGAGTAGAAGGTGTACGAGAGGGTTGTTGGGCAATCTCTTGCCCTTGTCTCCCACTACCACCAACACCGGGTTCAGCAAATGCCAGAAGACGCTACATACAAAAGAACTTTTTGTTAGTTTAGTCAATGTAAAAATTAAAAATCAAACTATCACAATTCATCTCATGCAGAACAAAAAAAATATCCTTTTGACTTTTTATTATTACTTGATATCTATTTAGCTGCCTCATAAGATGTTGTATCCTCTCTTCTGTTTCAGGTGTTTGAGGCGCGTCTATCAAAGCATTAAATTCCAACCTTGCATCTCGTGCCTTTTTTTGCAACAAGAACATTGGAGATAGGGATGAAGAAAGCTCTTCCTCAAAGAGGGAATCATCAGGCGTACCATGGCTAGGTGTCTGCATATTTGAAAAAAATTAATATTATTTCAATTATGTAAATAACTAAAATACCTGAAGATAGAGCAATGTTGGCACTTTACATGTTCTTCAGCTGGCCTCTTTCCGCGATCATCCTGTCTCGGGGTTGTTCCTGCACTGCTCTGATCAGTCTGCCACATTGCAATAAAATTATAAATGTAAAAACTTGAAAACAATATCTAACTTGAAAACACAAATGAAAACTGAAATAATTTCTAATAAGACACCGGAAGACAGAGTTAGAGTTTCAAATATGCCTTGCATTGAATTCAATCCTGGAAACATGTCATTGCACATTAAGGCACCCAAACATTCAATCCACAAATGATATATTTAAGTAGGCTTCTCCTATTCTAGGAAAACACCATACCTATAATGCATTCACTTGCATGTATAAAGGGAAAGGAAAACATGTTTTCATACAATGGTGACAAAGGCATCTTGGGGAAAGGTATCTTCACTTTTTATTTATGTTGTTCACCCACACCACTCTCGTGTTTTCACTAATCTGTTTTGTCATTTTTGGATTCAAATTAAGTTAAGGCCTTAAGTATTTTTTGACCTTTCGGTGTAGTTTTTATAAGTGGCATGTATGGATTTTCCATTAATTCTGCACTTTTTCTCTTCATGCGCATGTTTCCCTGGAAATCAAATGCATGATTTAGTCACATACATTTAACAAGTTGTTGGATCAACTCCATAGGAAATATCATGTTTCCTATTCAATCAAAATTTATCTCAGTTAGGGTAGGTAGGAAGGTTTTCCCTTTGTATTAATAGGGCCCTTCTAGCTTGCATTTTTATTATATCTTTCAAATTTAGTGTCGTTTCAATTAGGGCATGATTTTTTGCAACTTTCAAGGTGAGAATGAACAAAGACAAATTTTTGTGATGGATGACTGTATATGACTCCATGGCCAAAGGAAAAGGCACTAATATACTTCTTCAAATATCTATAGTTCTCATTCACCTCATACGAAGATGGTCCCTGATTTTGAGCCAAATGTTGCAGCAAAAAGTTCCCCCCCTCCATAATTTGATATTCAATGGAAATTTCTTAAATTGATGATGGGGCAAGATTATAGAACATTGGCACATACATATGTAATTGAATTCCAAGATCATGATATATGTTTGCATATGTTTATGGCAATGTTCCACCAAGTCCCCTGGAGGTGGGAGCGAGGGGACGAGGGAGCGCGGGAGCGGCCTATGCAAAAGCTCCCTACCAATTTTCAGGAAATGTGGGGGGACGTCGGGGTCATAAAAATTATAAAATTTAATATTTAAAATGTAGCTATATTTTTGCAAGGAATGTATATACAGTCATCATACACTTGCATCATGAAAGATAAATCATAAATGATAAAATTACAAATCGATGAATGATGAATCATATAATTGAAACAAATTTAAAAGTTAAAGGTTAAAACATACATCATACAATCATGCATGTAAGTTTGTAAGTTTGTAACTATATAATCATTAATGTAACTACTAACAATGTACAATGAAAATAAAGTTTAAGATATCATATGACATATTATATCAAGATTCAAAATAGAATTTAAACTGAAGTTTACAACTCAAGTCTGAAACATAAAACTTAAACGCAAATAAGTTATGTCTGAAACATAAAACATAAAACATAACATATGAATATCAAATGATATCATCATATTGATAAATGAGCATAAATGCTCAAGTTAATGCCCCACTAGTCTCTGCATCCAACTTCTGCATGAATATATCAAGATCAACCATGTCACCATCTGAATCAGAATCACTTGGATTCTCAAATATACTAAGTGGCACATCAACTTTTAACACGAAACCATAAACTAAAAGGGGCGGTGAGGGGACGTGAGGGGGCGTGAGGGAAACATCCCCTAGAAGTCCCCAAGACCCCGGAGCGCGAGGGGGCGAGGAATCTAGACCCCTAGGTGGGGGGGCGAGACCCCGTGTAACACTGGTTTATGGAGGTGGTGGAGCAAAAAAGAGCTCAAATAGAGTTGAATTTTTTCACATAAAAAGGACTGTGGGCTTGACTAATGGTTCCATTTAAAAAATGATATCTAGACAGAGAATAAGTGTAGCATGCAAACATGCATTGAAAATCCATCTGAGTTTGCATTGTATTGCTTATGATGGATTCAAATTTGGGTTTCAAAATGCCAGGTTATGGCATGATTTTGTCGAGAAACCCTTAGTTGGATTCTCATGTTGGTTTAATTTATATTTTAAGTTTGTTTTGCAGTCTTTGGGTGATAGTAACTCATGAACTAGGTTACCAATGTGTAACAATCATATTGCAAGAATAAAGTTGTGATTTTTTATATTATTATTATTATCTATTAGCTACGAGTATTGACACCTAATGCCTGGAATTTTGACATCTTGATAGCATGGATAATTTTGAAAATGTTTCTAGTAATGTTAACATAATAACTATCATTACGTGTCTTCACTTTTGTCACCATAATAGACCTATGATATGGACTCATCACACAACTTCATATGCTATGTCCCAACAAGTTCAAACTGGTTGAACCTACCTCATAGTGTGGTTATTAAGGACAAGTTGCTTGATATATAACTCAATAGCATAGACCACGTTGCAGTTCTAAAAAGAATCCTCAAGTGTCAAAAAAACTTCACAATATGTTCTACTATAAAGCCTTTTGGGATACCTGAAATAATATATGTATCATTGATGAATTTTAAAGTATGACAAGATCCATAGGGAAAGGAAATCAATGGAAGAGTGATCCACCAATGAGAACCTATAATTTAGCATCAGATGAGTTAGAGTCTAGGAAATTTAAACCCTATAATTTAATTAGTGATGAAGGACATCACATAGGTAATTATATTTTCATGTAAAATAATCTGTTAATTCAAATTTAAACTACATAATATGAAAGGCATACCATAAATTTTTCCACGTAAGTCCAAACAACCTATAAAAAGGGAAAACCTTCTTTTTCCATGGGAAATAATTTACCTTTCCTTTTCAAGATAATCTAAATCACAAAAAATATGAACTATACTGCACACATTCTTGGATAATGTGAAAGTGGAAAAGGAATACCCTACATAAGTGATGCACACATGTACATTTGAACACTAATAGATTTTTGTAGTTGAAATGCAATGCTTGTTTTCATTTAAATGTAGGGTTTTTAAAGCAGGGAGAAATAATGGCTGCCAAATTAATAAGCGTTTCTTTGGGAAAAATTTATATCTTGTATTGGGTGATGAAGATAATAGAGGGTATTGAATCTTGATTCTTGACATCTAGAGAGAACCCTACAGCCTAACACAATCCAATGGAATTGACCAAAAAACCCAAATAGAGTCAACCCTACTATAGGAGGAAGGGCCTGCAGTAAGAACTTACCATTTTGCAAGAGCTAAGGGTGAATGATGTTCTGCAAGCGCTGAGGGCCAATGTTGTTCTGCAAGAGTTGAGGGCGAATGCAGGGCGAATGTTGTTCTGCGCGAATGTAGGGCGAATGCTGTTCTACAAGAGGCGAGAGAGGCAAATGCGGGGCGAGTCTCATTACGAAGAGCTGAGAGGCGAATCCACGGCGAATCTTTGTTCTGCAAGAGCTCTGGGCGAATGCTGAGGGCGAATGCTGTTCTGCAAGAGCTCTGGGCGAATGCTGAAGGCGAATGCTGTTCTGCAAGAGCTGAGGGCGAATGCTGAGGGCGAATGGTGTTCTGCAAGAGCGGAGGGCGAATGCGCGCGTGACATCAGACGTTAATGTAGCACACATGTACATTTGAACACTAATAGATTTTTGTAGTTGAAATGCAATGCTTGTTTTCATTTAAATGTAGGGTTTTTAAAGCGGGGAGAAATAATGGCTGCCAAATTAATAAGCGTTTCTTTGGGAAAAATTTAAATCTTGTATTGGGTGATGAAGATAATAGAGGGTATTGAATCTTGACTCTTAACATCTACAGAGAACCCTACAGCCTAACACAATCCAATGGAATTGACCAAAAAAACCCAAATAGAGTCAACCCTACTATAGGAGGAAGGGCCTGCAGTAAGAACTTACCATTTTGCAAGAGCTGAGGGCGAATGCTATTCTGCAAGAGCTGAGGGTGAATGCTGAGGGAAAATGCTGTTCTGCAAGAGCTGAGCGCGAATGCTGAGGGCAAATGCTGTTCTGCAAGAGCAGAGAGCGAATGCACGCGTGATATCAAACGTAGCTATTGCGACAAATACGAAACATTTTTATGTAGCGCGCATATAAGTTTCGAATTTTTATGTAGGGCCCATATAAGTTTGGTATTTTTATGTAGCGTGAAAATAACTGTCGCTATACCGACGGCGGAAAAGGCGTCGCTATTAGGACGGTGCCTCCAAACGTCGCAATGGCGACACCTAGATATTGTGTCGCAGTTGCGACGTTTAGAGTCGTCTCAATAGCGACGCTTGGGGCCATGGTGTCGCGGTGCCGACGTATTCCTTTAGCGTCGCAATTTAGAGCACTTGTTTAAATGTCGGTGACTGAGCACTTTTCTATGAAGACGTCGGTATAAGCGACGGTTTTTGAGCGGGATGGAAAAATTTGGGAAAATTTCAAACATTTGGTCAAAGCGTCGAAACCAAGTCTTAATTCACATGAAAAATGTAGTAGTGTGTGATTTCGTGAAGATGAGATGCTTGAGATTCTCAAGGCATGTCATGATGAACCTTGTGGCGGACACTTTGCAGATAAGAGGACAGCCTATAATATCCTTAATTTAGGATATTATTGGCCATCCTTGTTTAAAGATGCTAAAGAGTATGTCAAAAGGTGTGACAGTTGCCAAAGGGTAGGGAAACCTTCTCCTTCAGGTGAGATGCCATTACAACCTCGGGTACATATTGAACCTTTTGAAAAATGGGCTTTGGATTTTGTAGGACCTATTAGTCCTCCATCAAGACAAAAGAGATATATATTAGTTTGCACTGATTATGTTACCAAATGGGTAGAGGCCAAGCCATTACTTTTTGCTAATGAAGCATCTGTAGTTACTTTTCTTTTGAGGATATTTTTACTCGTTTTGGTGTCCCAAGGGAAATTGTTACAGATCAAGGAGCTCAATTTACATCAAGGCTAGTGGAGAAAATGATGGAGAGGTACAAAATCAGGCATAGAAAATCTACTCCTTATCATCCACAAGCAAATGGTCAAGTGGAGTCTACCAATAAAGTTATTGAAGGGATCCTAACAAAGACTGTCCATTTACATAGAAGAGATTGGGTAGATAGGCTTCCTGAAGCCTTGTGGGCCTATAGAACTACATGGAGAAACACAACAGGCCATACTCCTTATGAGCTTGTTTATGGAAAGCAAGTTTTTTTTCCCATAGAGTTCCAAATTCAAACATTCAAGATGGCAGTTCAGCTAGGACTTGATCTAACGGAGGCACAAAAGCATAGACTGGAGCAAATTAATGAATTGGATGAGATCGGACAAGATGCAGTTCAGAAAACAAGTCTAGTCCAACAACAAAGGGCTAGATGGCATGACAAGTACATCAAGGAGAAGAAATTTAAAGAGGGTGACTGGGCTCTCTTGTTTGATTCAAAATTCAAGGATTTTCAAGGGAAATTTCAGACACATTGGCTTGGGCCATATGAAATTGTTCGAATTTTTGATAATGGGGCAGTAAAAATGAGAACTATAGATGAAGAGGAGGTCACTTTTCTTGTGAATGGTCATAGACTGAAGCTATACCACAAGCCACTCTCAAGAGAAGAGTTTGTCAAGAAGTTCCAAGAAGACAATGATGTGAAGTTAATGAAGAAGAATCTCTCTTCTTCATCAACTTGATTAAATTTTCTGAAGCATTTCTCTTTTGAAAAAAAAAAAGAAAAAAAGAAAAAAAAAAGGTATAAACATGAAAACCAATCATTGATTGGCATGTTTATACAGAAAAGATAGGGTGAAAATCAGAGTCTCTCTGACACTCTAACTTTTCCATTTTGTTTTTGCAAGCAGCTGTTACAAAATCATAAGTTCAGATCCATTGTACTTATGATCCATCTCATTTCATTTCATTTCATTCACTTATCCATCCATACTCCATTTCATTCATTCATTCATACTTCACTTCATTCCATATATCATTCATCTCATTCCATACTTCATCCACCTCATTTCCATGTCAAAATTTAAAGTTTGATGTCTTGTTGCAAATGAGTAACCCATGTCATGGATTGCAGGGCAGTTCTTATATTCTTCCACTCCATTTCATAAATTGAATTCATTCCATTTCATCATCCACTTCATACATATCATGACTCATCATCCATCTTCATTCATATAACATCTCACTCATATCCCAAACCACTCCATTCCATGATTAAAATACTCTACAGGTACATTCTACAGCTTAACAGACATTCTGCAGCTGATCAGACTTTCCGCAGCCAGACAGTCATTCCGCAGCTACAAATCCTGAAGGCACTAATCAGCAGACATTTGAATTGCAACAAGATGATCCAGTATATCCATGAATAAGAAGAATCAAGAAGGTTTATGAAGACTCTTCCAAAGGAGAACAAAGAAGACAAAGACCACAAAAAGCAAATGAAAAGCAAAGGTAACAAGTTTTCATTATAATGGCATATCATAAACTTTAGCATAGTTTTAGTTATGAATCATTCGAAAAAGTTGTTTTGATTATTTTTATTGATCATGTCCAATATACCCTCCACAAACTTTGGATAAAAATCTCTCATTTCAAATTCTATACCCGACATCATTTAAGCGGTTAAAAATTCTGAAGTGTTTGATTTCCTCATGTCACCCAACCAAATCATTCAATGATGATTTTCTTTTCCGTTGTAAAAATCTCCGCAGTCTTTTCACTCATTAATTCGTTTTCTCCACCTCACTCCATTAACTCATTCCGTAACTACTTCCATCACTCCATTCTGTAGCCAGCCCTTCATTCCGCAAAACAGAGATATCCTTATCACCGTGATCAGAGCAAAGGGTATATCAGTTTGAATATCAAAGCACTATCACCGTGAGCAAAGATTAAAGCACTATCACCGTGAGCAGAGATTGAGCATTATCACTGTATACGCAGAGGTATAGTAGTGTGGAATTTGAAGCCATTTGTCACCGAGAGACAGAGGTGTAGCAGTGTGGAATTTGAAGCCATTTATCACTGAGAGACAGAGATATATCAGTGTGGAATTTGAAGCCATTGTCATTGTCAACCAGAGGCATATCAGTCCGAAGTCTGAAGCCATTGTCACCGAGAACCAGAGGTATATCAATTTGAAGGTGGAAGTTATTGTTTCCGTGGGCAGAAAGAGTATTAATCTGAACATTGAAGTAGTAAATATGGGCCTTATTGTAAGAACCGAACCAATGGGTACAAAATACCTGGAAGGGTACCCTCAATGTAAAGAAATGTTGCAACAGGTAGGATGGCTACAATTTCTTGAGAAATTTAATGGCTTCCACAAAGAAGTCACTAAAACATTTGCAAGGTCATTTCAAGGAGCTGAAGTTGAAGTGGGGGATGTTAAATTCACTATCACTGAAGTTTTCATTGCAGAAGCTATGGGATTGCTTAGAAATGGAGAGAGATGGTTCAAAAACAGAGAATTCCATAATGAATCCTGGAAGCAAATTCTAAAATCACCAGGTATGGATGTCACTGTGTTTAAGAAGGGAATTCCAAGTTCTGCATTGAAAAATAAATGGAGAAACATACTGCTTATTCTGCAAAAAATTATTACATGTGAAGGTAGATATGGCACATTTTATGTTTACCATATTAGACTGATAATGCATTTTCTGGAGGAAGAGTTAAACTTACCCTATTTCTTGCTTCAAAGTTTGAAAAAGATGGCTTCTTGTGTTCAAAGAAGGGTCCAATTTCTAGAGACAACTCTATACCATCATGGCTTGGTTAAGATTTTAATTGAACACCATTTAGCCAAAAAAAATGATACTCGGGATAATTTCTTGATAAGAAATCATTTTGAAGAACCAAAAGAGCCCTCACCTGAACAACAGCCTCAAAAATTGAAATTGAAAAAATAGTACAGGAAAGTAGTGAGGAAATAATCTCAGAGAAGTTGACTCAAATTAAGAGACAACTTAAGAAAGAGAAGGTAATCAGAAAATCTGCCACAGAAAAAGGAGAGGGATCTTCCCAGCCAAGAAGAAGCCATAGACTCAAGGGGAAACTAAGGAAAACTCAGATCAAACAAACAGGGGTGATAAATATAGAAGATGAGGAAACATCTATTGAAGAAGATGTTGAAGAGGATTTTAATGAAGGAACCCCTGAAATTGACCCTGCTCAACAAGAAGTTTATGACTATGTTGAAACTTTAGAAAGGAAAGCTTCAGAGAGTAGGGATAGAACCCCTAGTCCTCCACTGTCCGAAATAGATGTGTTAAGAAGGGACAGGTATGAGCTGGAAATACTTAATAGACACATCAAAAATGAGAATGATATTCTGAAGGAACAAGTCAAACTCAAAACCAATATGAACTCAACCTTATCTCTACATATGGACAAAGTGGAAAAGGCTAATGAAAAGTTGAAAAAGAGGAACAAGAAGCTAATCAGGGCACTTACCAGCTTAAGGTTCAAACTTGTCATCAGAAAACCCAGAAGATCTTTAGCTTCCAGGCAAAGAAGAAGGAGAGGATTAGATGTTCTTGCAGAAGCCTCTGAGTTTATGGAATAAATTGCATGAGGACATGCAAGAAGTCAGTAGTGGGGGTATGTTGAGCCTCAAGATTTTGCTTTCTTTCATCTTACTTTACCTCATTTTCCTTTGTCCATTGCTATCCTAGACCCAATTGATCAATGAATTTAGTTAAAATTACTTTTAGAATGATTAACATGACTAACTTGCTAAGTTTTGTGATTTTTGTCATTGTAATGCATTTTGACCAGAACTAGCTGCAGAATGCAGACATTCCGTAGCTAACCGGCAATTCTGCAGCTATCTTCAAGTTCAGGCATGTTCCAGGTGGCCTCTCAAGGAAAACCGCATATGGGTATATTCCACGTCATGTCTACATTGTTCGTTGCTCACCATGAAGGAAAATCCAAATTCTGGATATGGTTTTGGTACGTGGGAACTCATTTAAGGAAGCAGATTTCTGATAGGACTGTCTTAGTCCAGATGTCCTTTTCCTTTTTACGCTGCCACTTTAAGAGTCCTAGTATGATTTCGATAAGGAAAGACAATGATCCTCGAATTGTTGCAAGTTAAGTTATGTACATTTGTTATAAAAACACTTGGGAAACCGAGAGCTAGGCTAGATTTTGCTCTGGATTTTGCTTAGATTTTATGCTACATTTCTGAAGACGCAGATTGCTCTGTTCAAGTTATTTCTCCTTTAATGAAGAAGACAGTGTTGTTTTGAAAAGCGTTGAGTTGATTTGGTGTTAGATTCCATCTGGTGGTAGAGGGCCCCTGCCTCCTGCACGGCTTTATTTTCGTAATCTAGATAAGTATCTTAGTCGTTTTCACGTTTTTGAAGTTTGAATTCATAGTTAATTTCGTTATCCACTATAGCTATACTTGTTCTAAGAACTCTTCCAAAAGAAGAAACTCTTCCAAAAGATTATGATAATGAATGGGAAGTGGCTGTAGTGTTGTAGGATTTATTTAAGTTTGAGTTATAGTTAATTTCATTAGCCACTATAGTTATACTTGTTCTAAGAACTCTTCCAAAAGAAGAAACGCTTCCAAAAGATCATGATAATGAATGGGGAATGACTGTAGTGTTGTAGGATTTAATTACAATTTCTTTTGTTCACTATCACAGTTGCACTTATACTAAGCAAACTCTTCCACAAGAAGAAACTCTTCCAAAAAATCCTTATAATGTCTAAGGCATGGCTGTGATAATGAATGTTTCAGTTGTTTGTTTTTCACTAAGTAACATAGCTGACTGTGCTCTTAAAACGCTCTTCCAAAATATCATAAATGATGGGTATGAGATAGCTGTGTTATCTTAGTTTTTAAATTGCTTTCAGTCTTTAAGTTTGCAATTGCACTGAATTGTACAGTCAGGATTGTTCTAAGAAACTCTTCCAAAATACCAATCATGATGGACAAAACAGACTGTATAATCCCATATATTAATGCATGATAGCTTAGTTAGGATACTCTGGAGTCTAATTGCATTTAACTCATGCTCTGTTATTTTGTTTTGAGTTTGATAATGACTTGTTAGTTTAGCACTGTTTTAGACTAGTGACATCTTAAGCTCAGTTTTAGCTTAACTCATTGCATTTTCACTCCACATTTAGTTGTCATCCACTGCATATTAAATTACTGCAGTTGCTAAACTTAACCAAACAGCCTTAATTATTCACAAAACCTCTTCTTGTTCCAAATCTATAATTGATTCATAACCATATGAACAGAAGACAATATCATTCCAAGGCCTGAGGTACTTTTGCAACTTCCTTTGCTAGTCTTAGAGTAGAAGATCTTATGATGTCAACAATATTTTTCTCCAAAGATGTTTCCACAAATCTCTAATCATGGATAAAATGTTGTCTCATTATAAGCTGATTGTTTAGTTGTTTAGATAGGAGAATTTGTATACTTAGCTGACCATTTCTTAATCTCTTTCAAATACCTTTGACAAAAGAATTGGACAAGTTAGGTTTATGTTTTGATTCATTTTCTAGAAGTCATTATAAAGCTTGGTATTCTGCTTAGTCATAGTTTAGATTTGATCTTGTTTCAGTATTTGCCTTTGCATTTGTCACTTGTCATCAACCAATTTAGGCTTCACTCTGTTTTCAATCATTAGCTTCTTTCCACTAGCTTTCCAGTTATTTTCCTTGTGAACATAAAACTATCCAAAGACCAAAAACATCATAAATCATCACAAAAGGCCAAAAAAATCATAAAACACTAAAAACAACATATTAAGAGACAAACACCTAGGCACATACGGTGCACTTCACTTCAGCAGTTTACCAACCCTGGTTGACAATTAAATGAACTCAATTTAGGAGACTAGGTTGAGACCAAACATTTTGGCGCCATTGCCGGGGAAGTGAAAACTAGGTAACCTTTGTTTCTTAACTCCCAAAAACAATTATATGCGTAGAGAGAGAGACTCAAGGGGTAGATTCATAAGCAGCAGAAACAGAAGTTTGATTCCTAGAACACCACTTGTTTCACCTAGACCAAGAGCTAGTACACCTTCAAATCAGACCCACATTCCATCCTTTACTGATCCTGGACTTCTAGAAGACCTAAGATCAGATATTCCATTAGAGAAACCTTCCACTTCATCAACTGAACCTGCCTTAGAAGAAGATCCAAAGACTCCTGTTAGGGACACAAACTTTTCCACTTCCACAGGAGAGTCAACCATGGCAGAAGAAGGGGGAGGAGGAGTCTTTAATGGAGAACACACATTATTTGGAGGTAGAGGTAGAGGTAGAGGAGAAGGAGGTAGAGGTGCAGATGGAGGAAGAGGTAGAATAGGAAGCTCTTTTGGGTTCCCTATAATTGATGAAGAAACCAATACAACCATGAAAAACATTTCACCCTCTGTCCTTCCAAACTTCTATGGACTTAAAACTGAAGATCCTGAAACCTTCTTATTTGAATTCGAAGTTTTGTGTAGAACTTATGACTACTTACAAGATGCTCAAAAACTGAAAGTATTCCCTTCAACCTTGAAAGGAGCAGCATTGAAGTGGTTTATGAGTCTGATCAGCAGTTCTATTAGAACATGGGAAGACATGAAACAAGCATTTCTAGAGAGATATTTGGATTATTGTATGCCGGTTAATCATAAGGAAGAAGTGTTCAAGATGTTACAAAAATAAGATGAAAATTTGGAAGATTTATTGGAGAGATTTAATTACAACATCAAAAGGGCAAAAATGGAAAACCTAGATCAAGACACCTTAAAAGCTCTTTTGTTGAAAACAATTAGGGATGAATGGTTGGATGTCCTTAACATGATGGGAAAAGGGGATATATCACAACTCACATTACCTGAAATATCTGAGTTATGTATCAACCTTTCAAGAGGGAAATCTAAAACTGTCAAAGGTCCAAGAGATCCTGCTCTTGCAAGGGCAAGTAAATCTGCTTCTGGGACAGTAAGTAGATCAGAAATAGGACACATGCTTGATGATTTTAAATCCGACATCTTAGGGAGTCTTAGTGAACAAATAGACACCCTCAAGATACAAAACAAGCAAAAGGCTGAATCTGATGCCTTGGCAATCTTTTGTCCCAAATGTAGAAAGAAACATGCCTTGAGAGAGTGTCCTTTGGATGTAAAAGTTATAGAAACCTGTGTCATTTGTTCTGAAAAACATGAGACCAAGAATTGTCCTTCTCTTCCTGGTCTCAAAGCTGTCTTTCAGGAGGAAACTCCTACAGATTCCACAGAGTCTCTCAATTTTTTATCTAGAAGGCCTTGGCAGGGACCTCAAACACAAGGATTCCATGATCAAATGTATAATCAACCTCCACCTTGGAATTCTTGGCAGCAACCTTGGCCCCAATTTCAAAATCAATCTCAATCTTGGGCACAAGGAACACAAAGTCCCTATGGAAGATACCCTCCATACTATCAGTATCCACCATCCTATCCACCATATCCACATTTTTATCCTCAAAAATCTCGGCTCTCAAATTTTCCTCAAAATCTTCAACGAAATTTTCAACAAAATTCTCAACAACATCATCTGAACCAACCTCATCAAAATCAACCACTTCCATTACCATTCCCTCAAAAATCCAATCAATTACCAGCTCAGCCCATACCAAACCCCAATAATAAGAATCCTCAGAATACATACATGATAGAAGGACAACAATTTCCAACTTATTTAATTAATCCTCTAGACCTTAGTGATGTTCAACTTAGGTCTGGAAGGATACTTGAGAAGAGGAAACCTTCTGTGATCATACAAGAACAAGATAACTCTGAGGAAGACTCTCTATGGGTGAATAAAAGTCTTGAGGAAGACACATATTTTCAAGGCCCAAACATTGAAAAATCAAAGCAAAAAGATCCAATAATTTCAACTCCTGTATTAGATCAACCATCCACATCTACTTCTATACCTCCCTTTCCAGAAAGATTACAAATTGATAGAGGTGTAGAAAAAAAAATTATGGTGCCTAATTATGATTTCCTAGATGAGTTGAGAAATGTTTGCATTAAAATGCCATTATTACAAGCCATCGAGGAAATTCCAATTTTAGCCAAAACAATAAAGGAGTTGAGCATGAAGAAAACAGGAAAAAGAATCAAAGAGACAAAGAAAATTCAACTGGCAGGAAAAATAGCAGATATCATGATGGGTAAGATTGCCATTCCAAAGTATCTAGACCTAGGAAATCCAGTTGTTAAAATACACATCAATGGAATTGATTTAGGAGCAACAATCAATATCATGAGTAGACAAATCATGGATAAACTGAAACTTCCTAATATTCTTTTTACACCCACATTATTAAAATTAGCAGACAGATCTGTGATCAAACCTGATGGGGTAATAGAAGACATTCCAGTGTCCCTAGATTCTTGGGAGTACCCTGTGGATTTTATGATCTTAACTCCTAAGAATAATATAGGAGGACATCCTATTATATGAGGGAGACCTTGGTTGTCTGGTGATGCTTTTATTTGTTTTAGTCCAGGTGATATGTATATCTCTGATGGTAGTTCAACTAAGAAGTTCACTTTATATCCTCCAGCTAGGACAATTACAGATCTAGATGACACTCAATGGATAGAGGATGAAGAAGATTTAAAACCACTCTTCACAATTTCAAAAATTAGTGAAGATAATCAAATTCTGAATACTCTAGAAAATTTTGAATCCTCTCGAGAACATAAACATGAATCATTTCAAGAGGGATCCAATATTGAGTTTTTTTCATCTAGGCAGATGTCTCTTCATTCTTTGGACAAATTTGGCAGCTCTACAAGTGAAATTTTTCCAGGAAAAACTTTGAACATAAACAAGAACCTAGAAAAATCTCATGAAAGATTAGCCAAAATTTTACAGAGACATTCTTCTACATATGCATGGGAGTACACTGATATAAAGGGGATAAGCCCCAAGACTTGCACTCATCACATCTACATAGAGGAAAATTGTAAACCAATCAGACAACCTCAGAGACGGATGAATCCAAATCTTAGGGAGATTGTTAAAGAAGAAATGCAGAAATTGTTAAATGTCAACTTTATCTATCCCATTTCAGATAGTCGGTGGGTTTCTCCTTTGGTAATTGTGCCAAAGAAAAATGGTAAATGGATGGTGTATATTGACTACTGGGAATTAAACAAAGCTACTCTTAAAGATCATTTTCCCCTACCTTTCATAGATCAGGTGTTAGATATATTAGCTGGCAAAAAGTACTTCTCATTTTTAGATGGATTTAGTGGTTATAACCAAATTCAAGTAGCACTTGAAGATCAAGATAAAACCACATTTACCTATCCTTGGGGTACCTATGCTTACTGAGTATTTCCATTTGGACTTTGCAATGCACCTGCAACATTTCAAAGGGCAGTACTAGGAATCTTTTCAGATCTAATACATGATTATGTAGAGGTATATATGGATGATTTCACAGTCTATGGAAACACATTTGAAGAAGCCTTAGAAAACTTGGAAAAAGTTTTAAAAAGAGATGTCAAGAAGCAAACCTTTCACTTAGTCATGAAAAATGTTTTGTGATGTTTCTTTGGTATTTCTTTCGGGACATCACATTTCAGGGGATGGGATTAGAGTTGATGAGTCAAAAGTTGACGTCATCTCTAACTTATATATTCCAAGTTGTCAAAAATATGTTAGGAGTTTTCTAGGATTTACAGGATATTATCGAAGGTTGATAGAAAACTTCACCAAGATAGCATCTCCACTTTTCAAATTACTTACCAAAGACTGTGAATTCAAGTGGAATCCTGATTTCCAGTTAGCCTTTGAGACCCTGAAAACCAAAATGTCTGAAGCACCTATATTAAGGGGACCTAACTGGAAGTTACCTTTTCATATCTCAACGGATGCTTCTGATACAGCTCTAGGAGCAGTATTGGGACAAAAAGACCTGATTCCTTATGCCATCTACTATACTAGTAAAAATTTGACTCCTGCAGATTTAAACTATACTGTAACTGAAAAAGAGTTTTTAGCTGTTGTTCATGCCATAAAAAAATTTAGACACTATATAACAGGCTATGAAACTTTTGTTCACATTGATCATTCTGCAATTAGATACTTAATGAACAAATCAATTACTAATGGCAGAGTCAGAAGATGGTTGTGCTCTTACATGAATTTAACTTGTTACCATTCAAGATAGGCACAGAAAAACAAAACACGATGGTGATTTCTCTAGACTCCAAAACATCAAAGATAACCTCCAGTTGAAGATCAATTTTCACGATGAATATCTTTTTGCAATCTCTACTCAAACTCCATGGTTTGTGATATTGCTAATTATTTAATTGTATTTCCTTCAATAATGAATGCAAGGGATAAAGAAAAATCATTTGTAATAGGTGCAAAATATTCATGGGTTGCTAATGAGTTGTACAGGACAGGTCCAGATTTTATCATTAGGAGATGTGTTCGGGAAGATGAGATGCCTGAGATTCTCAAGGCATGTCATGATGAACCTTGTGGCGGACACTTTGTTGACAAGAGGACAACCTATAAGATCCTTCATTTAGGATATTATTGGTCATCCTTGTTTAAAGATGCTAAAGAGTATGTCAAAAGGTGTGACAGTTGCCAAAGGGTAGGGAAAACTTCTCCTTCAGGTGAGATGCCATTACAAACTCAGGTACATATTGAACCTTTTGAAAAATGGGCTTTGGATTTTGTAGGACCTATTAGTCCTCCATCGAGACAAAAGAGATATATATTAGTTTTGCCTTTTATTTGTGTTGCTAAATGGGTAGAAGCCAAAGCATTACTTGTTGCTATGCAAGCATCTGTAGTTACTTTTCTTTTTGAGGATATTTTACTAGATTTTGGTGTCCCAGGAAATTGTGACAAGATCAGCGAGGAGCTCAATTTACATCAAGGCTAGTGGAGCAAATGATGGAAGGTACAAAATCAGCCCATGAAAAATCTACTCCCTTATCCCACAAGCAAATGGATATGGTCAAGTGAGTCTACCAATAAATTAAAGTTATTAGAGGATCCTTTAACAAAAGGCGTCTGTGTTACATGGAGATTTGGGTGAATAAACCTGCAAGTACGCACAAGGCCTAGAACTACATGGAGAAACACAACAGGCCATACTCCTTATGAACTTATTTATGGAAAGCAAGTTTTGTTTCCCATAGAGTTCCAGATTCAAACTTTCAAAATGGCAGTTCAGCTAGGACTTGATTTAACGGAGGCACAAAAGCATAGACTGGAGCAGATTAATGAATTGGATGAGATCAGACAAGATGCAGTTCAGAAAACAAGTCTAGTCCAACAACAAAGGACTAGATGGCATGACAAGTACATTAAAGAGAAGAAATTCAAAGAAGGTGACTGGGCTCTCTTGTTTGATTCAAAATTCAAGGATTTTCAAGGTAAATTTCAAACACATTGGCTTGGGCCATATGAAATTGTTGAAATTTTTTAAGATGCCTGAGATTCTCAAAGCATGTCATGATGAACCTTGTGGTGGACACTTTGCTGATAAGAGGACATCCTATAAGATCCTTAATTTAGGATATTATTGGCCATCCTTGTTTAAAGATGCTAAAGAGTATGTCAAAAGGTGTGACAGTTGCCAAAGGGTAGGGAAACCTTCTCCTTCAGGTGAGATGCCATTACAACCTCAGGTACATATTGAACCTTTTGAAAATGGGCTTTGGATTTTGTAGGACCTATTAGTCCTCCATCAAGACAAAAGAGATATATATTAGTTTGCACTGATTATGTTACCAAATGGGTAGAAGCCAAGCCATTACTTGTTGCTAATGAAGCATCTGTAGTTACTTTTCTTTTTGAGGATATTTTTACTCGTTTTGGTGTCCTAAGGGAAATTGTTACAGATCAAGGAGCTCAATTTACATCAAGGCTAGTGGAGCAAATGATGGAGAGGTACAAAATCAGGCATAGAAAATCTACTCCTTATCATCCACAAGCAAATGGTCAAGTGGAATCTACTAATAAGGTCATTGAAGGAATCCTAACAAAGACTGCTCATTTACATAGAAGAGATTGGGTAGATAGGCTTCCTGAAGCCTTGTGGGCCTATAGAACTACATGGAGAAACACAACAGGCCATACTCCTTATGAGCTTGTTTATGGAAAGCAAGTTTTGTTCCCCATAGAGTTCCAGATTCAGACTTTCAAAATGGCAGTTCAGCTAGGACTTGATTTAACTGAGGCACAAAAGCATAGACTGGAGCAGATTAATGAATTGGATGAGATCAGACAAGATGCAGTTCAGAAAACAAGTCTAGTCCAACAGCAAAGGACTAGATGGCATGACAAGTACATCAAAGAGAAGAAATTCAAAGAAGGTGACTTGGCTCTCTTGTTTGATTCAAAATTCAAGGATTTTCAAGGTAAATTTCAAACACATTGGCTTGGGCCATATGAAATTGTTGAAATTTTTGACAATGGAGCAGTAAAAATCAGGACAATAGATGAAGAAGAGGTCACTTTTCTTGTGAATGGTCATAGATTGAAGCTATATCACAAACCACTCTCAAGAGAAAAATTTGTCAAGAAGTTCCAAGAAAGCAGTGATGTGAAGTTAATGAAGAAGAATCTCTCTTCTTCATCAACTTGATTAAATTTTCTGAAGCATTTCTCTTTGAAAAAAATAAAAAATTAAAAAAAATTAAAAAAAAATTTAAAAAAAAATTTTTAAAAAATAAAATAAAATAAATAAATAAAAAATAAAAGTATAAACATGAAAACCAATCATTGATTGGCATGTTTATACAGAAAAGATAGGGTGAAAATCAGAGTCTCTCTGACACTCTAACTTTTCCATTTTGTTTTTGCAAGCAGCTGTTACAAAATCATAAGTTCAGATCCATTGTACTTATGATCCATCTCATTTCATTTCATTCCATTTACTTATCCATCCATACTCCATTTCATTCATTCATTCATACTCTACTTCATTCCATATTTCATTCATCTCATTCCATACTCCATCCACCTCATTTCCATGTAAAAATTTAAAGTTTGATGTCTTGCTGCAAATGAGTAACACATGTCATGGATTGCAGGGCAGTTCTTATATTCTTCCACTCCATTTCATAAATTGAATTCATTCCATTTCATCATCCACTTCATACATATCATGACTCATCATCCATCTTCATTCATATAACATCTCACTTATATCCCAAACCACTCCATTCCATGATTAAAATGCTCTACAGGTACATTCTGTAGCTTAACAGACATTCTGCAGCTGATTAGACTTTCCGCAGCCAGACAGTCATTCCGCAGCTACAGATCCTGAAGACACTAATCAGCAGACATTTGAATTGCAACAAAGATGATCCAGTATATCCATGAATAAGAAGAATCAAGAAGGTTTATGAAGACTCTTCCAAAGGAGAACAAAGAAGACAAAGACCACAAAAAGCAAATGAAAAGCAAAGGTAACAATTTTTCATTATAATGGCATATCATAAACTTTAGCATAGTTTTAGTTATGAATCATTGGAAAAAGTTGTTTTGATTATTTTTATTGATCATGTCCAATATACCCTACACAAACTTTGGATAAAAATCTCTCATTTCAAATTCTATACCCGACATCATTTAAGCGGTTAAAAAGGCTGAAGTGTTTGATTTCCTCACGTCACCCAACCAAATCATTCAATGATGATTTTCTTTTCCGTTGTAAAAATCTCCGCAGTATTTTCACTCATTAATTAGTTTTCTCCACCTCACTCCATCAAATCATTCCGTAACTGCTTCCATCACTCCATTCTGTAGCCAGCCCTTCATTCCGCAAAACAAAGATATCCCTATCACCGTGAGCAGAGCAAAGGGTATATCAGTTTGAATATCAAAGAACTATCACCATGAGCAGAGATTAAAGCACTATCACCGTGAGCAGAGATTGAGCATTATCACTGTAAACGCAGAGGTATAGCAGTGTGGAATTTGAAGCCTTTGTCACTGTCAACCAGAGGCATATCAGTCCGAAGTTTGAAGCCGTTATCACTGTCAACCAGAGGCATATCAGTTCGAAGTTTGAAGCCATTGTCACTGAGAACCAGAGGTATATCAATTCGAAGGTGGAAGTTATTGTTTCCGTGGGCAGAAAGAGTATTAATCTGAACATTGAACAAGCAATTATGGGCCTTATTGTAAGAACCGAACCAATGGGTACAAAATACCTGGAAGGATACCCTCAATGTAAAGAAATGTTGCAACAGGTAGGATGGCTACAATTTCTTGAGAAATTTAATGGCTTCCACAAAGAAGTCACTAAAAGATTTGCAAGGTCATTTAGAGGAGCTGAGGTTGAAGTGGGAGATGTTAAATTCACTGTCACTGAAGTTTTCATTGCAGAAGCTACAGGATTGCTTAGAAATGGAGAGAGATGGTTCAAAAACAGAGAATTCCATAATGAATCCTGGAAGAAAATTCTAAAATCACCAGGTATGGATGTCACTGTGTTTAAGAAGGGAATTCCAAGTTCTGCATTGAAAAATAAATGGAGAAACATACTGCTTATTCTGCAAAAATGTATTACATGTGAAGGTAGATATGGCACATTTTATGTTTACCATATTAGACTGATAATGCATTTTCTGGAGGAAGAGTTAAACTTACCCTATTTCTTGCTTCAAAGTTTGAAAAATATGGCTTCTTGTGTTCAAAGAAGGGTCCAATTCTTAGAGACAACTCTATACCATCATGGCTTGGTTAAGATTTTAATTGAACACCATTTAGCCAAAACAAATGATACTTGGGATAATTTCTTGATAAGAAATCATTTTGAAGAGCCAAAAGAGCCCTCACCTGAACAACAGCCTACAAGGAGAAGTAGAAAATGGAGAGATTCTAAAATTGAAATTGACAAGACAGTCCAGGAAAGTAGTGAGGAAATAATCTCAGAGAAGTTGACTCAAATTAAGAGACAACTTAAGAAAGAGAAGGTAATCAGAAAATCTGCCACAGAAAAAGGAGAGGGATCTTCCCATCCAAGAAGAAGCCATAGACTCAAGGGGAAACTAAGGAAAACTCAGATCAAACAAACAGGGGTGATAAATATAGAAGATGAGGAAACATCTATTGAAGAAGATGTTGAAGAGGATTTTAATGAAGGAACCCCTGAAATTGACCCTGCTCAGCAAGAAGTTTATGACTATGTTGAAACTTTGGAAAGGAAAGCTTCAGTGAGTAGGGATAGAACCCCTAGTCCTCCACTGTCCGAAATAGATGTGTTAATAAGGGATAGGTATGAGCTGGAAATACTTAATAGACACATCAAAAATGAGAATGATATTCTAAAGGAACAAGTCAAACTCAAAACCAATATGAACTCAACCTTATCTCTACATATGGACAAAGTGGAAAAGACTAATGAAAAGTTGAAAAAGAGGAACAAGAAGCTAATCAGGGCACTTATCAACTTAAGGTTCAAACTTGTCATCAGAAAACCCAGAAGATCTTTAGCTTCCAGGCAAAGAAGAAGGAGAGGATTAGATGTTCTTGCAAAAGCCTCTGAGTTTATGGAATAAATTGCATGAGGACATGCAAGAAGTCAGCAGTGGGGGTATGTTGAGCCTCAAGATTGTGCTTTATTTCATCTTACTTTACCTCATTTTCCTTTGTCCATTGTTATCCTAGACCCAATTAATCAATGAATTTAGTTAAAATTAATTTTAGAATGATGAACATGGCTAACTTGCTAAGTTTTGTGATTTTTGTCATTGTAATGCATTTTGACCGGAACTAGCTGCAGAATGTAGACATTCCATAGCTAACCGAAAATTCTGCAGCTGTCTTCACGTTCAGGCATGTTCCAGGTGTCCTTTCAAGAAAAACCACATATGGGTATATTCCATGTCATGTCTACATTGTTCGTTGCTCACCATGAAGGAAAAACCGAATTCTGGATATGGTTTTGGTACATGGGAACTCATTTAAGGAAGCAGATTTCTAATAGGATTGTCTTAGTCCAGATGTCCTTTTCCTTTTTACGCTTCCACTTTAAGAGTCCTAGTATGATTTCGATAAGGAAATACAATGATCCTCGAATTGTTGCAAGTCTTGTTATGTAAATTTGTTATAAAAACACTTGGGAAACCGAGAGATAGGCTAGATTTTTCTCTGGATTTTGCTTAGATTTTATGCTACATTTCTGAAGACGCAGATTACTCTGTTCAAGTTATTTCTCCTTTAATGAAGAAGACAGTATTGTTTGAAAGCGTTGATTTGATTTGGAGTTAGATTCCGTCTGGTGGTAGAGGGCCCCTGCCTCCTGCACGGCTTTACTTTCGTAATTTAGATAAGTATCTTAGTTGTTTTTACGTTTTTGAAGTTTGAGTTCGTAGTTAATTTCATTAGCCACTATAGTTATACTTGTTCTAAGCACTCTTCCAAAAGAAGAAACTCTTCCAAAAGATCATGATAATGAATGGGAAATGGCTATAGTGTTGTAGGATTTAATTGTAATTTCTTTTGTTCACTATCACAGTTATACTTGTTCTAAGCACTCTTCCAAAAGAAGAAACTCTTCCAAAAAATCCTTATGATGTCTTAGGCATGACTGTGATCTTGAATGTTTCAATTGTTTGTTTGCACTAAGTACCATAGCTGTTCTTGCTCTTAAAACGCTCTTCCAAAATATCATAATGATGGGTAGGAGATAGCTATGATATCTTAGTTTTTAATTGCTTTCAGTCTTTATGTTTGCATTTGCACTGAATTGTACAGTCAGGATTGTTCTAAGAAACTCTTCCAAAATACCAATCATGATGGACAAAACAGACTGTATAGTCCCATAGATTAATGCATGATAACTTAGTTAGGATACTTCGGAGTCTAATTGCATTTAACTCATGCTCTGTTATTTGTTTTAAGTTTGATAATGGCTTACTAGTTCAGCACTGTTTTAGACTAGTGACATCTTAAGTTCAGTTTTAGCTTAACTCATTGCATTTTCACTCCACATTTAGTTGTCTTCCACTGCATATTAGATTACTTCAGTTGTTAAAATTAACAAAAAAGCCTTCATTATTTACAAAACCTCTTCTTGTTCCAAATCTATAATCGATTCATAACCCTATGAACAGAAGACAGTATCATTTCAAGGCCTGAAGTACTTTTGCAACTTCCCTTATCATCTCACAAACAAACATTTCCTCAAAAGACTATTTTAAAAATCTATAACCTTTGAATGAAGTGTAGTGGTATCAAACTAAGTTGCAGAATAGAGTTAGGAACTAGTCTTAGAGTAGAAGATCCTATGATGTCAACAATATTTTTCTCCAAATATGTTTCTACAAATCTTTAATCATGGATAAAATATTGTCTCATTATAAGCTGATTGTTTAATTTTTTAGATTAGGATAATTTGTATACTTAGCTGACCATTTCTCAAACTCTCCCAAAATACCTTTGATAAAAGAATTGGACGAGTTAAGTTTGTGTTTTGATTCATTTCCTTAAAGTCATTATAAAGCTTGGTATTCTACTTTGTCATAGTTTAGGTTTGATTTTGTTTCATTATTTTCCTTTGCATTTGTCACTTGTCATCAACCAATTAGGCTTCACTCTGTTTTTAATCATTAGCTTCTTTCCACTAGCTTTCTAGTCATTTTCCTTGTGAACATAAAACTACCAAAAGACCAAAAACATCATAAATCATCACAAAAGACCAAAAACATCATAAAACACTAAACACAACGCATTAAGAGACAAAACACCTAGGCACATACGGTGCAGTTCACTTCAGCAGTTTACCAACCCTGGTTGACAATTAAATGAACTCAATTTAGGAGACTAGGTTGAGACCAAACAATAGTAAACATGATTTTTTGGTTAGGGGTGACTATGGCTCTTTCATCGGGAAAATAGCTGATTTGGCATAGTCTGATGAGTTTAGGGAACTGATAGGTTTGTGGAAATGTATATTTAGGAAAATTAGAGTCCCACAGAAGAATATCATCGGCGTAGTCAACAGATTTATCATGGCTCGAGCAATGGAGCTCCAAAGGTTGCTCTCAGCCACAGTACATTAATTTTAAAGTCTTTATTGGCCAAAGGGGTGTGGTCGACATATAACAGTGGTAGTTGAAGAGGATTTACAGTGTGGAAGTTGTGGGAAGCCATTAATTAATTTAATTATTGAATTAACAAGTTTATTTAATGGCGTCAGGTACTCAGAATTACCTGGAAAATTGTGAATTTGATCTGTAGAAGGGTCCAGGTAGCAACGGGCTTCAATTCCAATCGGCAATGGATTTCAAGATTTTTCACAATTCAACAGAAATAGTGAAATACCGGTTAGGGTAGGGTTTTATTATCTTTGAACACTGGGGATTATCGCATGGCACGGGGTTCTATTATTTTAAAAAGTGGTGGTTTTTTCACGGCTTGGGTGTTTTATCGTACAACAAAAAGTAGTTTGACGGTTTGGGGAATGGGGGGTGCGATAAAATGTGGTAGCGACGCGTGGTAGGGGAGTGGGTGGATAAAACCACCCATTTCTCACCCCCCCCTCTATTTTAAAGTTCGAACAACGAGGAGTGCGAAAGAGGTTGTGGGCCGTTCTATCTAGGTGGCGCCAATCGGACGGTTGACAAGTTTTCAAAGAGTTGGGGTCGGGAATTAATATGCGATGGGGTAAATAAATAAAAAATTGGGGATTTTATGAAATATATTAAGTTGGGGGGGGTGCTAAGTGAAAGGGTAAGTGGGACATGTTTAAATATTTTATTTCATGCTTTGAAACTTTGGATAAGTGGGTTTTTGGCGTTTTTATGAAAAGGCGAAGTTAGTAAAGGGGAAAGGGTTTTAGTAAGGAGAAGGGAATTTTCAAAGGGAAATGGTTTTCAAGAGAGGGAAGAGGGATTTAGCATAAGGGGAAATGCTTTCCAAGAGAGGAAAAAGGGATTAGGACAAGGGGAATGTGTTAGATTTATTTTTTATTTTTTATTATGGATAAGTACAATGAGGCTTGTATAATCTTTTAAAAGTACTCTACCTACCCTTTTATCCATCCTAACATTTTTTATTTCCTTTATTGGGTGCATTTGAACTTGCTGACCCTTTTATTTTGTTTTAATGAGCAAAACTAAGTTATTTCTAATCTTATACCTTCCAATGGCTTAGATTAAACTTATGGGCTCATTTTATTATCTACCTAACTACTGATTTGCTAAGATTAAATGGTTTGGTCAAATCTTTATTCACTAACTATCATGATGTGAAATTTGAAGGCATGAATAAATCAGATTAAACTGTATGATCTTCATTAATTGTGGCATTTTGGACAAGCTGCACACAATTTTATTTGTAAAAGTAAATTAAACTAAGAGTAGTGGCATTTGAATGTGCAACACTTTTAGAATTTATTTTTGTTTCTTTTGTGGGGTTCATATTTTATATATTTTTTGATCTTTCTTTCTTTTGGTCCTTTGATTATTCTTTTAGGACATACCCTCTTTTCATTTTTTAATATGGGAAAACATTTGCAGAAAAGAAAAGGTATGTATAATATTACAAGACTTAACATAGTCAATTCAAAATTATGATCCCTCTTGTTATAGGACCCTAACAAATGCAATACTAATAGGAAGGGGTTTTGAGAAATTGCTTTCCCCTAGATAAATCTCTATTTATGTGTGTTAAATCATGATGCATGTTCTTGATATGTGTTCTCGATCGTGAATGTGCTTCCACAAATGAGTAGAGTAGATTTGAGTCTTATGTTTTAGTACATTACATGAGCAGTTTTGAATCTACTTTAAAATTATACATTATTATCCTTATAGCTCTACAACTCTTCTCTCAAACTTATCATAGTCTCTACCAATTCAACTAGTTCCACTCTACTTCTATGTCCATTAGATTTAATTTCTTCATTTACCAAAATTAATGTTTATACTTTTAGCTTCCATACCACAACTATAAAATATTTATCCCTACTTCATCCTCTAATTTGTAATGTTAGTTTTATCATGTCTTGTTGATACCCCTAATCTACAAAATTTTCACACACTTAAATTATATTAGATGAAAATAAACTACTATAAAATTCTGAAATCATATGTATGATTTTCCTACTCTTTAAGGCTATTAGTGGCCACCTTTACATTTTCTAAGAACTTTTTCTCCCAAAACCAAAAATCTAGTTGATGATTGAATTATGATTTTATTAATAATTCTATTGACTACTCACTTTTCTAAATCTGAGCTTTGTGCTAAGAGTCATGGCCTTTTGAAGTTTCGCCTATTTTTCCAATTTTCCCTTATAATGCTACAAACCTTGTTCTACTAGTTTCCTAAATATTTTCATGCTTGTATTTCAATTGTAACTTTTTAATGGATTATAATATTTAATATATTTTTATTGAATACTTCCATACTCCATTTTAAACTTTGAGCAATGATCTATGCTTCCTAGAAGTGAACTGGTAACTTATTCCACTATCTATATTGTTTTAGGTGAAAACTTCACATGATAGTTATCTTTTTCACTTACAAGATCTTAATGGAAAGACGTTTCTAATATATTTTTTTAAAATGGATAGGACCATATGTGCTTCCACACATACGCTCCCTAAATTTTCCAGCATCTAAAATTAATATTAGGGGTACAAAATTCCTTTCAAGTTCATAAACTAAAATAAATATAGGAAAAATATAAGAATTTTATAACAACCCTGGTTAAAAATAGATGTAAAAAATATAAGACCAAGATCATGGGACATGTATTCCAAGCTGAATGGTGGGAAAAAAATCCTAGTGGGTGTTCATTTGTTTTATTATGGCTAAAGGAAATTAGCAAATGCAATTAGGCTAAGGCTTTGGAAAGGAATGAGGCATTAATTGGAATTTTATTTATGAAAATAATGGAAAATAGGAGAAAAGGAAGGCGAAAGGTCATAGGTTGCATGCGAGGAGGAAAATGAAGGAAAATAACGGAAATTAAAGAAATTGGAGGCCTCATTAATAAAAATGCTTATGAGGATTAGTAGGCAAGCTTTTGCTAAAGATTTTGATCAGTGTAGTTTTGGAGCTCTCATTACTCTCTCTCTCTCTCTCTCTCTCATACTCTTGGATACTTAGATTTTTCTTGGAGAACTCTTGGAGAGTGTGGCATACTTGGATTTTTTTAGAACTAAGACAAAGGAAGAGCAGGAAAGCACAAGAGTACATTGGGGTCAGCAACTACAATGAGTTTTTTTGTAGGTAATGAGTTGCATGTATGTTTTCCTCAGTATTTTTCGCATGCATGGCATATGAATGTGGTTTCTTGGTCATGATCTGTCATTGGCATGGAGGATGTCCTAGAGTGATAGTGTATTTTCCTAACCTTTCAATTACCTGGATATCCATGGTGTTTTGGGTTCATTTCATTATTTTTTTTGGTTGGTTCACATGTTCCTTTAGCTGTGGGTTGAGTTACTAGCTATTGGAGCCTTGGTTAGACAAATTCTATAGAGCCCTGTAACAGATTGGGTTGATCTACTAGTCATGAAGCCTTGTTTGGAAAAATTCTCTAGAGCCCTTGGTGGGTTGAGTTACTAGTCTTGGGGCCTTGGTTGGACAAACTCTCTAGAGCTTGACAAAAATTGTGGGTTGAATTACTAGTCCTGGAGCCTTAGTTTGAAAAGAATGCTTTAGAGCCCTAGATAGCTTGGGTGGAGACCAATCTCGTGATGGTTGTGATGTTCGACCGTGAGGTGGAATCACTGGTTGAGGGTTGAGGTGGTTTGGCCTCTGGAAGTCCTGGTTTGGTTTTGATTGATGAATTTTATAAGATCCTGCATTCATGCTTGGAATATTGCATGGGGTGACTAGTTGAAGAGAGATTTGGTTCAGTCGTTTCTATGGTCGGGTGGAATGTGGAAGTCCTAGACTTTGTTGCATTTTTATTATGGAAATAAGAGCTCTTTTTCTCTTATATTGATGGGTAAGTATGCTTGTTATTATGTGGCTTATATGGTAGTTATGAACTTGTCATTTTTGTTGTTTATATGCTGCTTATGAAGGTGTTTTATGACAGTGATGATGTTTGGCTCTCATCATGTTTCTATTTGTAAATGAATCAACAATGCATCTATGACCAAATAGATGATGACACAATTAATGTGATGAGGCAACAATGCTTTGTAGCAATTCTCAAATAAGTATGATATCCCTATGCTAAGACAAGTTATTTAAAACTGTAGATTACATATTTTTGACATGTTTGAAGAAATTCCTGTCATGGCTATTAGGGGTCCAATCAAGACCTTGTTCAATGTTTTTCCTTTGAATCATTATTCTGCTGTTATATTTCATTTCTGAAGGTTTCATTGAGTTCTGGGAAGTTACCTAGGCTATGGGCTTGGAAAAGTGGCTCAAATCCCGAGCACCCTGGCACAGGTTTGAGGAAATAAGTCCCTGGAGGCATGCATTTCCATGTTGTGGGAGCATCTATAACCTCCCAGACGCACACTTTCCCATATCAATGGAGGGTCTGCAGGTTTAATGGTCTAAAATCTCAGTGGTGTGTAGGGGCTTGATACCTGAGTGGTTGGAATGGATCCTAGGAGTTTTGTTGTTGATGTGGAAGGTTTGTTTGAAGTGTTTCCATTGATTCCACATCCTTAAGGTCACCTAGGACATTGAATCTCATTATATTTGCATCTCATCGCATGTTTAACCCAGTTAGTCAGTTACTTGGGTAGATGTAGGATGAGGGTGTTATAGAATGGTATCATAGCGTGGTTGCCATTAGGGGAATTTTGAGGTCTAAAATGGGCCTCCTAAGAAAAATGTACAACAAAAATAAACTTTATAAGAACCAATAGGATTCAAGATGATGATGTCAACCATGGGGGATGATTCACCATTTTTGGTGTAAAAAACTAAAAATATTAAAAATAATAAAATAATAAAACTACTTTTTCAACTCGCATTTTCAACTTATCTCCCTAAGGTTTTACTCAAATTTAGTGTGGGAGAACTCGTTAGATGCAAAATTTAATTCCTCATCCAAGGAGTACCCATGTTGAACACTTTTGATGGACCCTGCTACACGAAAAATGAGAAATACATAAAAAAATGTGTTTGCAATAATTTTTTTCATGTATTTCTCATTTTTCATGTAGAAAGGTCCATCAAAAGTATGCAACATGGGTACTCCTTGGATGAGAAATCAAATTATGCATCCAACAAGTGTTTCCACTCTCGAAATTTGAGTAAACCTAGAGGGAGATAAGTTGAAAATACGAGTTGAAAAAATAGTTTTTCCTTTTTTCCCTCTAAAATTTGATGATGTAATCAAATATTATTTTATTATTTCCACTATTATTTTATAATTTACTTAGGAGGCCCATTTTAGACCTCAAAATTCCCCTAATGGCTCTCCTTGCGTGAATGTGTTTGTCATGCATACATGTCAATTGCATTTGTGTTCCTTATGCTTGTGGTCTATGTGCTTGTAGTGTATGCATGGTGGTGGTCATTGTTATAGTTGTGTCTCCATGTGGAATTTTATGGTGTTATTGTTGGATGTATCGCCATGAGTGCATGTCGGTTATGCACATGTTATGGATGTTAGTGTCTATATGTTGTTATGCATGCATTTCAATGGTTATGGTTGTTGTCCATGAAGTAATTATAATAATTTTAGGTCATCATGATGTTTTTGACATGTTATGATGGTAATGTGTTGGTTGAGATAGAGAAGGAGATTCAGATCATCAAAGTGAAGTTGCAGCACTAGACTTTGGGGTAAGAGCAAATCATCATACAAGTTTTTTATGATTGGCATGTAGGCATGCTAGTTAATGGATTTTTATATGCATCAAGGTATATACATGTTGGTTATTTTATTGTTCTTGTGCTAGTGAATCAATGTGGTCATATGCACATTTGTTGAATAGTCATGAAAGATAGTAATGTGTTGTTATATGCATTGTTGTTGTTGTTTTACATAAGTTAAATTGATGATTATATTATATGTTGTTGATAAGTACGAATATATGTTAACTTGTTGATTTTTTGTGTTATTTAACTTGATGATTATGTTATATGTTGTTGATGAGCATGTTACATATGTTAAATTGGTCTTTTTATATGTTAGTTAACTTAACGATTCGATTTATTGCATTAAGATGTTGATGTTATATGTATCATGCTAACCTAGATTGTTCTATGCAACTGATTATGGTTATGACATTCAGGTATGAGTTAATATATTGTGATCTTATGTCATACTAATCTAGACCGACTGTGTATATGTGATTGGTATGCATGAATGACAATTGTTTATGAGTTTATGATGTGAACATGTTAGCTAATTATGGTTATGGATATCATGACCTTATTTATGTTTGATTTGATATGTTGAGAAGTTATATTGTGTTAATCTATATTTAATGTGTAGACAAGGTATCCTCCACTGAGATACAGTAACGTATAAGTTTGATTATGTCGTCTACTTGGTGATTGATTGTTTGAATATGTCACCTATTTGGTGTTTGATTATGTCATGTAGTTTATTTATCTAACATGGCATGTTTACAGTCTATTTGAATGCTTGATTAATTGCATGATATGAGTATGTGTTTGTAAGAGTGCACGAGGAAATGATCTTGTTTTATGATTTTTGTACTAACACATATGTGTTGAGATAGCTTATATGTACTTGAGTGTAAGCATGTGATAGTTGTAGCAGTACGTATTATGATTGATGATTGTGAGTTGATTTTTATTGATGACATGGTTTCTATAATTGGTAAATGTTGATTTCAAATTGATGGATAAGTTGTCTTGATATTTGGTACATATGGCTGACATGTGTGTTCAGTTACAAGAAAACGTTCTTCGCACACCAAGTTAAGGTAAATATCATTTTTTATGTTTATTTATGCACTGATAGTTATGTGTTTATGGCAGTATGATGTGGGGGATTGCATAGAAAAAGAGAACGCGATGAAATAATTAAGAAGGCTTGGTTTGAGCTTTCCTTTGGAAGTATTTGGAAGCCATGGGGATTGAGTCATGGTGTTTGTTTTTTGTATTTTTCTTTTTGCCTTTTGTGATTTATTTGTGCTTGATTTTTAGCATTGATTGCATCTAGTGCATGATCATGCCACTTTGTTGCGGTGTCATATTGCTTTCGATTTTCATGGTATTCTTCTTGTTCTTTCCTCTTATGTGTGAGAGTCTTGGGAATCGATTTGGAAAGTTAATGGAGCTCAAGCAGAGCTGGATGAAACCTAGAAGGTAATGTAAGACATGAATGAAGGCCGATGCATGTATAAGGGCAGCTGAAGGTAATAATATGACATCCAGATGGATTGGTTGGGTCCATTGAAGTAAATGGAAGGTGGCAGAACGTACACAAGAAAGGTAAAGTAAATGGATTTGAGGCGTTAGATGCCTTGGCTAAGTTGGGAACTATGGTTCTCAACGTTGTGCATGAATAAAGGAATTTCTCTTAACCTAGACCTTATGATATCTAACAATTGTGTTGTGATCATGATTATGTTGAAGTTTATATTTGTATACATGTATATATGTATGTATTTCGTGTCTAACAGTGTCGTCATGGGTCATGATTGTTTAATGCTAATGTTTATATGTATATATGTGTGTATGTATGTCGTTTTCTGATAGGATCATGATTGTTTTATGCTAGTGATTATATATATGTATGTATCTATGTATCTATGTCACTGTATGATAGGGTTTTCGAGGATCATTCTTATGGAGGAATGATTTCTTGTCCAGGTGAATGGCATGAAGCGGTTCTTGGCTTATGAGGAATCAAGTGAGAAGAATAACCCTGAAAGATGTACAAGGTCAGTATCATGTGGGTATGAATTGATATTATGTGATTATACTATGTATATATCTATGTTATGGCAGGTAATGCTGAGGGCACACCAGCAAAATGAAAATAGTGTGTTCTGCGGAATTATAGGATAAGCGTGGGTAGTGGAAAGACTCTAGAAGCAAGGTTTCTTGTGGGAACTGGGGTCAGTGTGGGGTCTATGGATGTGTAGTACTAGTTTTGTGTATATGTTTTGCATGTTGTATATTTATAGATTGTACCTATGGTGATGTGTACGTGTAACTTATGTAGTATTGTGTACATATGATGTTGTATGTCTGTTGTTTATATGGTGTTGTGCACATGTTGGATATGTAGTGTTGTGTACATATAATGTTATGTAAATGTTGTATATCCAGTTCTATGCACATATGGTATTGTTTTCATATTTTACATGTGGTACTATGTACATATGGTGTCGAATGCAGGATTGTACATGTGGTGTTATGTGCATATTGTACATGTGGTACTATGTAAATATGTTATTGTGTGTATGATTATACATGTGGTGTTGTGTGCATGTGGTGTTGTATACATGTTGTACATGTGGTGCTATGTGTAGGAGGTGTTGTGTACATGTCGTGCTTGTGATGTTGTGTACATGTGGTTCCGTGTACATGTTGTGCATGTGGCACTATGTACATTTTGTATAGGTGGTGCGATGTACATGTGGTATGGTATCATGTAAAAATTGTACAGGTTGTGCCGTGTACATGTGATGTTGTGCACACGTTGTGCAGGTAGTGTTGTGTATAGGTGGTACTATGTACATATTATGCATATGGTACTGGAATACATGTGGTATTATGTGCATGTCATACATGTTGTGTTTCAGGAATGTGGTACTATGTATGTGCATGGTGTAGTCGTGGTATCGTGACATGTGTATTCATTGTGTTGTACTCTGTCTATGTATATGTATTATGTTGTATTGTACACCAGGTGTAGGTGTACGTGTTGTATGTTAGTGTAGGCACATGTCTTGTGTTTCATTCTACATGGGGTGTAGGTTTATGTGTCTTATGTTGGTGTGGGTGCATGTATTGTGTGGTTTTTTATGTTGTATGTGGGTGTACATGTTTTGATGTACACTGTGTGTATGTGTACATGATTGAAGAGAAGAAAAGGCATTGGGTGTTTGCCGGGAGTGGCAACTGATCTGGTGTGTGTACAAAAAGAACAAAGGCAGAAGTAAGGATCGATGAAGGATAAGTATCGATATTTTATTTCAGTTCTATTATGCATGTGATATACGATTATGACTTGTGATGGCTACATGTGATTTATGATTATGGTTTATGATTATTTCATGTCATTTATGGTTTTGACCTATGATGGTTGTGTTTTGAGCTAACCAGATGTGATATGTCTATACATGATGGTTTTTTCAAACAACTAGTTTGACTTGTGTGATATGAAGTAAACATAAGTGAAAGTGTACCTTATTGATGGGCTACCAAGGAGGTATGATTTGAATTTATTTTAAATCTAATGGAAATTATGTTCTTGGTACAAGAAATCATGTAATTCCCAGTTTGGGATGGTTGAAACCGACTGCAAGAACTAGAAGCCTCAACAAAAGGAATTGGAACATGTAGTACTATGTTGGTAAAGAAATTCAAGGGTGGGGCCATTGTGGGATGGTTTTTAGGCAGGGATGTGCCTTGGTTTTTTTATCTTACGATGTGAGGAATCCTTTCCAAGGGACGGACTTCCTGAGATGGGGGTTCCAGTGGATCTTGGAAGGTGTGTGACTGCATGGAAGGGGGTGAATGAATTTCCCGAGGGACTGTGTAGCAGAGAATTGAAGGCTGGTGTTTCGGGGAAATATCACCCTAGAGGTTGGTTGGGATACAACCTCCACAGAGCAGGGGCATGCTACTTAATAGAGACTCACACAACCATGCACGTTCAGAAAAACTAAATAGAGCAGAATGAGGAAGTTACCCATAGGTCCTACGGTTGAAGAAGATCCCGCAGGGTTCAAACCCCCAGCAAACGTCCTTCCTTCTTAACCTGAAATACAAGAAGAAACAAGCACAAAGGACAGGTTGTATAGCATATATCTACTCTAAATGTTAGTGAGATTCATATAAAACATTAAATAAATCATAATGAATGCTTGTATAAAAAATATTCTCATACATAAAAGCGTACACTAACACGTTTATTTCGGGAACAACATGGTACTTCTGTATTATAAATAGCATGTACAAAAGTAACGAGTGGAGAGATCACCTGATCCTTCCAAGGCCTTCGCAGACCGTCGTCCGGATCCGTCCAGCCCTTGCCTCGCTAAGACTCCTTCCAAACTGGTGCATACAAGATGACATATAAAGGGATGTGCATCTCAAGGAAACAAGGGTTTCCTATAATGAACTGGGAAAGTGCAGGAGGCACGGGGAATCAGACTTGGATAGGGAATACCAACAGAGTATAATATCAATAAATTCTCTCTCTCCCTTAGGCCATACATATGAGGGGTTTTTATACTCCCTCCAAGTAGTTTCAACAGTTGGAAACAGTTGGCCACGTGCCGGGGTGGTTGAACTACCTGAGTAACCATCAACCCAGCCCGAAAATAGGGAATTTTTATATATTTTTTCATAATTTTAATGGCATACGCGGAAAAGTGCATGTGAACTCGCGTATACACGCGGAAAAAGCTGGGCATAACCGCGTATGGGGACTTTTACACTGTTTTTAAGTGAATTTGTCCAAGTCTGTAGGAATGGGTGCCCAAAGCCATAAAAGCAATCATGAATCATATGAAGGTGAGAAATGATGCTATAACAGATGCCCCCTAATATATGAGGTTAGAAGGGGTACATGATGGCCGAAATGTATTATGCACATAGAAAGAACTTCGCAAGGACAAGAGAGGACTTCACCAGATTTCAGCCTGCCAAAAACCAATGGAAGAAACCAGAGAGTCAACTCATGCTGAGGCGGGCATACCCATGCTCAGTCAAAAATACATCATATGGAAAGTACTGAAATAGATCCAACATGTATACAAGTATAGCTGAACTGAAAATACATAATGAATCATCTGAGCATGGCCCGGAAATACAAGTCTGAATCAATGTCCAAGTATCACATATAGAAAGCTGATCAAAGATGGTGCAACTGGATGTCTGATCATATAAGTAACTGAATCTCCAAGTACCGAATCATAAGAGGTGGAACAAACGGTACAATCACGCAACTCGGGATCCAACATATAAGATGCTGATGTACTGAACTGCAACATATAAGGGTGAACGGCATCACTGGCAGAAACTGAATGGACTGTCAAAAGTGAACCGAAGAATGCTGATGCAACCCGAGGTCTTCACTGATCACTATGGCACAATTCTACACAATGGGAATAAATGAGCTGAAGTCGACCATGTGAAAATCGTTGGATTACCGGGCAATGATGTATCCCGTTAACCAACGCGAGACAACCCACCGATAATGATAATGAGTGTCAAGGTGCCCCAGTACAATCTGACAAGTGCGAATGAATGAGTTGAAATCGAACACTTGAAAGAATCTACCAATCAGGAGGCAATGATGAATCCCCACTGTCGATAGCGAAGAGTCTGCCACTGATGACTGCAAACCCTAAGGTACTGACAAAAAGACTCTAGACCTTATTCCCAGAGCAATGAGTCGGAGTCGATGGGAAAAGATCTGCCGGAAGGAAGGCATTAAGGCATCCCACATCAGTCCAGCGCGAGTGTAACCCGCAGGCCAAGATTTGGAAGGAATCAGACGAAGTAGAGTGATGGAACCAAAATCGAAGTACGTTTCCGACATGCACAAGATGAAGCTAGCGCACGGAAGAAACCCTCTGAACCAACCAATAATGAAAGCTGACACAGAGGCGAGAAATCCACCGATAGGGTCAAATGGAAATCAAGGTACTGCATGAATCCCAAGTGTGATAATGTGTGCTGACGTCGAACACAGGGGAAACCACTCAATCAAAGACCCATGATGATGATCAAATGCTGAGCACGAGGTCACCTATCAATGATGGAAATAGGCCCAAGGTGCGGCTCTGGGTTTGCTCTCAGAGAAATGTGTCGTAGTCGATAAGAGACAAACCCGCTGGCAAGAAGTCAATGGGGACCTTCTCAAACCAGCACGAGCAGAAGACCAAAACATCTGATGTGATAGAACATGATACTGACAAGACCGGGAAGGCCGACTGAATAATGAGTCAAGAGACACCGCAGAATGGCCGACTCATGCTAGACTTCCCTTGAACAAAAGCACGACTCTGTGATGACCATGGCAGTAAAAAGTGACACTGTATAAGTCTGTCTTGCAGGAGGCAAAACAAACTCTCCATATGATTGGAAGAGATAACCAATCGGGGGAGAACTGACAAGTGAAACATGGTAAAGGCTGAACCTAGGTCAAAACTAAAACCATCCCAAATGAAGGAGATATATATAAGTATATGTGCTTTGTTCAAGGGCGACAAACTGACTCTGTACTGCCATCAAAATAACGAAGATACATCCCGTTCCCGCTCTTTTTGTTATATTGGATTTTTTTGTCTTTTTCATAATAAGCCTGAAAAAGAATAAAAGAATGCTATGGTACAATGGATAGAACGAGTATCAAGAAAGCAGATGCACTAGTTCTGGGGATTGGAACAATCCTATGCTCAATGCAAGGTGGCGAAAACTGGTCAGTGATACTCAGAGGAACGTTCCATCCATGGGTACAAAGGTGTCAAGTCGTGATAGCTAAGTGCATGCAATGGTTAACTTGTACAGAAAGTCAAGGTCAAAAGTTGGCTTAAACATCGAGTCCAAATGAAGCCGGCTAAAGGCCAGGATAAACAAGTAGCCAATATGCAATGCAGTGATACAACTTAACGACACCAGGGAGCCTCTAGGGTATAAGCCAGAAAAATGATAAGTGATGAAGAAGAAGAATGAAGCTTCAACACAGAAGACATGGCGGGACTAAAGAGGACTCCCGAGCCTACATAAAAAGTAGCATGGGCAACAAGTGATAGCGAGGAACTAACTAGGAAGCCCATGTAAAGGAAGGCTCTACCATCAAGTCATGATTAAATAATCGGCGAGTGAAAAGGGTATAATACTCATGACCTGATGGGATCGACCCTAAGGCAAGTGATCAGTATGGAGGCTAGAATGCAAGATGCAACGGAAAGTGATTTCCCTAACCTATATGCCAGTGAAGATCATATACCTGCCGTGAAGAGTTGGAAATCATGGATCAAAAACCGGGAAAAATCTCAAAATCGTCAAAATGTACCTGAAAACATACCAAACTGGGCACTTCCAAGCAACCGAGTTATGTAGCTTAAGATAGATCGAAAAAATAGGCATAAGGAAATTTTGCGAAAATTTTCAACTTTTTAGCCATAAATAGACAAATTACCTCTCATTTGGTTCATTATTGCATAGCTGATTTGGAAAAAGTGCTCTGGAGCAAAAAACTTCTTTCGTCAAATCAGGAACAACCGACCGTCGAAACTCAGCGAATCTTCAGGTAGGCTCCTTAATCATCCTGTTTATTCATTTTGTCCGTTTGAAAATTAAAATTAAGTGATTTTTTGCTTTAAAACCCTTGCTAAAATATGCGTACCTGCGCATACGCGGGTTCATTGAAGGAAACCCGCGTATACACGCGACTGTGTACAGGAACAACCGCGTATGCGCAGGTCCGAAACTTAAAAAGCGTGGCTAATGCATAATTTGATGAAATTTCTCAGGATGACCATCTCATGGAGGGAACGTGAGCATAGCGCAATAGACCAAGAGGTCATGCAAGATCGCGGAGCTCAAAATATCCTCCGAAATTGCGGATTGTTCAAATTCTTTAAAATGCCAAATATGAAAAGCAATGTGCGGTTGCTAGAAATGCTCGTAAATTACTGGGAACCAGATCAGGATTGCTTCATAATTGATCAGATGCCACTATGCATAGAAGTGGAAGACATATATTTCATTACTGGACTTTCCCAGAGGAGAGAACCAGTTGAATTGCACGGAAAGCCCCTGGGAGGGTTAACCGTGGAAGACTATGTCTACGTATATTGCGTAGGGGGTTCCAAAAAGGTTGGAACACAGATTTCGATTAAAGATATCAGGGATTTGCACATGAAAATCCTCCTTTTCACCATCAGCAGAGTGGCAGGATCTGCCTCACTACATCAGGCGTCCAGGACGCAAATGAGCATCGCAGTAGAGTGTTTAGCTCATGTGTACGATTGGTGCACAGCCCTGCTACTGAACATGAAACAACAGCTGACCTCCATTCGCCAAGCAAAGATAAAACACTTTGGCTATGGGACCATTTTGACAACATTCTTCTTTGAGATGATTCCAGCTTTTAGACCCAGAGTCATCTCGACCATCAACAGCCCGCGGAACCCAAGAATTGCCTGTTGGGAAGACATGATGAAGAGACTGGGGGGCAGTGAAGTACCCCGAACCACATGGGACGATGAGTTCTTTCTGTGGTGGGGAGAACAGATCATCGCAGTGGACGACTATCCCTATGCCGGGATGGACTTCCGAGGAGATCCAGATCTAGTACTTCCACCTAGCACAGCATGGGGAGCAGTCGGTAAGTTTTGCAAAATTTTTTGACTTATATAATTTTTTTGGATTTTTTCAAATATGTATGAAAAAATGAAAAACAAACATGTTTTTTATTGGATTCATAATGACTGACAATTAAAAATGATCATGTTTCAGATGTTGGACCAGTGCGACCTGAGGGTCTCCCACGCCATAAGCGTCGCAGGGGTGAGGCAGAGACAGTGGATTCTGACAGGACTCTCCAGGCCGTGCAGAGAAACTTGGAGGGATTAACCCGCCAAATCCCTATGGCTACTGTGGAGGACTTGCCAGAAGCCATCCAGAGACGGGTGGTAGGAGTACCACGAGACTGGGTTAGATTATTCTGCCGTGTGGCCACTGCAGTTACGTTCTATAGGAACACGACTTCTGGGCAGGGACCTCAGGAGTAGACAGATTTTATGATTGTATATTCTTTTTTGAGACTGAACATGATGGGGCATAAGCCCAAGTTTTGTACGAGATTATGGATCCAAATTTTGTAAATTTTTTGACACTCCGATGATATATATACAACGATATTTGATGTGATGTGATAAATGTATCAAATGTATGATGTTTTTGATGATTAAAAATTATTGTATTGAATGATTAATATGCCAATCTAAAGCTTGATTAGCTAATGAGTCAGCAAACCAATTGTCAGCTCGAGGAATATGAATGAATGTTAAAAATTGAAATGACCTTTGTAACAAACGTACCCTCAAGAACAATCGTAATAAAAATGGATCTTGTACCCGATAAGTGTTGTTCAACTGCGACACCACCAGCTGGGAGTCCAAGAAAACTACCAACGAATCAACACCCAAAGATATTGCTTCCGAGAGTAGATGAATGACTGCAGTGTATTCTGCTACGTTATTGGAAGCAGGACCAATGCAGACCCCTCTTGATACCAACAGCTGACCGGAAGGATAATGAAGCACCCAAGCCACGGAAGCTAAGTTCCGGGTGTGTCTACTAGCACCATCGGCGAAACCGAAATGACTCATGACATCCAACACAACCTGCCAAAGCAGATCAAAAAACATCACCACCTCATCAAAAATAAAAAATCAATCAGATATGTACAAAGCAAAAACTACAAATATATACAAAAGCAAGATGCCAGGCCAAAGCCTAGGCATAATACTTCTTCAAATAGAGCCCATTTCGGGGCTCCGGCAACTCGTTCCCTTCGAAGTCAACCAAGGTATAAGCTCCTTTCTTAAGGACCTTTTTAACGATATAGGGGCCATACCACATCGACTTAAACTTTCCTGCCCCCAAGGCATCTTTTTCTTGGGCATAGACCAAAACAAGGTCACCTTCGGAAAAGATCCTAGGCTTAACCGCCTTATCGTACTGAACTTTGACTCTGTTTTTATGCGCTTCGTTCAACGTGGCGGCATCCCGACGCTGCTCATCAAGATGTTCCAGATGAAGAAGCCGCTCTGCCAGACTAGAAGTGTCAGGAAGAAGCTCAACAACTAATTTAAGGGAAGGAATCTCGCATTCAATGGGAAATACGGATTCCACCCTGTGGACTAACTGAAACGGAGTAAAGCCAGTTGCAGTTTTAACTGACGTCCTGTATGCCCAAAGTGCAGGATATAGCATAATATGCCAGTTGGATCTATGTTTATCAATTGTCCTTTGAAGAATTGTCTTCAAGGATTTGTTCACGGCTTCCACTTGCCCATTGGCCTGAGGATAATATGGAGATGAATGCTCCTGCCGGAAACCCAATTTGAGAGCCAACTCAGCCATCATACTATTCTGAAAATGACTGCCATGGTCAGTGACAATCTCTCTAGGTATACCAAAACGAGCAATAACTTGGTTGAAAAGAAACAAAGCTGCAGTCTCACCATCGTTCCCAAAAGTAGGCATAGCCTCGACCCACTTCGTAAAGTAGTCTACTGCTACGATAATGTACTTGTGACCTTTTGCCGAAGGCGGGTTACAAGTAGTATAATCAATACCCCACTTTGTAAAAGGTCCGACAGTAACGACTGGAAAAAGCGGAGCTGGATGAGCGCGCATTTTTCGAGTATACACCTGACAAGGATGACACTTTTTGACCGATTCAATACAATCTTTGAAAATCGAGGGCCAAAAGTATCCAGCACGCAAAATATTTTGGGCTGTAGCAAGCCCAGATAAATGACCCCCACAAGCTCCACCGTGAGAATCATTGAGCACAGCCTCAGCTTCTTCGAAAGTTAAGCAGCGTCTTAGGATTGAATCAACCCCTCGACGGTACAAAGCATCACCAATAATCAGATAATTCTTGGCCAAGTGACGCAGCTTACGACGCTCATCTTTTGAAAAAGAAGAGGGAAAATTCACAGTCTGGAGCTACACAATGATATCCCCATACCAAGGATCTTGTGGAGAGATAAGAAACAAGTGTTCGTCCGGAAAGGACTCATCATAGATCATCTCCTCTCCACAAGGCAACTCGGAGATCAATTCCGCAAAGACTAATGACTTCTTGGATTTGGAAGACATGAACTCGAGATCAAATTCTTGTAAAATCACAATCCATCTATTATATTTGCCCCCAATCACTCGCCTGCTGAGGACAAATTGAAATGGATTGGCAGCTGCCAAGACATAAGTTTTGCGAAGAATAATATAATGCCGGAGTCGTTGCACAGCATGGACTGCTGCTAAGGCTAACTTTTCTATCGGGGTGTATCGCAGTTCAGGTCCTACCAGTCCTCGACTAAGGTAGTAAATAACATGCTCAACCAGAGCATCATCCTCCTGAACCAGAACCATACCAATGGTAGATTCTGCTGTAGCCAGATACAAAAGAAAATCTCTGCTATAATCGGGTGGACTCAGTAAAGGAGCAGAGGTTAATGCCTTTTTCAAGGCATCGAATGAGCGTTGAGCATAGCCGTCCCAAAGAAAAGGAACTCCTTTCTTCAACAGTCTCATATATCCCTTTGTAATCTCAGCATAGTTAACGATAAACCTCCGAAGAAAGTTAGACTTTCCTTGGAGACTTTGAAGCTGACGAATTGAAGACGGGGGAGGCAACCGAAGTATTGCCTCAACCTTGAAGGGATCTACCCTTATCCCTTCCCTAGACACAATGAATCCCAATAGCCGACTGGATGTAACCGCGAAAACACACTTGTTCGGATTCAATCGAATTTTATAAAAACGACATCTTTCAAATATTTTCCGGAGGTGACCAGGATGATCCATCCTCTTTCAAGAATGAGCAGCTAGATCATCTAAGTATGCCTCGATAATTTTCTTGATGTCGTGGAAGGCGTAAGACATGGCCCGCTGAAAGGTAGCTCCAGCATTTTTAAGGCCAAAAGGCATTTTCTTATATGCAAACGTACCCCAGGGACAAATAAAAGTAGTCTTATGTTGATCTTCTGGACGGATAGTAATTTGATTATAACCAGAGAAACCGTCCATGAAGGAGAAAATCTTGTTACCGGCACACTCGTCAATAATCTGATCGATGAAAGGTGTGGAGTAATTGTCTTTAGGACATGCCTTATTTAGGTCTCTGAAATCGATGCACACTCGAATCGTTCCTTGCTTTTTATCTACCGGAACGGGGTTTGAAACCCATTCAGTCAGAGGAACTGGGAAAATGAATCCCGCCTTAAGCAGCTTTTCAACTTCAGCTTTGATGGTTGCTGCCTTCCTAGGATTAACCGGACGAAGTTTTTGCCTGACCGGCGTAGCGTTTTCATACGTCTTGATCTCATGCTGGACGATAGATGGGTCTATGCCAGGCATTTCCTCATAAGACCAAGAAAAAACATCCCTATACTCTTTGAAGAGCTCGGTATAGATTTGAATCTCTTCACGGGAACATTCAGCTCCAATGAAGACATTCTCAATGATATTGGGATCCCTGGAAATGTTCACCAGGATAGTAGGAGAGATCACAGCCATGTTCCCTTCAGCATAAACTTGTGTTGGTGCCAAAGGGTTCAAGACTGGGTGAACAGGACCAGGAGACTGAGGACTTGGAAAACTAGTTTCAACTTCGTTCAAGTCAGGTAGGAAGTAAGACCGATGATGCAAGTCATCCCACGGTCTATCTATACCAGTCATGGCTTCCAGGATTGCCTCTTCAGATGGAAGAGTGGTATCAAGGAAATCCCGGGCCGAAGAAGAACTAATCTTCCAAGCCAGAGCCACATCACCATCCAACTCTTCCGGCGAAAGAGGAGCTGGAACAGATTCTGCAGTGTCAACAATAGACTGATATGCAATCTCAGCTACAGAAATCGAAAATGCCATTCCACCCACTTGACCTTCCGCTAATGTGGCATTAGGGGAAGGTAAGGTCCAAGGGTCCGAAAAATAATGAGTTCGAAAGAACTCTCTTCGAACGGGAGCCTTGGAGGATGAAATAGCATTAATATGCACTGTAGGAGGAGGAAGATCGAAAGAACCCATCAGGGAAGAATACATTCCAACTCCTAGATTCTCAACAGGCGCCTTAGTATTGTCCAACTTAGGAACAGATGAGTCAGAAGGCGCATTCAGGTCTACAGGAGGACAGTCCAGTTGATCCACTGTAACGATCCTCCCTTCGTGGGGGAAACATACACTTCGAAATAGTGAGGATGCAATAGCATCCATCTCATATATCCAGTTCCTCCCCAACAGAAGGTTGTAGTCCAAGGCTGCATCCACTACCTCAACCTCTATGTTAACGTGCTCACTTCTCATGGCCGCATGGGCAAAGCCGACACCGTGAATCCCACGTGAGAATGCTCCATCGAAGGCAAGAAGAAGGTTAAGTGATGAATGCTTTGGAGACCCAAAGGCTTTCCGCATGCGAGAATATTCTTATCGTAAAAGCACTCCTCATCAAAACCACAGAAAGATATTGCACTTCCGGTACGATGATTTAATATGAAAAACCATATGATGGGGGAGTCTCTTCTTGAAATTATTCATATCAAAAGTAATTAGAAGAGAATTTTTCGGATCAACAGCCCCAATGGCAGTGAGAAAAGCACTGCGCTGAGCCGGACAAGACTAGAGTACCTCTAAAGCTGACATAGCACAAGGACTCTGCGCCAGATCTTCTACAATCGAGTAGTTCTGGGCAGCCCTCGCGTTCGGATTAATCGTTGACCACTTAGAAGATGCTTTTGGCATCCGAGGCATAGACTCAACAGTTGGCTTCGTGATGTGAAGCGGCTCAGTAGCATCAGGAACTTCCTTAGCTTTCGAAGATTCTTCTCCGCCATAATCACGGGATCTCGTAGCGACATCCACGTGAGCACTCATCATAAAGATGTTCGATGGAATTTCCCCTTCCTGGGTACCTCCAGAGGAAGCCCCAGGATTTTGGTTCGCGCCAACAACTAATTGCTGCCCTTGGGGAAAAGGGTTTGTTAGCACAGCCTGGGAACTACAAGAACCCTACTGGGATAACAGGCGCTGAGCATCCTGAATTTTAGGGCAAAGGTGTGTGAGATGGTCTCCAGCACAAAGCTTGCATGGAAACTTCACTTTCTTTTTCTCCTTTTGACCCTCACCAACACGCTCGTTGGTTTTATTTGCATTGCCCTTCTCGTTCTTGCCCTTTTTCTTGTTATTTCGTCCTTTCTTCTTCCCATCGGATTGTTGATTTCCTTTGGGATCAGAAGCTTGGACAGCATTTATGGACAAAGACCGGGAAGGTGATGAATCAGCAGGCACATCCTGACCAGAAGGAGTAGATTGTAAAGACAACTACTGCAGTTGAGAAAGCAGGCTGGCTGCACCACTATTGATTGATCCGACAAGCCCATCACCATGCGGACCAGGTTTAGTTTTCGACAAATCTAATTTGGAGCGAGGAGCATTGGGAAAATACTTATAAAGTACCCCAGACTGAGAATAGATCAGTTCTAGCTGCTGGGCCCTAAAAATGGCCTGATCCTCAGAAAATACCCCAGATAGGGATACATCTTTTGAAATATCTGACTGCAGAGATTTCAGAAACCACTCGAGAAGGAATTCACCTGGAATATGAGCTTTGATAAGCCTCTTCCTTCTCCTCCATTCCTGAATGTGATCAGAAATGTGCGTTGCCTCATCCTGCTTAAAATTAGCCAGGAGTTCGGTCCCAGCCTCATATCTGACAGGCAACTGAAAATGGTTTAGAAATGTGATAGCCAGTTCCCCAAATGTGGCGAAACTGCCCCCAGTGAGCTCGATATACCATTTGGCGGCATTTCCAGTTAGGGTGCGTTGAAATAATCTCAACCTAATCGAGTCATCGATCAGGGAGTTCGAAGAGCACCATAAGTGGAAAGTGGTGATGTGGTTCGCCGGATCCTCTCCATTCTTACCTTCAAACTTTGGAATTTCTGAAGGAAGTTTGGTCGGGACCGGAGGCCAGCCCAGACTATAACGAATCGGGTCATTAGTCAACTTCGAAAAATCTGGCAAGTTTAACGTTGCCAGAAACGGTAAGCGAGGCGGAGCCTGAGAATTCCATCCTTGAGGGGATGGATTCCCAACATTCTGAAAAGAATAGCCTGGATTTGATAAGGCACCAGGCTGCCAGAAAGGACTCGTAGAAAACGGAGAAGAACCTCCTCCCCACGCCGAGTTACCAAAGCCCAGACCAGTTCCCCCCGCTGAAGTGTTAAATGAAGAGGAGAGCCCCTGATAGGGATTCCAAGCATTAGACAGAGGAGAAAAGGTCTGATATGCACTCGAAGAAGGGAAAGAAGCATTCCCTTGATGACCTGCGAAGAACTGGTTCCCTGCCCCAGCCGTAGTAAAGACAGGATTCCATCCCGTAAAAGTAGTCGAACTTTGCCCCCCAGACCAAGGGTTGAAACTCTGGGTCTGGGACGTAAACGGAAACGACCCTAAAGAAGGATTGGAACTAGGAATGTGTCCAGTCCCAAAGGGGAAACCCTGAAACGAAGCTGATCCACTAGCCATGTTAGACATGGGCGTAGATCCAGCTGCACCGGCGGAAAAGGAAAAAGAGGGATTTCCACTAATGGACATCCCCGAACAAAAAGGACCAGAATGAGAAGCATGTGCTTGGGTGAACCCAGAGCCAAACACAGCAGCACTAGAAGCAATCGAAGATGAAGCAATAGTGCCCCCTGCTTCGACAGAAGCAGGAGTCTGAATGCCTGCAGCACTCACGGTAGAAGCCGCGTTCCCAGTCGTGGCCATCGAAAGATAAGAATGATACGGAAGATCCGGCGGTCTCTCCGACTCCGGTCCGATGTACTGAATAACAAACGGATGATCAGGAGGAAGAGGAGATGGACCTGTAGCAGGAGGCTCAGGTACGTCTTCAATTTGAAAATCTCCTTCCTGAGGAAACAAAACTCGCGAGGTGAGCGGAACGCTCCTCTCGGGACCGACACCAGAATCAGCTACGAAACCTTCAGACCTTGGTGGAGGATCTCTCTCCACAGCGTCAGACTCCACAGGGTGGTAACCACCTACTAAATCACTCCTACGCCTTCTCGAAGAAGGCTTTGGACTCTCGGGAGATAACCCCCGGATTCTCCTCGAACGTCGAGGCGCTTGATCAGCCACTTTTATAGATTTATTAAATTAGACTCAAAAAAAGTGAAAAGCTAGGCAAGCTAGGAGCAAAGAGCACTCACTAAAATAAAAATCCCTGAGAAAAAGTCAAGCAAACAGCCTCCAAGTATTTCCGCTCCGGGTGATGAGGACCGGACACCAAAATACAGGAAAGCGAAGTATAGGGCCTTCCGAAAGCAGTCTGGGATGATTAGGGCCCAGAACAACTAGCGAAGGTATCAGAAACAGTTACGCCGACCTCCTAACGACAACCTTTGCTGGCTCAAGCACCCAAGCTTCGCAAGGGCACCCCCCAGAAGTACTGCTGAAAGTGATGCGACGTCTGCCTCAGGTACCACGGGTATTCCCCCCCGCAGTCACCTGTGTGGAACCTAGGAGCGGCAACTATGGACACCAATCCGTATCAGAAGCTGGGCGGAACGGTCTTGAGGTCAGATTCAGCCAATCGGAGAGGGGGTATCCCTCTTCTCAGCCTTCACTTCCCCTCGCGCTTGACTCTCGGATGAGAGCTTTCCCAGTCCACCTCACGGAGTTGGATTTCGCTCAATTAATCAACTTCTATGTTCGTTTGAGCGGCCTTGGAGAGTTAACTCTCCACTCACCTATTCCAAGGCCCTACAACCTAGCTAGTTGGTGATTGACACTTAGAAAACTTGCTAGTTGATTTTAGATTAAATCGCTTATTTTAAGGGCTGTTATATTAAGTCACAAGGATATGGAGATGAAACGTATGGTGTTTTTGACGCAAAAGAAATTAATAAAAACTTAACTACATGCAAATGCAGTTCTTTGTCTTTCGATGAAGAGCAATCTCTATACAGGTTCTACGATACTAAAAATTTGTATTTTTCTTTTCAAAAAGCAAACTCACACTCACAAAAACTAAGAAATTGACTAAATGATTATATGCACCTAATGCAAATCACTACAAGCATGTAAATCCTAAGATGCAAATCTCTTCAAGCATAGTGAAATTCCCAAAAAGTCCTTCATTTTTAACTCATCTTTTGTTGTCCAGAAAGCTAATTCTCGAAATCAAGAACTCTTAAAATAAGGACACCAAAAAACACTTAAAAATAAGAAGAAGAAATCAAGTGACAACTCCTCCTCAAAATCAAGCCTAAAACTAAAGCAAGAAACTTCACAAAAGCCTCAAAAGTTGTAGCAAACGAAAATGAAAATGCAACAAAAAAAGAAAATAACAAGTGAAAATGTTTTTTAAGCCTTTGAAATGCAAAAAAAAAAAATCAAAGCAAATGTTTTTTGAGCTTTTTTGTTTTATAGGGAAAGAGCTCGAAAAGACCAAGCACAACTATCAAAATCCAAACCAAAACGGGACCGAATTTCAAGCACAAACTTCAAGAATGCTCCCAAACCTTATAAGGCTAACTCGTAGCAAGATCAATAAGTGCAACAGAAGACCAAAAACTCAGCCACCCAGCCTAGACAAATAGTGCAAAACTCGTTGCAAACAAAAACTCAAAGAAGCAAGAAAAGCCCTTCAAAAGTTGCAACAAAACCCTAGCCTATGGAACTCAAGAAAACCAATCAAAAACGAAGCAAAAATCGAAATGCGAAGCACAACAAAAAGATAGGAGCGAGTAAGTGAGCAGAAGCTCTCTGTTCTGATAAAGCAGAATAGCCAAGAATGCTCAGAAAGCGATCTTGGAACTCAATCCAGAAGTGCCAGCACCAGAATCAACACTTTGCCAAAAAGACTAGTTTTCACTCAAACGAAAGAGAGAAAAGACATGAAACCACTTCCTTCACACTCCAGTAAGTACAGAGACACTGTAGAAACAGGCCTCCACAGCCAGAAAGGACCAAAAAGTCAATAAACCCAAAAATTCAAAATCTGCCTAGGTATACGCTACTTCACAGCTATTCAACCAGCGTGCATACGCGTCTGTGCTAAAGGAAACTTGCGTATACGCGGGTTCCTTTAGACAAAATTGCGTGTATACGCGACTGTGTGCAGAAAAAAGCGCGTATACAAAGGAAAATAATGAAAAAACAAAAAGGACAAGCCTGGAAAAGACACCAGGACTTCAGACTGACTGCAAGAAAGTAAACTGGACTGCAAATGAAAGATAAAACTGTCGGCAACCTACCAAACAGCTGAAACAACCCAACAGGAGAATCGCAAGAATGTGATCCCCAGCGGAGTCGCCAGTTCTGTTTCGGGGAAATATCACCCTAGAGGTTGGTTGGGATACAAAGTCCACAGAGCAGGGGCATGCTACTTAACAGAGACTCACACAACCATGCACGTTCAGAAAAACTAAATAGAGCAGAATGAGAGAGTTACCCGTAGGTCCTACGGTTGGAGATGATCCCGCAGGGTTCAAACCCCCAGCAACCGTCCTTCCTTCTTAACCTGAAATACAAGAAGAAAGGAGCACAAAGGACAGGTTGTACAACATATATCTACTCTAAATGTTAGTGAGATTCATATAAAACATTAAATAAATCATAATGAATGCTTGTATAACAAATATTCTCATACATATAAGCATACACTAACACGTTTATTTTGGGAACAACATGGTACTTCTGTATTATAAATAGCATGTACAAAAGTAACGAGTGGAGAGATCACCTGATCCTTCCACGGCCTTCGAGCAGACCGTCGTCTGGATCCGTCCAGCCCCTTGCCTCGCTAAGACTCCTTCCAAACTGGTGCATACGAGATGACATATAAAGGGATGTGCATCTCAAGGAAACAAGGGTTTCCTACAATGAACTGGGAAAGTGCAGGAGGCACGGGGAATCAGACATGGATAGGGAATGCCAACAGAGTATAATATCAATAATTCTCTCTCTCCCTTAGGCCATACACATGAGGGCTTTTTATAGTCCCTCCAAGTAGTTTCAACAGTTGGAAACAGTTGGCCACGGGCTGGGGTGGTTGAACTACCCGAGTAACCATCAACCCAGCGCGAAATTAGGGATTTTTATATATTTTTTAATCATTAAAATGGCATACGCGGAAAAGTCTAGCTGTACTCGCGTATACACGCTGAAAAACACGGGCATAGTCGCGTATGGAGGATTTTCCACTGTTTTTAAGTGAATTTGTCCAAGTCTGTAGGAATGGGTGCCCAAAAGCCATGAAGCAATCATGAATCATATCAAGGTGAGAAATGATGCTATAACAGCTGGGGATGGATTTGTTTTGGTCTTTAACATTTCCATATGGAATCAGATGCACGTTTGGAGTGTGCCCTGCAACAATGAGCTGGTAAGTGTTCACTAAGAGGATAAGTGGTGTTAGATTGTAGCACTAGACATTGGATGCAGACTTTGGCTCTCGCAGTGGATTCTGGACTTCCTAGGAAGGAGGTGAAACTTGGTATTACTCTTGAGGGTGGAGGTGTAAGCCTTTAGATTCCCTTGTTGCGTATGCATGCATCATATCCTTTTATTTGTTGGTTGAGAAAAATGTGCATGTGTATATGTGTATATTATTGTAAATACTGTATCGAGTTGGAATTATAAAGCTCCATAGATAGTATGGTTATTTGTTGGTTGAAGCAAATGTGTATGAGTATATATGTGTATATTATTTTAAATACTGTAATGATTTGTGTTATAAAGCTCGAGTAAATGGTATGATTGTCATGTTTTCAGGAGGTTGATCATTGTAAATACTACAAAGATAGTATGTTTTGTTTTTGTAGTTGTAGGTGTCATTGAACATAGAGGACGGTCTTCCCCCAAGGAGGGAGGGTTCAGTAACAACCCTGGTTAAAAATCCATTTATAAAAAATAATACGAAGGTCATGGGACATGTATTCCAAGCTGAATGGTAGGAAAAACATCCTAGTGGGTGTTCATTTGGTTTATTATGGCTAAGGGAATCTGACAAAGACAATGGATAAGGCTTTGGAAATGAATGAGGCATTAATTAGAATTTCATTTATGAAAATAATGGAAACTATGAGAAAAGGAAGGTGAAAATGTTGGACATTGGGTTCAACTCTCCCTGTGTGTTTCGCGACATGGACTAACTGCCTCTCATGGATCCTAACTCTAGCGACTGTAGTGGAGACTAACGCCTGTGGGTTTTGGTCTAACGGAAATTGTGATTCCAAAAAGTGGTATCAGAGCGATAGGTCTCAAGTTCAAAACTAACCCAGCTCGCATTGGGGGGGATATTGTTGGACATTGGGTTCAACACTCCCCATGTGTTTCGCGACATGGACTAACTGCCTCTCATGGATCCTAACTCTGGCGATTGTAGTGGAGACTAACGCCTGTAGGTTTTGGTCTAACGGCAATTGTGATTCCAACAGAAAGGTCACAAGTTGCATGTGAGGAGGAAAATGAAGGAAAATAATGGAAATTAATGAAATTAGAGGCCTCATTGATAAAAAGGCTTATGAGGACTAGTGGGAAAATTTTTACTCAAGCTTTTGATCAGTGGAATTTTGGAGCTCTCATTATTCTCTCTCTCTCTCTCATAATATTAGATACTTCGATTTTTCTTGGAGCACTCTTTGAGAGTGTGGAATACTTATATTTTTGAAGCAAGAAGGAAAATGGAGAGTAGGAAAGTGTAAGAGGACATCGGGATCAACAACTACAACGGGTTATGTTTTCAAGTACTGAGTTGCATGTATGTTTTCCTCACTAGTTTTGGCATGCATGGCATATGCATGGGGTTTCTTGGTCATGATCTATCATTGGAATAGAGGATTTCCTAGATTGATAATGGATTTTCTAGCCTTACCATTTCATGGATAGCCATGGTGTTTTGGGTTCATTTCATTGTTTTTTTTCTAGTTGGTTCTCATGTTCATTTAGTTGTGGGTTGAGTTACTAGTTACTGGAACCTTGGTTAGAAAAATGCTCTGGAACCCTATAAAATCTTGGATTGAGTTACTAGTCCTGGAGCCTTGGTTGGACAAACACTCTGAAACCTGGAAGTAGTTTTTGGTTGAGTTAATAGTCCTGGAGCCTTGGTTGGAGCAAATGTTGTGGACCCCTGGAAAGCTTGGGCGGAGAACAATATGCTGATGGTTGTGATGTCTAACTATGAGGTGGAATCATGGGTTGAGGGATGAGGTGGTTTGGCCTTTGGAAGCCCTGGTTTGGTTTTGATTGATGATTTTTATGAGATCCCACATTCATGCTTGGAATATGGTATGAGTGTGACTAGTTGAAGAGAGATTTGATTCAGTTGTGTCTATGGTCAGGTGGAACATGGAAGTCCCATACTTGGTTGAATTTTGCTTATGGAAATAAGAGTTATTTCCCTCTTGTATTGATGGGTAAATATGATTTTTATTATGTGGATTATATGGTTGTTATGTACTTGTCATTTTTGTTGTTTATATGTCATTTATGAAGGTGTTTTATGACAGTGATGATGTATGCCTCTCATCATGTTTTGATTTGTAAATGAATGAGAAATGTATTTATGACCAAATATATGATAATGAAATTAATGTGATGAGGAAGCAACGCTTCTTAACGATTCTCTGATAAATATGAGACCCCTATGCTTAGATATGTTATTTAAACATATAGATTACATATTTGTGACATGTTTAATGAAAATCCTGTCATGGATAGTAGGGTTCCAGTCAATTCCTTGTTCAAATGTTTGCCTTTGCATCGTTATTACACTATTATATTTCATTTTTTAAAGTGTCATTGAGTTCTGGGCAGTGAAATGGGCTCTGGGACTACAAAAGTGACTCAAATCCCAGGGATGTTGGCATAGGCCTAAGGAAAAAATTCCTTGGAACCATGCATGCCCATGTTGTGGGAGCATCTAGAGCCTCCTAGATGCACAATTTCCCATATTAAGGGAGAATCTAGGGGTTTAATGGTATAAAATCTCAATGGGACCTAAGGGCTAGATACTCGAGTGGTTGGAATGGATCCTAGGAGTTTTTTTATTTATGGGGAAGGTTTTTTTGATATGTTTCCGTTGATTCCACTTCCTTAAGGTCACCTAGGAAGTTTAATCTCATTATAGTGGCCTCTCATTGCATGTTTACCCCGGTTGGCCAGTTACTTGGGTAGATGTGGGATGAGGGTGTTACAAATTTCATAATAGATATGTTGATGTGGCATACATATGTGGCCCTAACATGGAAATTAGGTCTTCTTGGTGCCCTAGGGTGCTAAAAAGTAACCTCCTCTACTACTTGACCCATGTTATCATCACCTAGTATTTATTATATTTCCTTCTCTTTCACCATTCTTTATTTTCCCCTTTCTTTCCCATCACCTTTTTCTTCCTTTTTTTAATCTTTATTTTTATTTTTATTTTATTTCTATTTTCCTTATCTTTATTTAACCCCACTAATCACATAATTCCATGTGTTACTTATCAAACCCCTGCTTCCACTTAGCACCCTTATACTAGCCATGATGATGGGTGGGTATCATCCAATGCATTTTTCTTCGCACACAAAAAGTTTCACATCTATTAGATCCAACTATCTAGATTACACTTTGAACAATGGATATTATTAATAGTGTAAATTTTTGATGTGTGGGAGTTAATGGATTCCAAACTCATGATATTTTGTTTTATTCCCAAACCACCTTTCACCACAAGGCATGCACTAATAGGTGGTGGGAATATTTTGCAAGTTGCAACACCACTTTCAAAAAGTATTGACACCAATTATGTGGTACTACAAATCGCCAATGTGATGTGGTTACCACATCAACCCACCATGGAACACCATACCCCATCCCCCATGAGAGTACTAAAATAGCACATCCACATGATCATACAGAAAAATTCTAAAATATTTCAATTTCTCAAAAAAACATCTTTTCAAGAAACATTTCTAATTACTAAGGTGTCATTGAATCAGACTCCCCACAAATTTTCACCTAGTACTTGAACCATACAACCCAAGGATTGTGACTGAAGATTTTATACCTATCTCTTACATCTCCCCATAGCCAGGTTCACCTAAAATCTAGTTTCTTTTCAAAATTTGAAATATCGATACCATCTTTAATAAAAAAGAAAAGTATAGTTTCATGCAAATACCCAAGAGGCACTAAATAAATAAAATTTACATGCTCATAACCATACATATCATTAAATAATGATAACCACTAAATTACATGGTAGAATATAAATACACAGAGAACATGGAAAGACTTATATTTAAATATTAACCCACTAACTATATATGTCAGATGCTCCAACCAACTATAGGCTTTGCTGCACATTCACTCTCTACAATAGGACACCACCAGGCTAAGGATATGATTCCACAAATATGGGTGCCTAGGCCACCTCATCACTCATAGATAGTTAGTCACAATCTTTCTCTGCTCACAAAGCCATACAAAAATAATAGTTGTAAGGGTTTAGTTTACCAATTCAATATCAATATAAACTTCCATATCTCTTCCTCTTTAGCTTGCAAAACACAATGAAAGGAATCCATTTCCTTGTAATGAAGTCCCTTGGGCTAGTATATTTCCCTCAAGCGATCCAATGCTAGTGGTGAGGAAATATCGATGCTATAATATCCAAAGACTCTAAACCTATACATTTTCACCAAAAATGTCAATGCATACAAACATTCAAAAATATTCTTGGGATAGAAAATAGAAAGTATTGCTAGAGCTAAGAGCACACTAAGAGGAGGGGGGGGGGGGGTGTGGGGTGAATCAATGTGTCCTCTATTTTACCAATTCACAAATTATCATCAATTAGCAATGTATCAACCAATCATAGCTACTTGTAGTATATCAATAAACATAAAAATGCATCATGAAACTATCTTCATATCAATAGTAAATCAAGAGGCCATCACATCAAAGAGACACAAGCATTTACATTGGAACCCATATGGGAAAAAACCAAAAATTATTCTTCTTCATATGCTTCAATTCATTACATATATTTTCAAGCTCCGACTTACTAGAGGTACCCACCCATTAAATATGCAAGTTGCTACTTGCAATAGGCTACAAACTGATTAAGGCACCAACCTCGAAAATATGCAAGCAGTTGCTCCTTCTAGGCTACAACCTGATTGAGGAACCAACCTTGATGAAGAGAAAGCTTTGACTTGCTCTAAGATCCAACCTGATTGAGGCACCAACCTTGATTATGAGTGGGCTCTGACCTGCTCTAGGCTCTAACCTTATTGAGGCTCCAACCTTAGTTTATATACCAACCCTATTCTTCAATCTCTCATGCAACTATTTTTAAAATATTTCAAACTAAATGCACCTACTCTTAAACAAAGTAAGTCTTCAAAGTAAATAAGTTGTTGTTTTCATAATTTTTTGCATGCCCTATCATACCCTAACACTACTCTAATTTAACCAGTTGATTAATATGGTCACATTTGAATCATCTTAGAATCTGCTTCTCCCATAACCTTAAAAAAAACTGAAATATGCTCAAAGTCCCTCAAAACATGTAACATGGATTTTATTCATCTAAAATATAGTAATGAGATTGTATTTCTTCATAAACATCCACATTTGAATACTAAACACTATTCTTCTTTTGGTTTGGCTAAAAAATGAGGCCAAAATATCCTAAAAACTATTCTAAATCAGGTTTAAATTAATTGTTATACAAAATTCCCTTTTATGGGAACACTAGACAAAATGGGCCTTTTCTGGAATCTGTGCTACAAAATGTATGTCGTCGATTAACTAGTTGTTCCAAATAATGTGATCATTGCAGAAAAATAGTTTAAATTCAAAATTCATAACTTGAATATTTGAACCAACGACCTCTGGTTTACAACACACATATTTTTCCAACTCGAGTATACCATGTGACTCATCATGCCATCCTCTTCAAGTCCTTTTTTTATGAGTGATATAACTCCAAACAAGCATAACTAGTTCTGACTTCACATTTTTCTTGGTGCACAACCAACTAAACATAGTCACCATCCCATGTGGTTATGCATTGGTCGATAGCCATCCACATGTCTCTCCTCTCGGCGTAGCCTAATTTTAAATGGCTCCTCGGTTTATTATTCCACCTCATCCACGGTGTATGTGATCTATGTGGCAATGCATTTCCAATACGAAAATGACTCTGATGATGTGTCCAATACAAAGCCAAATTTGTCGTTGTGTTTCCAATACAAGACCAGTTAATCTATTTGTTAGGAGTTGACCCTTATTCAATTGGATATGCTTCGGCTGATAAGCAGTTTTTTACTTCCACCATATATAGTCGAAGGTTAAGCTTTGTCAAGAATTAAGCTCTATTTCAATTATAATTTCGACCTTTTTTTAGATTCATACTTTGTTTGTCATTGTAACCAGACCTCCGCACATCAAGAATTCACACACTCAATGGAACCAACCCACTTATTGTTATTCATAGCCTTTGGATGAAATGTAAACTAGAAATAATGCACCATATGAAACCAAAATAATAACAAAACATAAGTGTGGCCAAAACAACATGAGCACAACTAGTTGAAAGTGTAACCATAATAATACAAGTGCAACCATATTGACTTGTAAACATAACAATAAATAAATGTCAACCTTGTTTTAATGTTTCTCTGAATTCCACCTCAGGATTGGATTGTTGACTGTTTTTATTTTGATCAAATGATTCTACTCATATATATGGATGGTCGCGGACTCATGATGGGGTTGACCATAGAACTAGAGTATCCACCCTCAAATTCAGAATTTAAGCTATATTTTATAAAACAAACTTTTAGCACTTGAACCTTTAGCCCATATGCCATGTAACCGTCACATGTGACCCTATCCTAGGGTTTCATTTGTCGTCAGCATTATTTCATCATACTATGTTGAATCCCATGAGGGGTGCCACATGTCACCCATATTTGTAACTTCCACTAATAAAAACCTACCAAATATGCCTGCCACATAGTGGCCCCTCGTGATTCCACATCACTGTGCTGATATCATCTACTAAGGTGTCATGATGAATATGTTGTTTGCATCATTTCATTTATCCTATCATGATGTTCCACGTGTCAAATCATAACTAGACCATGATGGTCAGGGCTGACTACACTGGTTCCCACATGCCATCATTATATTGGGTTAGTGAGACCTGTTAGATGTTATGAAATTCTTTCCATATTCCACCAACCACTTTCTCATCCAATTTCTAAAGTCACCCAATCAGTGAAAATGTGTACACTCTTTAATATGTTAAAGATCATGCAAGTTCAGTTGATATCCAACATTAACGTTATCAATGAACCAAGGATGCACCTAAAAGGTGCACACTATTTAACATATCAATAATTTGCATTTTTTTCTTATAGCTTGGGCATCCAAGTAATGCTAATTTTCGAATTTCCATAACTTCTCGTCTAGGAAAAGTTTTTTAGAGAAGGATGTACCGTTGGAAATATCTCAATGAGGATTACGTAATCATTTTATTTATAGGATCATTAGGGCACCGTAAATGCATAAAAAACTCAAATAAATTCAAGTTCATTTAACTTGACTTGATGATATCCTATCAAATAACTAGTTTTCATGTTGCTTCATAGAGGGTACTTATTCTTCCTTAGGCACCATGAATGATATTTTTGCTGTTCGAATAACCTTTGACATCAATGGGACGTTTTTTTCATCAATGAAAACACAATGTGAAATAATATCCCCCTTTTTCATTGATGGAAAAACAACCGAAAATTGATGTTCACTGATGTCAATCAAACCTGGATATGCATCGAAACTCCCCCCTAGCACGGTGTTAACAAATCCCCCTGTTTGACTACGAATATGCATCCCTTCTTTATTTCATTCCTCTTGTCAGTGCCTATATTTCTCTCCTTTAATATTCTTTCTCAGATCCAATATCTATATCAATTTTGTAGTATCTCCTCCTTTTACATCAATGGAAAAGTGTCATGAATTTATACCATATTCATATCCAAACCTAATACTATGTTGGACCCCTTTCCGCGATAATGTCTGCATCTTCTAAGTATTTGATAGAGCTCCACAAGTTGTATGAAATAACGTCTCTATAAGTATGCTTCCAAAACTCCTTTTTCATATTCCTATATGATCTTTTGGGCCTGATAGAATCATGTTTCCATTCGAATAAATTCTCCCCTTTAGATCACACAACTATCTATGGTCTGGGTCAAAGTCCACGCCTAATACCATGTTTCCTTCCTAGTAGTTTTTGTGTTCTCTTATGGTCCTAACAAGGTCTCCCTCTAAGACCAAAATTCAATGCTACTATACATCTTCCTCTATTTTTGATAGAACATGCATTCCATCAACCTTCTCAAATTCACATATCAATATCCAAATGAGCATTCTCCTTTAATACAATTTTTTCTTCATGTTTTTATTCAACAAATTATAGTCTTGAAGAATCCTTCACCAAGGAATTAGATTTAAGGAATCATATCTAATAGAGGTCCTTTGTTACCTCTTCTACATCTTGTATAAATAATCCTTCTATTGATAGGAATTCCTTCTCTATTATATCATCTTGAGGTGAGTCTGTAATCTCATGTTATATGACCTTGATTGTTGTAGAAATTATACGAACATATGTATATCAATGGATTCAATGCAATCAAGAAATGTACTAAAGCTAGATATTGAATCCTTCTACAAATCAATTGCAGAAAATAAACACGATATACAATCACAACAAGTAAAGAAAGAGGAAAATCAAACCATAACACAGATATTTTCCTGGGGAAAGCTTTTTGCTCAAAACCCCTCTATATTCTATTGTATATTCACCATGGAATCATGAAACAATTACAATGCACTCTTCTCACAAGAGTCTCCTGCACTCTCACAACTATCTCACACTGACCCAGACAAAAATCGACCAAAACTTAGCCAATTTCTTGCCTCTAATCAGACTTCCTTGCTTGCAAAATTCATGTGGAATGCAATCCCTATTCTTTAGGAATTTCAACCTTCCAAAACTGCACTAGTATCATGGGCAATCCAATGGATGTCTTGCTACATGTGGGAAACCTACTAATGATGCAACTGATAGTTAACATCCCTTTAACATTTGTCTCAACTAGGTCTCCACTAGAACTGACATGCATGAAACTATTAATAGTAAATCATCAATTGCATGGAAGATCATTGCTTTTGAATTAAATCTAATTTAATTCACTTGACTCTCACTAGTGCAACAAGCAGTTACAACTATTTCAACTGAATTTAACTCAATAAATTGAGTTAACTGATTTCTCATGCATTAAACTAATGCACTAACTACAACTTGAACTCCATAACTAACAGAATCACTCTGCATGCCTCACCAACCACCCTCAACTCGAAATTCATGAGCTAATTGAGTTTATCACAATTAGTTAACTATTACAAGTGATTATGAGATAAGATTACATTTTATTGTCTAATTTAATTAAGGGAAAATTAAATTAGACACACATTTCTTGTTGAATTTTCAACACTCCCTCTCAACAATAAAGGGATTACCAGCTACCTCGATCCTGCCTCTATGGTATTCAAATTTTCTCCTAGCGAGCACCTTCGTCAGAATATCTGCATCTCGATCTTTCGTGGGGATGTACTAAAGTAACACAATGAACCTCTAAACATAATATTTGAGATGGTGGTACCAGAAGTCTATGTTCTTGGACCTATCATGGAATACCAGATCATATCAAGAGTTTAAGGCAACTTTGGTTATCACAATGTATCACTGTCGGATCCATCTGAGAACCAAAAAAATCAACCAGGATATTTCTCATCCAGGTGGCATCACATACAACTTGAATTGCTACCATTTACTCTTCCTTGACTAAACTGAGTGCCATAGATCGCTGCTTCCTACTGTACTAAGAAACTGTTGTCGATCCTATGCTGAAGATCCCTCCTGATGTGTTCTTTTTGTCCGATGGAATACCTGCCAAATCTGCATCGGTGAAGCCTTGAAGCTTCACTCCCTCTATCCATATGTACCATAATCCATACTCTGTAGTGCCCCTGATATATCTCAAGACATTCTCCCCCACCTCCCAAAAGAGCTTGGTCGGCTTAACCATAGCTTGACTCAACTGGTTAACTACGTAGCAAATGTCTGGTCTGGTGTTCACCAAGTACATCAATGAACCCACTAGCTACTTGTAAACAATAGCATCCACTACCTCTCCTGAAGTAGCATCGTCCTTCCTCCGGTTTCCTGGAAGATGAGTCTCCATGCGTTTACAACTCTCCATGTGAAACTTACTCAGAATATCTTTGGCATACTTGCCTTGAGAAACAAATTGCTCACCATCTTGCTACCATATTTCCAAACCAAGGAAATAGTGAAGGAGTCCCATGTCCTTCATTTTGAACTCCCTTGTAAGATCCTCCTTGCAAGAAGTTATCAGTTGCTTGTCACTTGTCAAAATTATATCATCAACATAAAGTACGATTATCAAGAGCTTACCATCAACCACAATTTGGTATAGGTTTGCATCCACCTCACTTTTGGTGAAGCCCAACTTGGTGAAATAGCTGTCAATCTTGGTGTACCAAGCACGAGGTGCTTGCTTTAGCCCATATAGTGCTCTCTTGAGTCGACACACATGCGAATCATTGTCAAAGATCTCAAAACATTTTGGCTACTCTGTGTACGTTTCCTAATTAATAAATCCATTGAGCAGGGCAGTTTTCACATCCATTTGATGTATCTGCCACCCCATATGTGATGAGAGTGCAAGGATAGATCTAATCGATGAGTATCTTGCAACTAGTCCAAAAATCTCCTCATAGTCAATCCCCTCAAATTGTGATAATCACCGAGCTACAAATATTTCCTTGTACTTCTCCACACTCCAATACGATGCTTGTTTCACCTTATAGATCCATCTAGATCCAACCATTGATTTTCCGACTGGTCTTGGGACAACTTCCCATGCATTGTTCTTGACGATGGAGTCATACTCCTCAACCATAGTGTCAACCCATATTGGTTGTTGCACTGCTTCCTCGAAGGAGGATGGTTCTGTCACAATACACTTGCTGATAAGAGCCATGTATCCAGTAAACATGTCTGGAGATTGTCTTTGTCTGCGTAGTGAATTAGGTGCTCCTACATGCTCTGCCACATCAAGTCTCAATCTATCAGCTTACATGGTACGTCTTCTACCATTTCTGGTGGATGGCTCTGTATGAGTGTTTTCTTCCACTTCATGATCCTCCACATGTGGCTACTACACATCTTGAGGTTCATTCTTTGGAACCAAGAGTTCCTCATATGCATGAAAATCCAGCTCCCTCTAAAGGGATAATCGCATGGCTTTCTCCTCATCAAATTTTATATCCTGTCTCATAACAGTCATCATGTTTTCTAGAAAATACACTCGATAGTTGTGGGGAGTATCAATGTACCCCACAAATATCCCAATCTCAGTTGTTGGTTCGATTTTCTTCGTGGAATCTTTGGTCACATGGAAATAGACAAATGAGCCAAACATTTTAAAATATGAAACATCATATTTCTTACCAGAAAAAGCCTCCTCTGGTGTACTCATGCCAAGTATCCGATGAGGACTATGGTTTTGCACATATATTGTTGTGTTTCATACCTCCACTCATAGATGCAACGGTAGGCCCTGATCATGCAACATCGCTTGTGCTGTGCCCACAATTGTTTTATTATTTCTTTCTATGACCTAATTCTATTGTGGGTTATGAGGCGCAATCAAATCTCTCTCAATTCCTTCTTCACTACAAAAGTTCTTGAATTCATTAGAGATGTACTCACCACCATTCTCACTCCTAAGAGCCTTCACATGCTTCCCTGTGTTTTTCTCCACTAGTTCTTTGAACTCACAATATTTTGAGAACGTTTGATATTTCTTCTGCATGAAGTATATCCAACACTTTCTAGAAAAATCGTCAACAAAGATCACATAATACCCATGCTTTTTTGTTGAAGCTGTAGAGAATGGTCCATAGACATCTGAGTGAACTCTCTCAATGATTTCCGCAGCTCGGTTCTCCTTCTCGTGAAAAGTGGCCTTTGCATTCTTCCCCATAGTACATCCCTTGCATGTGTCTAACCGTGCAAGAGTACCCTTGGGAAGTGCCGTAGAAATATATTGCATGACCTTGAAGGCTCCATGATGTAGATGGCCCAATCTCCTATGCCATAGCTCACCCTCATCCTGGCTCACCACTTTGTCTGCCTTACCCATCAATGCTGCGAAACCATCTACATCAAGTTCATAGAGATTATTCACATGAATCCCAATCTTCTTGGATTTTCCTATGGCTTTGTGTTGAAGGAAAGCTTTCCATTCACTGAAAACCACATCATAACCTCCATCCTCCAACATTGAAACTAAAACTAAATTATTTTTCAAGGCTAGTACATGCATTACATATTTTAATAAAAATGGTTTACCTGAATGTCTCTAGAAAGTAACTGTACCAATCCTGGTAGCGTTATACCTTTCATCGTCACCCATTTCAATATGAACCTAGAGGTCCTTCTCCTCCAATCTACTAAAAATTTACTTGTCTCCCGTCATGTGGAAAGATGCACCACTATCCAAGTACCACATTGATCCCATTGCACTTGACACCATGCATGCAATGAGCGAGAAGTACAACTCAAATTGCGAGGCCAAAGCCTCACTAGCTACATATCTTGAAGCCTTCTTGTTCTTCTTCTTTTGTGGATAATTAGTGGCATAATTTCCATGCTCGTGACAGTGAAAACACTTCACTTTGGACATGTCCCACTTCTTTCCTTATTTTTTGTACTCATATTTGGAATAGGATTTATTTCCTTTCCCCTTCTTTGCCTTAGTAGCCAAAGCGCAATTTTCTTCATCATCTGTCTTAGATGAATATCCATCACTGGTATTCCACTTGAATTCTTCTTGCACCAAATCCGACCAAAGTTGTTCCCAATCTAGCAGCTTCTCCCTCCCATTGACAGAGTCCTGATAACTATGCCAACTCTTGGGAAGTCCTAGAAGAGCTAGGCTCACCAAGTCATCATCCATGATAGTAATTATGATGCCCCCAAGCTCATATAGACATTGCACAAACTTTGTTAAATATTTCGGAATGGTGTCACCTTTATCCATTTTGATTTTCTTGAGCTTGTCCTTCAGTGCCAATTTTCTATGATCACTACTGCTCTGAAACAGATCTGTCAAAGCCTTCCACATTTCATATGGTGTCGATTTTCCATGGAGACTTGAGACAATTTGGTCTCGTACTCCCTCCAGTAAGATCCTCCTCACCTTTGCAACCTTATTTTGCCAAGCATCAAGATTTGTGGCATCTGCTGTAGTGGGTTTGGGAACATCATTATCAATGAATTCTTTCAACCCATTGTCCTCCAGAACTTCCTCCATATTGTCTTTCCATGCAGTATAATAGGAACTTCCCTCGAGTGCATAATTCAATCTCAAGCCATTGAAAGCCTTTTTGATCCTGATCCACCTGTCGCACCAAGAATACTTTTGAAAATTCGAATTCTATTCAGTCACAAACTCAATTTCTTCTTCACTATAGTGATCTCCTCTGCTCTGATGCCCTGTAGAAATTATACAAATATATGTATATCAATGGATTCAATCTGATCAAGCAATGTACTAAAGCTAGATATTGAATCCTTCTACAAATCAATTGCAGAAAATAATCACGATTGCCAATTACAACAAGTAAAGAAAGAAGAAAATAAAACCACAACACAGATATTCTCCCGGGGAAATATTGCTGCTCAAAACCCCTCTATCTTCTATTTTATATTCACCATGGAATCATGAAACAATTACAATGCACTCTTCTCACAAGAGTCTCTTGCACTCTCACAACTGTCTCAACTGGGTCTCCACTGAAACTGACATGCATGCAACGATTAATAGTAAATCATCATTTGCATGGAAGATCACTGCATGTGAATTAAATCTGATTTAATTCACTTGATCTCTCACTAGTGCAAAAAATATTTACAACTAGTTCAACTTAATTTAACTCAATAAATTGAGTTAATTAATTTCTCATGCATAAATTTAATGCACTAAATGCAACTCGAACTCCATAACTAATAGAATCACTTAGCATGCCTCACCAACCACCCTCAACTCGAAATTCATGAGCTAACTAAGTTTATCACACTTATTTAACTATTACAGGTGATTATGAGATAAGGTTACATTTTATTGTCCAATTTCATTAAGGGAAAATTAAATTAGACACACATTTCTTGTTGACTTTTCAACAATTGTGACATAGGTAAAATTCAACATTTGGCTTCACTATTTGTGGAAATGACTAAGGCAATCCCCTTATTTTATATGCATCCATCCATCTAGATACTTGATCGTATCCTCTATATCTAACCACATTATATGTTTTTCAATCTTGTTATTTGTGCCCAAACTTTGTACATACAAAGAAATAACCAAGGAATTTATTTTGATACTCGGATATATAGGTAGGTCTTTACCTTCTAAAGTTATTTCTTGAAAGATCCATATTAATTTGTTGATTTCCAACACCTTCTTCATTGATGCTGATGGATGCTTTGTGAGGAGCCATATTCATTTCCTCATTTTCAACATCTACTTCATTTTTTTTTTGTAGATCCTTTGTCAAGATTTCCTGTCCTGAGATATCATTTCTCTTCATTTTGGTTTCTTGTACTCTGATCCTTCTTGGAATTATCTTGAGAGTCATTTAAATGGACATGCTTTCCCTAGATTATCACTTGATTTGGATCTTAAAGAGAGTTATTGCTAGAATCTATGAATTTTTGATCGATCTCCTTAGAACTATCTTCATTTGATGAGCTTGGGGAACTATTATTTTTGGGTTACTTGCAATTTCCTTAAGAACGAGACCTGTTTTAATAAGAGGGGACCTATGCATGCAAAGAATGTGATCTAGGGATTTGGTCCCTTTGTGAACATTTTATTTGAAAACCTCATTTTATTTTATTTCATTTTCTTCTCTCAATAGGAAAACCTCTTCCTCTATTCTTTCACAAATTTTGTCCTTCTCATTTAGTTTTTCAAATAGAAATTACTTTACCATTTTTTCTTCTTCTAGTTCAACTTTGAGAGAAAGAATAACGTCTTCATTTATTTATTTTTATTGAATCTACTGCATTAATTGAATTTATTCTTTTTGAGGATATTTATTTCTTTTAATTTGCTTCTAAGTTCTCCCTCATAGTCTATTTATAATTCGATTTCTTTAGTCCCAAAAATGAATAATATTTCACCCATTTTTTCATTGGTCAAACTTTCATTGCTTTCACTGTCACTTTTTTCTTTTCATTGGAAAGTCTTCTTCTTACAAGCTTGCTTCTTCTTTTGATGTCTAGAATTGAATCTTGTCTAATAATCATTATCATTCATCTTATCATAAGGACATTTATATGCATAATGATCTATCCTTCCACATTCAAATCTCTTCAAAAGAATCTCACCTTTAAACTTGGTGGTTCTTCTTTATTCTTTTTAACTTTTGAACAAAATTGGCTTCTTCTTAATTAGAGTTGGAGTATGTTTGATCTTCTTTACTTTTTATCTTCTTTAGCTACTCTAAAAGTTCATTGATTCCAAATTTTTCCTTATTTATTCTTAGCTCATATGCTAAAAGAGTTCCATGAAGCATATCCATGGTCATCTTGTCCGCTTCTGATAGTTCCTCAAGGGTTGATACTTTGGGATTGAATATTAATGGAAGAGATATTAAAACATTTCAAATAATAGAACTATTATTGGACACAATGTAATATTCCCAATTGGCCCAAGCTAATGGGAATATACAATTTTATTTCATTTTCCTATTGCATGAATAGATGTGTAAAGGAGGACAATAAAAACTCCTAAAAATAGTGAATAAATCAATGCCACATGTGAACAAAGCTAAATCTGGGCTATCTAAATAAACACCCTTATGTGTGGAAGGGATTGAATCATTTGACTGGTTCAACCATGACCAAATCAACAACATTGTCTAGAAGAAGTGATCCTCATTGATGCACATCGCAGTCTTAGTTGGAGGTGGCACATGTGAAAGAAGCTAAATCATTGGGGTGGTTTAGGGTTTTGCAAGATTTCAATCTTATAAAAGGAAGAGGAGGACATCATGAGAGGGTTGTTGAGGATTATCATATTTCTGAAGATTTTGTCTGTTTAGACATTTCTTATTCTCCTTTCTATTTAGCATAGAATAGTGCTATTTAGCACTGGGTGTTCCTGATTGGAAATCCCACCTCCTTCCTTGAGTAGCTCTTAGAGGAGTCTTGCATTTATTTTCCACTATCAGACATTTAGCCAAGCTCTTCTTCCAACTACAACGTAGATCCTGTTGAGGGTTTGTTTGTCTTTGTAAGCTGCAGTAAGTGGAGGCTAGATCTACTTAGATCTAGGCCATTCTAGTGCCTCTTTTCAGTGGGAAAGTCCTCTGTCCCATTGGCAAGAGAGTATTGGATGATTGGAGCACTGATTTCAGATCTTGGCTTAAGGCCACATATGTTCTAGAGCCTACAACATAGTTTTCATTCTAGTACTGCGTTATTTGCAAGTGTAAAGTTGCAGGGTGTTTTGGCACACTTTTGGAGGAGAGATTTATAGCGTTGGGGATCTGCCCTTCACTATGGAGATCCATGGATTTCAGATCTATTCCATGTCATATTCAGATCTGATCTGAATAATGTTGTACTTGATTCATACTTTCTGAATCATTTTGTAGATCTGCTGCATAAGATCTCAGATCTACTCCATGTACTTCATGTATTGCTCAAAATCCCAAGGGGCATTTGAAGAGGAGCCTATCTAGTGTACAGATTTGATATAGATATAAATTTTTGTACACAGATATGCTCTAGATCTGAAGTTTAATCTACAGCTGTTATCATCTAATAAAATAATGTCCTCAAGCTTGTTTAGTCAAAACATATGGTTGCAACACCTCATTTTTGAGGATTTCTTCATGTAAAAGTATTCTATTTCTGTTTTACATCTTATGGGCCATAATGTAAATCTGGTTCGCTGATGTAAATGTCATTTTTGAACCTCCATATTGGCCTCTTGCTCTTACTTTGCTGAACTTCGTTATTTCTGTGCAATATTGTTTAGTATTGCTGCTTGTTCCCATTTGGGGATATTACAATGGTATCAGAGAAATCATCTTGGCACAACCTGTAAAAAGCCAATATGTCTTTAGAAGAAGAGGAGCCTCTTACTGATAGAGAGAAGAGGTATCTACAAAGAAGACATAATAAATTTGATTACACAAATGTGACAAAGACAAGGGTAAAGCCCTTGAATTTGGAAGTGATGATGAAGGAAAGGACTTTGCAAAGATCCTTTTGAGAGCCATGCAATATCTTGCTAGAGATATAAAAGAGATTAGAATGGATAGAATCGAAGAGTCTCCTAAGAGATTCCATCTTGGAGAAAGCTCTGGCATGTCTCATCACTGGAATGATCAACTAGTGCACCAGCCACAGATTTCCCAACGCTCTACCATGCCTACATTTTTGGCTGTGGGAAATGAAGGGTTTCAAGAGCAAGCATCCCTTGAAGAATATTTTGAAGAGTATGAGTCTCAAAATCAGAGATTCAAATATCACTTGAGTTTTCAAGAGTTCTATCACCTAAAGGACAAAAGAAGACCAAGGCATCAACATAGAGATGGTGGATTCATTCAGAATCATGATCAACATCACTCTATGGGAATATTATTTATACCCAATTTTGATGGGTCATCCAAGTGTTTTGCCAAAGCATGGGTAGAAAAAATTGACATCTACTTTCAGTTGAACAAGTTCCCAGAGATGGAAGCTATCAAGATTGCAGTGCTGCACTTTGAAGGTGAAGCACATGACTGGTGGTTCCATGGCTTGTCTACATTGGGTCATTCCAATGTGACTGATTATTCATATTTTACTAGAAGGGTGGTGGAGAGATTTTATAGAAGATATCCAAAGGAAAATTTCATGAGCCTTGCAAAGTTGAAGCAATCAAGTAATACAGAGTCTTATGTTTCTGAATTTTTGAGATTATCTGTTATGGTTCCTGACTTGTCTGCAACAAGAAGGGTGTACATGTTTATTGATGGTCTAGATGAACCTCTTCATGGGTTGGTGAAGTTTACCAAGCCCACTACCTTGCATGATTCCATTGAGAGGGCTAGAGACCTTCAATATGCCTTGCCAAAGGAAAAGGCAAACTTTCAGCACAAGCCCTCTTTTCCTTCTAAAGGAAAGGAAGAGAAAGTTGCTCCTTCAAAGGAGAGCTCATACAAGAAGCCTCTTGATGAAGAAGTCTGGAGAGAGCTGAGGAAGAAGAAGCTATGCTTCACTTTCCAAGAATCATGGGCACCTGGACATAGATGTGCTGCTGGGAAAGCACATTATATAGAGGTCTTCTTAGATCTTGAAGAAGAAGAAGATGATGAACCAAGAAGAGGTCACAGCGCTGACAATGTTGAAGGGGACCCAACACCATCAGGAGATGGAAATGGAGCATTTTCTCTTATTGTAGGAACTCTTGCATCTTTGAGAGAAGTACCTAATTACTTGACCTTAAGAGTTCAAGGTTCAATCATGAATCAGAGGGTCTTTGTATTGATTGATAGTGGGGCTACCCACAACTTCATTGATGTGCATATTGTGCAGAGGGAAATACCCATGGAAAATTTTAAGGGTGGAAAATTATTTTAAGGTTTAGAAACCTCGGCGAATATTATTAGTACCTAATATGAAAACTATAAAATGTTTGGTGATATGTTTGCAAAAATATTCAAATTTCTAATAATTTCATATAGTCTATAAAAATTTGGCAATTTTTAAGGTAAAATAATTTTATACTATAAAATTTGGGCACATAATTCTTAGTAAAAATGGAAATTGGCGAATAATTTTTTTGGAAAAAACATGGAAAATTAGCCCACCTGCGAATATTAGCCCCTAAAATTTTCCCTGGCAATACCCACTGATAATTTTGAGGGATTATCTGTTTTGGTCCTAGGAGATAGAACAATGCAATGCATGCATTATGTTCCATCACTTTCAGTCACCATGAGTACCTACACTTTGGTTGTTCAATTCTTTGTAGTTGACATACCAGAAATCAATTTTATTTTGGGTGTTCAATGGTTGAATACATTGGGGAAAGTCACCACTGATTGGGGGGCTTTGCAAATGGAATGGATGGAAAAGAAGAGTGGTAAATCTCAAATGATCAAAGGCATGCATACATACCCCTCACATAACACTTCCACACATAAAACAGAGATGGATTTGCGCAGTGGAAGCAAGGAATTTACAGTCCCATCTATTATGTTCATGAGATTTATGCATGGGACACTCTTATCTAGTGGCAAACCACTTGGGAGGCCACCTGATTCAGATTTGGTGGGGAATAAATCACAACATGTTGCTCCAATATTAGATCTAGGAGGCATTGGAGCATTAGAAGACAATGCTACAACGTTGGGAGTCTTGGGTAAGCTCAAGAAGGAGGGAGATCTTCCTCCCTCAACATCATCACCCACTGTCATTTCTGGATCTACGCTGTGGGAGGAGGAGAATGGAAGGAATGGCCTTCCAATACACATCTTTGGCATGGGAGATGTCAAGGAGGGGATCAGCAACATGAAAGACATTTATGTTGATACAACAGCAACGTTGTCATTGTTGAGCAGCTTAGATCTGTATTGGAAATCCCAACTGTTGGTGGATTATTCCAAATATCTACACACTTGTATGATACTTGATGACCAGCTGCATGAAGAGGGCTATTTAGTCCAAGGAGGAGTCATCTATCATCATGGTAGGATCTTCTTGTCTAGAGCTTCTATGCTCAAGCAAAAGTTACTACAAGGAGCATACAAAGAGTTATGTTTCAACCATATGTATTCCATGAGGATCTACAACACCATCATGAGGAGCTTTGATTGAGAAGACTTGAAAGAAGAACTACATCAACATTTTTGAGAATGCATGAACTATGTGGAGTTGGGGTAGCAACATGACTCCATGAAGGGGTTATATCAGCCATCTCTTCCTTCTTTTGAAAGAGGAGAAAGATCCATGCACAACTCCATGTGTATGAGTAGCATTGTTGGTGAAGAATTTGATCATGTAGAGCATGTTTTATTTTCTGATTGTACATATTATTTCACCATGCTTATGCAGACCATGACTCCAAGGAGGAGTAATGTATCATGTAAATCTCATGGCAAACATTGGGCCACTAAAATTTCTGAATTTGGCCACTCCCTTGATGTGCAAAGGGAGATTTTCTATCATGATGGGTGCTTTCCCAAGGCACCAAACATATCTCACCCTTTCAGCCATAACGAGATAACATGGGCAGCAAGTAAGTGGTGGGGAAACCACTTATGATAGCTTTATTTGATGTAGGTAGGAGATGCACTGCGCTGGTACCATATGTGGGACTATGACCCACCTCCACATGCTCAAATTTTTGTTTGTTTATATGTAGTTTTTCTTCCATACCTTGATGATATAGTTGTACATTTTATGGGGATGTATGGGGGGAGGATGGGAGGCATGTATGTACCACATGGGATGGAGAATCTCTAAATACCATATGCTACATGTTTCAGGCAGAGCGTTGGTTCAGCCATGTTTGTTTCATTGATGTTCTTGACTCCTTGTGGGATGGACTATGTACATCTCATAATGACTTTGGAGGAACAATTCATGGAGGGTTGGATTGGTGAACATTTAGCTTGTTAAGGGAGCTTAATTCATGATTGTGTCACCAATGGAGGAGGAGAAGTATTGAAACACTCACCTTATCAGTTGCTTGAGGACAAGCAACATTTTGGAGTGGAGGACTATAATATTCCCAATTAGCACAAGCTAATGGGAATATACAATTTTATTTAATTTTCTTGTTTCTTGAATAAATGTGTAAAGGAGGAAAATAAAAATCCTAAAAACAGTGAATAAATCAATGCCACATGTGAACAAAGCTAAATTTGGGCTATCTAAATAAACACCCTTATGTGTGAAAGGGATTGAATCATTTGACTAGGTCAACCATTGCCAAAGCAACAACGCTGTCTAGAAGAAGTGATCCTCATTGATGCACAGCGCAGTATAAGTTGGAGGTGGCACATGTGAAAGAAGCTAAATCATTGAGGTGGTTTAGGGTTTTGCAAGATCTCAATCTTATAAAAGGAAGAGGAGGACATCATGAGAGGGTTGTTGATGATTATCATATTTCTGAATATTTTGTCTATTTAGACATTTCTTATTCTCCTTGTTGTTTAGCAGAGAATAGTGTTGTTTAGCACTGGGGGTTCCTGATTGGGAATCCCACCTCCTTCCTTGAGTAGCTTTTGGAGGAGTCTTGAATTTATTGTCCACTATCAAGCATTTGGCCAAGCTCTTCTTCCAACTACAATGCAGATCCTGTTGAGTGTTTGGTTGTCTTTGTAAGCTACAACAAGTGGAGGCTAGATCTACTCAGATCTAGGCCATTCTAGTGCCTCTTTTCAGTGGGAAAGTCTTCTATCTAATTGGCAAGAGAGTATTGGATGATTGGAGCATTGATTTCAGATCTTGGCTTGAGGCCACATATGTTCTAGAGCCTATAGTGCAGTTTTCATTCTAGTACTGCATTATTTGCAAGTGTACAGTTGCAGGGTGTTTTGGCACACTTTTGGAGGAGATATTTCTAGTGTTTGGGATCTACCCTTTAGTATGAATATCCATGGATTTCAGATCTATTCCATATCATATTCAGATCTGATCGAAATATTGTTGTACTTGCTTCAGAATTTCTGAATCATTCTATAGATCTGCTGCATAAGATCTCAGATCCACTGCATGTACTTCATGTATTGCTGAAAACCCCAAGGGGCATTTGAAGAGGAGCCTATCTAGTGCATAGATCTGATATAGATCTAAATTTTTGTACATATATCTGCTCTAGATCTGAAGTGTAATATATAGTTGTTACCAGCCAATAAAATAATGCTATCAAGATTGTTTAGTCAAAACATATGGTTGCAACACCTCATTTTTGAGGATTTCATCATGTAAAAGTCTTCTATTTCTATTTGACATCTTATGGGCCAAAATGTAAATCTGATTTGCTGATGTAAATGTCATTTTTGAACCTCTATATTGGCCTCCTACTCTTACTTTGCTGAACTGCATTATTTCTTTGCAATATTGTTTACTATTGCTGCTTGTTCCCATTTGGGGATATTACAGGGTATCAGAGCCCAACCACTACACCAAAAGTCCGACCTATTAGTGAGGGTGACATCCTAGGGCGTTAAGGGTGGGGTCTTAAGGCCCATCGGAGCATGTGAGGGCAGGGACCTTTGCGCATTACCCCTCACTATGCAGACCACAAACACGTGGTTGCGAGCCCTACCCACACATGGGACATTACAACCCACCACGTTCTGTGAGTCTCGACCTCGAGACCTCAGCTCTGATACCACTAAGGCCCAACCACTACATAAAAATACCGGCCTGTTAGTGAGGGCGGCATCCCAGGGTGTTAAGGGTGGGGTCTTAAGGCCCATCGGAGCATCTGAGGGCTGGGACCCTTGTGCAGTACCCCTCATTATGCAGACGCTGGACACGTGGCTGTGAGCCCTACCTGCACACGGGACATTACACACAATATTTGATATTGTTGGAAACAAATTTTGTATATATTGGAACCTTTTACTAGTCTTGGAGATCAATGTTGTGCAGTCATTGGTGTCAAAGAAAACATCAAGTTGGTTATTTAGGCCATTTGTAGAGAACCATCATAGTAGCAAAAAAATTAAGGAATCCTTAAAAACATTATGAGTATAGTTGAAGGTATTTTGTGTGTAGGATATTCACTCTGATGTACTTGTTTAGTGCATGGTTGGATAGGCCTGAGAAAGACATTTCTAATGGTATATGGTAGTTTGAAAAACACCCCAAGAATCAAAATTTATGGGTTATCAAAAGATGTTAGGGTTCCATGGTTCTCATGGTTCCACCAATGCTACATCATCGTGACCCAAGAGCCTACATGATGGTGAGTGTGGAGAGGTAACAGTCGCATAGACCCATAGTCTCGTGAATAACAAAGCTTGAGAGATATAACTTTCCCCTTTAGATGTTGGAAATATTCACATCCTTCTCTGGGAATTTCAAGTCATGAGTTAAAGTGGAAAACCTGCGGGAGATAGAGGCAAGGGGATGGAGAATTTCCCATAAAGTGTAATATTCCAAAATTAGCATGCAGTTAATTGGAATATTGATTTTTGTGGATTTCACTTAGGAGGAGAATAAATGGGTAAGGATGCCCATACATTTCAGAAATGTGAATAAAATCTCTTATAGTGTGAAAAGGGATCATCATAGGAGTTGGATTTCACACCCTCATGTGTGAACATGGTCATTTGCAAGTGGACAAGGTCAAGTTTGACCAAGTCAACAACGATGGGATAAGAGGTGGAGAACATTTTGAGAGACAGTGCAGTGTGAATGGGAGGAAGGTTACTTGGTGGAGGAAAACCTAATGAGTGGGACCCATGGGGAAAGGGCTTTCACTTGTTTAAAAGGAGGGCAAGGCAGCCATTGTTATTCATGTTATTGATTATTGATTTTGTGGTCTGTATGAATTCTTGCATCCTTCAGCTATTTAGTTGAGCTTGCAGTGCTGTTTAGCACAGGGTGTTCCTGAGCGGGGATCCCACCTCTTTCCTCGAGAGGCCTCTTAGAAGAGCATTGGACTATCATTTCCACATTCTAGCATTTTTTCCAAGCTACAGTCTCATATACAACGCAATTCTGTTTAGATTTGGGTTGTGTTGTAGGGGTGTAGCAGTGGAGGAGAGAAATCTCCAATTTATGATCTTATTTTCTAGTAAGGGGACAAGCCCTTCACCTATTGAGTTGATTGGGAGTTGTTGCAGCTGATATATCATTCTTTCAGCTCCATATCAACATTAATTTCCAGGGAGTATGTATGTCAGGCAGCAGAAATTCAGTGGGTAACTAAAAAAAGGCCGAAAATCCAAACTTCAAATCTGCCCAAACTATTTCTGGGTTTTTCTGGGTTTTTTGAGTAGAATCCGTGGTTAAAAGTGTGGAGAATTATGAGAACTCAAATAGCCTTCCACACATGGTTCTTCTTCTCAGTAGTAGTAGTTTCCAGCAACAGTAGCAGTAGCAGCACAACATTTCCAGTGCTTGGTTTCTTTAGTGTACTTCACCCATCTTATGGCTTGAGTGCATTCCTTTTGGAGCACTATGTAATCTCATTTTTTGTTATATATAATGATATGGCCCCATTGTTTTCTGCTCATAGATTATGATGTCTTAATGTAATTTCCAGTTGCAGCATATTTCCAGCATTTTCCAGATTTTAGTGCTATGTTCCTATTTTTATTTAATTGGAATGCTGCATAGGTTCTATATTCCTATCTTTTCCATTTTGGAATATTATAGTGGTATCAGAGCATAATCTTGGCTCAGCCTGTGAGTTTTACCCATTATGCTATCAAAAAGACAAGAAGAAGAAAAGATGAAGACTCCATTTCTTAGAGGGAGGAAGGAAGAGAAGCTCTCAAAGCTTCTTTTTCAATCTGTACAAAGCATCAAAGGAGATCTCAAGAAGATGATAAGGGAGAGAGAATCTCCAAGGGAGTTTGGATCTAAAACCAACTCTAGATTTTCCGATGAAGAGTGTGAGCATGCAGCCACACACTATGAGGCACAACGCAGTCACATGCCCAAATTTGTTGTGGAGGAGATAGAAGAAGAAGAAATACCTAAGAGGGAAACTCTTGGTGACTTGCTGCAAGAATATGAATCTCAAACTAAAAAGTTTAGAGAACATATCACTTTTCCAGATTTTTGCAAGATCAAGGTGGAGAGAAGCAAGCAACATGATAGGAGCATATTTTTCCTATCTACTTTTGATGGTTCACCTACATGTTCAGCTAGGGCTTCGGTGGAGGAGCTTAACACTTATTTGCAGCAGCACCATATTTCTAGAGATGAAGCTATCAAAGTTGCAGCGCTGCATTTGAGAGGTAAGGCCCATGCATGGTGGATATTTGAGTCATTTTCCTTGAAAAATGTAAATAATTCTTCTTATGCAAATTTTGTTATGAGGGTAATAGAAATTTTTGATGGGAAAATTTCTAAGACATCTTTGGAGAAACCAAATAAATTAATGCAAACAAAAACTTTGCATGTGTTGGAGGAAACCATAAACTCAACTCCACTTCAGAAAACTTATAAGGAGGCTGAAATCTTGCATCATACCTTGCTAGAGGCAAGACCTCTATCTCATATTATTGAACAAGAGGGCATGGAGATCCCTTTTTCAAAAGAGGATCCAATTCTTGGGAGGTTGCACATACATATTGTAGAGGAAGAAATAGTTGAGGGCAACAACACTGTCATATCCAGAGCATATCTAGCATCTCATGCAGAGGTAGAGGGAGCACATGCTCCAGCAAGAGGGATTCTTGTATCATTGCAAGGAATTCCTCAGGATCTCTTATGTGGAGGTCAAAGCACAACTCATGATCAGCATGGACCATTGATGATGGATAGTGGAACCATGCAGACACAAGGAGGAGGTAGGGAGGATGACCAACATCATTTGATGAGGAGCACACACCCCTATCTATTTCAGAGGGTTGATGCACAGAAGAGGGAGACTGGATTGTGCAGTAAAGGCAGGGACACGATTTTCCATTCATGTATGCAGTCTACTCTTGATGTTTATGTCTCATTGCATGGAGACATTTTACCAAGGGGACCACCAGATCAGCAGATGATGAGATATGCTTCACATTTTGAGGCACCACTCATTGATTCCAGAGAAGTGGAGACCTTGGGAGGTCATTGTACAGCACTAAGAGACTTGGGTAGACTCAAGGAGGAGGGAGATATTCTTCCGACATCATCATTACCCACTCTCACTTCAGATTCTACACTGTGGCAAGAGCAGCATGGGAGGGATAGCCACCTTCCAACTTGCATCTTTGGCATGGGAGATGTAAAAGAGGTGGACAAACATGTGATAGATATTCTTTGTGATAGATCATCAGCGCTGTCACTATGAAGGATAGATCCATATTGGAGATCCCAGCTTTTGGTGGATTATTCCAAGGATCTTTCCACTTGTATGATATTGGATGACCAGTTGCATGAGGAGGGATATTTAGTCAAATATGGGGTCATATACTATCATGGTAGGATCTTCCTTCCTAGAGCTTCCAAGCTCAAGGAGAAGTTTCTACAAACAACTCATGAGGATTTCCTTTTCAGCCATACTTATTCTATGAGAGCTTACCACACCATCATGGAGGGGTACTTTTGGGAAGGCTTTGAGGAGGAGATACATCATCATATGAGGAGATGTATGGATCATGTAGAGATGGAGGAGATACATAACTCTTTGGGGGAGTTATCACAACCACCTCTTTTTTCTTTGAGGATGAGGGGGGATTCATCCATGAGTCACTCCATTTGCATGAGAAAAACATATGGTAAGGACATTGTTTGGTTGCATAATGATTTGAATAATAAGTATATGCATTCCTTAACCATATATGTGCAAGATATTGCTCCAAGAAGGAGAATTTTTTCTTTTGGTTCTCATGAGGCCATGAGCAGCATTGATGGCCACTCCCTAGGAGAGCTTGGGGAGATTGTATTTTATGGAGAACATGCCTACATTGCACCATACACCATACACCTTCTCCAAACTTTTGAGGAGATTGGGGCAGCAAGCAAATGGTTGAGAAGCCACACATTATGTCATCCTCTATTGCAGATGAGAGTCAAACTGTGTTGGTTACATTTGAGGGACCATTGTCCTTCTCCATTGCTACATATGGCAGCAAGCATGATTCTCATTATGGTTCCATATATTGTTGTTGTTCTTATCTTTATTGGGAGCATGATTGGGGGAGAGACACATTGGTTGGATGTGTCCTTTGGGGAAGAGGTTTCCCACACTTTTTGCATTGCATGTTCTAAGGGGAGCATGGGAAGTGATATGGCCACCACAGTAAAACAATTGTATCTTTATGAGGTGGGCCATGAGATTGATTGGAGCACTTGGGCTATGGCTCTCATAAATCATTGGGAGAATTTTTTTTATGAGTTTCCATGTCATGTTGTGCAACAAAAGTTAGAAAAAATGTGCTGTGACCACTTGGGAGACTGTTGGTACCTTACAGCATTATATGAAACCTACAGTATTCTTCTCATTTGTATGTTGGATGGTGATCATGTCCTATTCATCACATATGGGATGGTTTGGGCTAGCTTGATTCACAACGTTGGAGGAGAGATATTTGGAGATCTAGCCTCCATCCTGCCTCTTGTAGGTAATATTACTGCAACCCAAGATCAGCAGATACTCTACACTTATCATAAGTGGAGAGGAGGATAGTGTGGGGTAGGCTACTCTGTCTACCATGTTCAGATTTTCAGCCCACCTATATTGCAGGAGCCTAAGGTGGAGGAGAATTTTCAGGAGTTTCCATGTTGGGAGGTAACTCACTTTGCATGGATGATTGCTTGGGGATGGAGGATACACATGGGAATGATGATTCCCAATACTTTTCAGATCCCATTCCTTAAAGGGACCTCTGGACAACACCTTATTTCCTCCTTGAGTACTCTACTTACTCATGATGATAGCTATTTAGCTAGCTTGTATGCCTGGGAGCAGGAATATGGAGATTCATTGATGAAACAACATCACATGCCTTGGAGGAGATTTATCATATATGGATGCTATAGTAGGAGGAGGCGAGACTTATCAGTTCTATCCTTACAGTTTCTTGAGGACAAGCAACATTTGGGAGGGGAGGACTATAATATTCCAAAATTAGCATGCAGCTAATTGGAATATTGATTTTTGTTGATCTCACTTAGGAGGAGAATAAATGGGTAAGGAGGCCCATACATTTCAGAAATGTGAATAAAATCCCTTATAGTGTGAAAATGGATCATCATAGGAGTTGGATTTCACACCCTCATGTGTGAACAGGGTCATTTTCAAGTGGACAAGGTCAAGTTTGACCAAGTCAACAGCAATGGGATAAGAGGTGGAGAACACTTTGACAGACAACGCATTGTGAATGGGAGGAAGGTTACTTGGTGGAGGAAACCCTAATGAGTGGGACCCATGGGGAAAGGGCTTTCACTTGTTTAAAAGGAGGGCAAGGCAACCATTTTTATTCATGTTATTGATTATTGATTTTGTGGTCTGTATGACTTCTTGCATCCTTCAGCTGTTTAGTTGAGCTTGCAGTGCTATTTAGCACAGGGTGTTCCTGAGCGGGGATCCCACCTCTTTCCTTGAGAGGAATTTTGGAAGAGCATTGGACTATCATTTCCACATTCTGGCATTTTGGCCAAGCTTCAATCTCATATACAGCTCAGTTCTGTTTAGAGTTGGGTTGTGTTGCAGGGGTGTAGAAGTGGAGGAGAGAAATCTCCAATTTATTAGCTTATTTTCTAGTAAAGGGACAAGCCCTTCACCTATTGAGTTGATTGGGAGTTGTTTCAGCTGATAGATCATTCCTTCAGCTCCATATCAGCAGTCATTTCCAGGGAGTGCGTAAGTCAGGTAGCAGAAATTCAGTGGGTAACTCAAAAAAGGCCGAAAATCCAAACTTAAAATATGGCCAAAACATTTTTGGGTTTTTCTGGGTTTTTTGAGTAGAATCAGTGGTTAAAAGAGCATATCATTCTGAGCACTCTAACATCCTTCCACACATGGTTCTTCTCCTCAGTAGTAGTAGTTTCCAACAACAGTAGCAGTAGCAGCATAACATTTCCAGTGCTTGGTTTCCTTAGTGTATTTCAGCCATCTTGTGGTTGAGTGCATTACTTTTGGAGCACTATGTAATCTAATTTTCTGTTATATATAATGATATGGCCCCGTTGTTTTCTGCTCATAGATTATGATGTCTTAATGTAATTTCTAGTTGCAGCATATTTTCGGCATTTTCTAGATTTTAGTGCTATGTTCCTATTTTGAATTAATTGGAATGTTGCATAGGTTCTATATTCTTGTATTTTCCATTTTGGAATATTACATAAAGAAAAATAAATTTTCATGTATTTCCCCAGGAGCATGGATGAAGGACACTGTAATATCCCAAAATAGGGAAAATCTACATCAAATAGAATATCTTAAGATATTCTAAAGTTGGAGCTTCAGAAAATCATGAGAATGGAAATCTAGATCATCTCATTAGATGTAAAATAACGTTTCACCAACAGATGAAAGAACATAAAACAAATCACTCCTTCCCAAGTGGGGAAATGCAGCAATATAGGGCATAAAACAGCTGTCTTTAGAAAATAACACTATACCTGTGTGGAATGGGACTTGGATCCCTTAGAATACATCATATACAACTCACATGCATAATTAGAGGTGAAACAAATCACTCTATCCAACATAAACAAATTTCCCCAAGTCAATGCAGCTCAAATAATCCCAAACCCCATAGCCTGTCTCATGCAGAAAGTACTGAAGCAAGTATTTCGTTATTTTAATGAGGGTTTGTGTAGAAAAGGATAATAAATAAGAGATAAGAAGTGTACAATCATCCAATGGCTGAGAAAATGGAGATTCCTTCCCTTTTATACAAAAAAGGATCAACTCGGCAAGGGTTTCATGAGAGTACAATGTATAAAAATGCAGATCTACAGATCTGGATCTAAAAAATGAAGTTATATTGCAGCACTAAACAAATATTACTGAAATATACAAGGGACAGAAGAAGAATGTAGTACATATTTTTCAAGGATAAGGGTTGGCCCTTTCTCCAAGGAACAATCTCACAAGCAAGGGATCAAACCCTGCTACTGCTGCACTCTAGAAAATGCATAGTTTTTGAAGCTAACTACACTGTAGAGGTTGGAAGGTGATCTGGCCACATGCCAAGATGTAAAATGAGCTCTGGAACCTCTTGTACAGATCTTGCAAAGCAAGGGGAGCTCCCTCCTCTAAAAGATAAGCTCAGGAGTTGGTGTTGTGAGTCTCCCACTGCAACACCCTGCAACACAACATCCCCTCCTACAGGAATAACGTTGTGGTTGAAGGAGGATGCTTGGCCACAAGCCGAATGTGGGAAATGAAGAACAAAACTCCTCCAAGAGATCACCCAATGAAGGATAAGGAATCCCTAAGCAGGAATGCCTTGTGCTGAGCAACACTGCAACTCTGCTAAACAGCAAGAGACTGCAAATAGTCTAAGCAGACCAAAATCAATAATCCATCAACTCACCTCAAAATTTTTCTATCTTCCTTATAAATTTTTTGAGCCTCCTCACCTTGGGCCCCACCTATTAGGGTTTCCAACACCATGTGAATAATTTCCCTCCAAAACTGCATTGTAGCTCTATCAAGACTGCTCCTCCATGCTGCACTGTTGACTTGGTCAACTTGGCTGAATCAACATGATTCTTTTCCTGTTCACACATGGAAAGTGCAAAATCCAGCCACTAAGTTATCCCCTTTTCACACCAAGAGGGCTTTTATGCCAACATAAGACAAGTATGGGTCTCTTTCACCCATTTATTCACCTACTAAGTGCAAGAAACCAAATTTAGTATTCCCATTAGCTGCATGCTAATTTTAGGAATATTACAGTCCTCTCCTCCCAAATATTTCTTATCCTCAAGCAACTGCAAGGATAGAACTGGAAATTCTCCTTCCCTCCTCCTGTAGCATCCTCATATGATGAAATCCCCCAAAGAGTAAGATGTTGTCTCAACAATGAAAATCCATAGTGCCTTTCCCAAGCAAACAAATCAGCATTTGGTACACATCCCAAATGGCTATCATCATGCAGAAGTAACATACTCAAGGAGACAACTATGTGATGTCTAGAGGTCCTCTCAAGGCATGGAGTTTGAAGTGCATGGGAAACTCTCATTCCCAAGTGAAACCTCCACCCCAAGCTATCATCCATATGAAATGAGTCACCCTCCAACATGGAAACTCATGAAGAATCTCCTCCACCTTTGGCTCCTGAAGTGTAGGTGGGATGAAAAAATGAACATGATAGGCAAGAAGGCCTATCCCATGCTATCCTCCTCTCCACTTATGATAAGTGTATAGGGCATGCTAATCTCGGGCTGCAACATGATTTCCCTCCAATGGCAAGAAGAAAATTGAGTCTCCAAGGACCATTCCTCCAAAGTCATGAGCCATGCCAACCATACCCATTCCATACAAGATGAATGGCACATCATCACCATATGACATCCAAATAAAAAAATGACTGAAGGTTTTGTGCAAGTTTGGATGATACACATGGTCTCTCTGGTGGATACAACACAGTCTTTTCAATTGCTGATTCAGAGCATCAAATGGCAAATTGTCCTCCAAGGAATTTTCAGCTATGCATGTTAGCTCATCTACTATGAAGTGGTAAGTAGAAATATATATCAGCTGTATACAATAAAAACAATACAACACTTGCCCAAAGTCATGTAGAGATGGGTTATCATCATTACAAAATTTGGCCCTAAAGTGACCATGAAACCCATAAATAATCTTGCTCTCTTGTTGAGCCATGCACTGTTTACATATGGTGAGGAAATAAAAATACTCAATAGAGTAATCAAAAAGCACATAAATGTATTTCTTACCATGCATCATGTGTGAATTAAAGGTGAGGTCCATGAGTAATTCTCCCCATGATAATCTTCTCATAAAAATCTGTAAGGAGAGAGGGTGCATCCTCCCTTTGGAACACTCTATCAATAGAAACATGCTCTTAAGTGATAGTGCTGTAGGTCTTAGTAACAGGGCTCTTGTCACTCCATGACTTCTCCCTTTTGACATTCCATATGCCAAAGCCATCCACCATCATGCTGCTATGTGGGAGAACCCTCTTCCTGTATGGAATTCTCTCATGATCCTTCAGTGCTGAAGGGTAGCCTCCTTGCACCTTGAATGTGTCTTCCTTCTCTTTGGAAATTTCATGAAAATTATGGAAAAATTTCTGCCCATACTCTCCCATGTGCAACCACAGCAACAACAACTCTTGCTGCTCCCTCATCTCTCCCTCATACAAGCCATAAAGTAAGATCATGATGGTTACCTTGTATGATGCTCCATGCAAACAAGTCTTCTGCTATTCTAACATATGGGTGCCATTCCATGCCTCCCTACTTCTTGACAAAGAGTATGACCCAATATGGCCAAACTCTCTCAAAATTAGCCAGCGTAGATTTGCTTCTTGCTGCCCTGTGTCATAGATCTGCAAGTGGCTCACAAGCCTCTTGCTCTCCATCCACCTCCATTCATCCAAGTGTGGATGTCTCCATTCATTCTTCCCCTTGATATCTCTCCAATGAAGACTACCAATCTCCCAAAGAAAATATTCCTCCTTACACTTGATGGAAAGTTGAGATGTAACCCCTTGGAGATCTTTCAGAAAATACCTCTCAGCAATCAATCTCTTGAATCCAAAATAATCCAAGTGTGTTGGAGGCCAAACACCAACAGAAAGTGGCACAACATTCATCATTCCTTCCACAATCTTGCACCCTAACTCCTCATGTCGCATGCAACTCAATAGGGGTGCAATGGAATGAATGTTCATCCCTCTAAGGTCACACAACGCAGTGCAAGCTTGCTACTCCATCACAACAATGTGTTTTGATCCTTGACCATGTGAGGAAATTTTTTCAAGGTTTTCCATAATATTTTCTGAAATGATCAGAAATTGAAATACATGCATACCTTGGTGAGTGTTGGGAACCTCTTGTAGGGCTGCAAGAGTTCCTCTCTTCAATGTGTTGGCTGATCCAACTACTACTACAGATGGCTGCCCCTCCATGATTGTGACAACGCTGGTACAAGGCTCCTCAAGTGGAGAAGGGGACTCCTCCTCCTCTGATCTTCTACTGTCAAACCGTCTAATTACTTGATGAGTAAAATCAGAAAAAGTAGATACTCTTGCATGACTTACATGGCTGATCCACCAAGAGCTTGCCTTGCCCTCCTAGTGCAGCGCTGATATCTCCACAGCCTCTTTTTCCACTACTTGATGTAGTAGAAAAAATGCTTCTAGTTTCATCACCCAAGTCTTTGCTGCACCCTTGAGTGATCCATCAAATGTAGAAAATAGGAATCTATTGCCTCTTATCATTCTCTTACTGCATGGTCTTCTTTCTTCTCTCAGTTGAATAAACTGAGGAAAATCTAGGGTCTCTTTGAGAGCCCTAGGTTGGAACTTGTACTCTGCCAAATACCCACTCAGGATCTCATGTTCTAAGTGGTATTCTTGTTTTCCACTCCCTCTATGAGAACAAGAAGTGCATGGATCTTATTCTTCCTCTTGAAACCTTCTAGAGGTCTCACATCAGCTTTCTCCTTCTCGAAACCCTCTAGGAGTTTCATTGCATCTTTCTTCTCTTATCTTAGATCTGAAAATCGATGAGAGTAATCTCATCCTATCCATAATTTTGTTCTCCTCTTCTTTTTATCTTCCGATTGGATTTGAAATCCATAGGCTGAGCCAAGATGGCAGCTTTGATACCACTGTAATATCCCAAAATAGGGAAAATCTACAACAAATGGAATATCTTAAGATATTCTAAAGTTGGAGCTTCAAAAAATCATGAGCATGGAAATTTAGATCAGCTCAATAGATTTAAAATAAAATTTCACCTACAGATGAAAGAACCTTAGCAAGTATATGGCCTATATCCTCCTTCCCAAGTGGGGAAATGCAACAATATAGGGCATAAAACAGTTGTCTTCAGGAAATAACGCTATAATTGTGAGGAATGGGACTTGGATCCCTTAGAATACATCATATAAAACTCACATGTAGAATTAGAGGTGAAGCAAATCACTCTAGCCAACATAAACAGATCTCCCCAAGTCAATGCAACTCAAATAAGCCCAAACCCCATAGCCTGTCTCAAGCACAAAGTAATGAAGCAAGTAATGTGTTATTTTAATGAGGTTTTATTCAGAAAATGATAATAAATAAGAGATAAGAAGTGTGCAATCATCCAATGGCTGAGAAAATGGAGATTCCTTCCTTTTTATACAAAATAGGATCAACTCGACAAGGGTTTCATGAGAGTACAATGTATAAAAATGCAGATCTACAGATCTGGATCTGAAAAATGTAGTTATACTGCAACACTGAATATATATGACTGAAATATACAAGGGACAGAAGAAGAATGTAGTATAGAGTTTTCTGGGAGAAGGGTTGGCCCTTTCTCCAAGGAACAAGCTCACAAGCAAGGGATCAGACCCTGCTACTGCTGCACTCTAGAAAATGACACAGTTTCTAAAGATAATTGCGTTGTAGAGGATGGAAGGTGATGTGGCCACATGCCAAGATGTAAAATGAGCTCCAGAACCTCCTGTACAGATCTTGCAAAGCAAGGGGAGCTCCCTCCTCTGAAAGATAAGTTCAGGAGCTGGTGTTGTGAGTCTCCCACTGGAACACCCTACAGCACAACGTCCCCTGCTACAGGAATAATGCTGTGGCTGAAGGAGTATGCTTGGCCACAAGCCAGATGTGGGAAATGAAGAATAGATCTCCTCCAAGAGATCACCCAATGAAGGATAAGGAATCCCTAAGTAGGAATGCCTTGTGCTAAGCAGCACTGCAACTCTGCTAAACAACAAGAGACTACAAATAGTCTAAGAAGACCAAAATCAATAATCCGTCAGCTAACCTAAAAATTTTGCTATCTTCCTCCTTATAAAGTTTGTGAGCCTCCTCACCTTGGGTCCCACCTATTAGGGTTTCCAACACCATGTGAATACTTTCCCTCCAAAACTGCGTTGTAGCTCTATCAAGACTGCTCCTCCATGCTGCACTGTTGACTTGGTCAAGTTGACTGAATCAACATGATTCTTTTCCTGTTCACACATGGAAAGTGAAAAATCCAGCCACTAAGTTATCCCCTTTTCACACCAAGAGGGCTTTTATGCCAACATAAGACAAGTATGGGTCTCTTTCACACATTTATTCACCTACTAAGTGCAAGAAACAAAATTTAATATTCCCATTAGCTACATGCTAATTTTAGGAATATTACAGGCACAAGTGGTTTGTGAAGGAGTAGCACTGTGGTTTACAAACCCGAGAGATGGAGAAAATTGAATCAGGTGATGTAAAAGTTTCACATCCCACACTATGAGATAAAGGATGTGTTATCTCATGGTAATGGAGGCGACCAAAAAATAGAAGTCGAGAGATGGTTATCATTCCCGAGCATGGAAATAAACATAGAATTTATCGCCTCAACTAGTTTTTGATAACAATTGAAAGTGTCAGAGACCCGAGAGATGGAGAAAATTAAATCAGGTGATGTAAAATTTTCACATCCCACACTATGAGATAAAGGATGTGTTATGTCATGGTAATGGAGGCGACCAAAAAATAGAAGCTGGGAGATGGTTATCATTCCCGAGCATGGAAATAAACATAGAATTTATCGCCTCAACTAGTTTCTGATAACAATTGAAAGTGTCAGAGAGTAAGGCTCTCTGGGATATCTCTTCCATATGAGATTACTTAGTAATTTGAAACATGGAAATATCCCATTGGATGATGAGGATGATGAGCAGGTAGGTGACGTGTGAACAAGTTAAAAACGTCGACCAAGGACAAGAGGAAAAACAACAAAATCGTATTGGTTGACTAAGGTATGTGGGAAATATGCCTAGGATTCTAGAATAAGGCATGTGACGCTAATAAAAGGGATAAGACTGTAATGACATGTAAGGTTGAGGATTTGGTGTCAAATATATTTACAAAATTAAATAAATAGTTGCATATTTGGACAATTGAGAAGTGTGACAACATCAGATAGGATCTCATAATTAGTAGTGATGGATAATGACTAGTTTTGTGTAATCTTAAAAATATGGAGATTGTGTATAGGAAATTGAGGTTCAGAAGAGAAACATGAGACGTGGGGTATTGCAGTTAGTGAAAAATGGAGAGATTTATATTTGAAACTATCTAGGTAAGAATATAGTGCCAAAATTAAAAAATTGTAAGTTCACAGGCTAGATGTGAGCTAATTTTGTGATGGAGTACAATCTCAAGTTGCAAAAAGTTAATTGAAGTTCTCTCTCAAGTCTATTGAGGATTAAGTGATGCCATTTTTCTTGAGAAGTGTATAAATGCATGAAAAGAAAATAATAGTAGTGAAGTATCTATGAATGTGAGATGTCTTGAGTGAATGGGTGCGGTGTAAGTGAAAATAGAGAGCAACAAAGCTTGATAACAAGTAAATTGTTGAAGTTTGACATTACGGACAGAGGTAGTGTGTGTGCCTACAAAATATTGAGAAGAATGTTAAGGCCGAGGAGCTGAAGAGGAGGGTTAATTGAGAAGAAGGTAGTGAATTAACCAGAAATTGAATTAAGGTGTCATGGTCTCATTTTAAAAATCCCATGAAATATTAGATTAGACTAGCAGAGGCGGGTGGGTGCTTATATACATCTAAGGTTGGTGCCTCAAGCAAGTTGGTGCTTGTTGATCTGAAGAAATTTGAGCCTCCTATGAGTTGTGTTCACAAATATTGTTGTAAATAGAGTTGGCGCTCACACTTTACATCATAATATAAACAAATATCTGTGGTTTTTCTCTTGGAAGGGTTTCCGCGTTAAATATGTATTTCTATATGTGAAGTGAATATATTGTAACCATTTAAATTTTTAATATTTATGAATGATTGTTTATGAAATTGTAGAATTTTATAATTACGAATTCACCTCCACCACCCCCTCTCAGTAATTTATGATTCACAATAATTGCTATAAGAGCAGATTCCTTTAGGAATAGTCCAACCACTGGAAGGTAGATCCACGGGGAGTCATGGAAAATAAAACAAATCAAGATATATACTCAAGTCAAGCACTAGTCTTTGATGGCGTAAATTACATATCCTAGGGAGTTAGAATGGAAGAATGTGTTATGCCCCTTAGAGTGGATGTATGGGCTACAGTAGAATCTGGGTACACAATTCCAACAACTCCACCTATAGATATGCTGTAGTATTACAACAACTCCCCATTATCTAAGTAAAATAGATTAGAAAGGATAACGAGGACCCTTTAAAATTTTTAGGTTAATATTTATTTTTATAAATAAGACTTAAAGATAGGATTTTATTAGAATAAGCTTTAAAAAATAAATAAAAACACCTAAAAAGAACGCTCAAACCTAAAAAGCACAAAAACAGGGGGAAAAATCAGTGAAATTGCGAACAAAGAACCACCGAAATAGCGCAAGGCCGAAAGATGATCAGCGAAGTTACAATTGTGAAACGACGAAATGTGAAGAAGAGAAACCATCACCTAACAGATGCCGACATCACAAATCGTCATATGATAGATGCCGATATCACATCCCATCTCAAAACATCAAAATGTTACATTTTGCGTTTCACAGATTGCTTTTAAGCGTTATAAATCGCCAACAACCAAAATCGCCGATCAACAAATCCCAACATAATGACATCTATCAAAATCACATGAACCCATGCATTTGAATGTAATTTTAATTCACATGTTTTTTGATCTCGAGGCTTGTAATCGATTTGTAATTATTTCAAATATTAATACCAAGGATTCTCCATTATGCACGAGTTAAATTGACAGGACAATTAATATCATTCGAAGTGATTTCATCTTATCCTCTCTGGTTTTATTTTCAACAAGGTAATTCCAAACACTTAGGCATAAAATGATGTCAAGGCTGATTAAAGCACGAAGGAAATACACCACCCCATCACTGTTAGTCATACAACAAGAGGAAAAAAATGAAATGGCTCACCTAATCTCTTATACTACATGCAACCTAGAAATTGGTTCTTCAAGCTGGGAAGGGATCTATCAGCTATTCGAGAACGAGAAACCACAAGTAATTTTGGACAGAAAATTTGTGTTTGACGATACTTTTTCCAATGATTCAGGGTCATGGGCGGACACTGCGACAGACACTGGTAATTCTTTTCTTCACATAATTGTTGTTCATCCTAAGATGCTTCCATACACTGACTTAGTGAAATGGGTGTTGGAAAATCTAGATATCAGAGATAGGAAATTTTTTACTCAAAGAAGAACTGTCATTGGCTCTCTCAGGCCGTTAGATTTGAATAGTATGTATAAACTGCCAGAACCCCAGAAGAGATATGACGCCCAATTTGTTCAAGGGTTCATGCACAAGAATGACCATCCTGTGACTGTAATTAAATAATGGAGAAATGATCCTAACTGAAATAAGCATGAATATAAGGGTATGTATTCATTCCTCTCTCTTAAAATCCCATTCTCTCAGATAGATGCAATGATGTGTCATCTCTTTGGATCTGTAAATACGACCAAGTTTAAAGAGTATTGGACACCCTTGATAGAAGCAACCTCTGATGGCTATATTATAGATAGGGCTACTATTATTTCTGATAATTTGATAAGATTTATCACAGCCTATAGATAAAATCGAAATGCCCCACCCAATGTAGTCTCTCCTTTTTATATAAGTTCCTATATCTTAGATGCAGTCCATTTTTCCTTTGAATTTTTATCATTAGGATGAAATGGACCAAAGAAGTTGAAACCCACATATACATAAAGTTATATTTCTTGTGGGAGTCAAAAAATCATTCTCACATGTTTAAAATATGCAATGGAATAATGCTCCTGGTCTTCCAAGTCATTTTCGAAAGAAAAATCCCTAGAGTCACCCCTGAAGCCAATAAGAGTCTTAAGTCTATAGATAGGTGGTTTGGTGAAGATAATTTTACATACATCCGTATTTTTCGAAGTTATGCCCATCCTCATGTCCTACCCTTGTATATACTAGACAAATTGCTGGCCAAGAAAACTTCTTATCAAACAGTTGGTAATGGTTTGACTAAAATCCTGAAAGATGCCAAAAAGACTATTTGGCCAACTTTTCCCTTTTTCCCGTGGTTCGTATACCCTAGACAATTTCAATCATGTCTGTCCTGAAATTGATCGATTAAAACCTTTTAATTTTTCATTGTTACTCAATAGAAGTTATGATTCCTGCGGTATTGCTAGAGAGATAATGAATTTGGTCAAGATGCGAGCCTGACAGATTTGACGTTATGTTTGAATCAATTGACAAATTTTCAACAGTTGAGCAGAAAGCAGTTGAAAGTCTCAGCTTAGAAGATTTCTTCAGATTCAAAGTGTATCGAGAATAGATAAATGCTCATTTTCCAAATTATTTGTTTCACGGACCAAAGGCGAAGGTAGAACAGGTTATAGTTGCAATAACTTCTCAAGTACCAGTACCAATTCAAGAAGAAGAAATCACTAATGTTCAACATGATGATAAATTCATCCAAAATTTAGAATAATTCGAGAAAGCACTGTCATAGACTAATACCCCTACCATTCATAATTCCATTCAGTTAGAAACCATGCCTATTGTAGGTGCTTGATCATAGAAAAGGACTAGAAAATTGCTCAAATGGAGACATTTTTCTCTGATGAAAAGCAAAGGATCGAGCAAGAGCTGCAGTCAAGCATGAATAATCTGCAACAATAGTTTGAAGGTATCAAATGCCAACTTGAAAACGAAATTAAAGAAAAATATCAAATAATTCATCAAATGTAGCAGAAGATTGAAAAATCTCGAAATCAGTGAAGTAAAGAAAGAAGCAACAAATTTGGAAGCATTACTGGCAACGCAGCAAGAAGTTTTCTACCATAAGTATAATCAAATTCAAGAGTAGGTTAAGACCAATGATCAATTAGTTACTCATATTTCCAATTTGAGAGAATATTATGAAGAAATTGATGATGATGTGTCAAAATACATAGATTGGCAAGACATTGCATAGGGTAGAGCGGTCGATCTCCCTCATCTTGAAGAATCAATTAAAGATATAATATTTGGAGATTGGGATATTAAAATGAATAGCGCTGAATTAGTTATTATCAGAGCTAAGAATTTGTCTTCCAGCATCTCTGAGCATATAAACTTTTCTCTTCTGCAAGCCAACCTGATTCATGAAGCATCAAAGGACACCCTATCAGATATCAGTTTTCTAAAGCAATCCTAGAAAGAGACATCAAACATAAAATCTCTTGACATAGAAAATATGACAAGGTTAAATATGGATATTTTCTGGTACTTGTTGATTAAGTCTCATAACCAATTTATAATGTTGAGGTGCCCCTCCAATGCAACAACTCAACTTCTTCTGAAACTGAACGATGCAGTATTCACGAGACAGATGAGAATACAACCAATTCATCCCCCCATCTCGAAAATATGACAAAGCATGCCAGCTCAAAGACCAGCTAGAGAGTGAATCTGAGAAGCAGTCATAGACTCTTACAACTTATGCATTTTATTTTCCTAGTTTATATTTTTATAGTTTAGAGTAATATTAGAAGACTTCATTTACAAGTCTTCTATTTTTGTAAAGTTTATTAGTATTTAAACCCCTTTCATGCCTTTAGAAAGGGGTCCAAGGTTTTGAGAAGACTGCTTTTGGAACTTACACTTTTGTTTGAACGAAAGTTATCTAATTTAAAATCTGAACCTTGAAGCTATCTTTTCAGATCTAAGGCTATGATGCAATGGGTACTGTTAGACTCCGTCTTATGTCAGTGTGAGATTGATTCTTCTTCAAAACCCTGTTTTGAAGAAGAAATCATTAAATGTGTTGTTTTAGAATATGTAATTTATTCTCCCGCTCTTCAAATGGCAGCAGTTTCCTCAGCTCCTATCTCTGCAAAAGCACAAACAAAAGAAAACAAAACATCATCAGCAATCATGTCCATTTGTTTGATCTGGTCTAGAAGTTGTCTTCAGTTGTCATTTGGTTATACAGCTCTCCATACAATTGGTTGCTCAGATCTGGTTACTTAGTCAAGGAATCGCTGGAATGAAAGGCATATTTTGATCACTTGACAAACATATACCTACGGCCTTGTTGCTTAACCTCTGCTGCAGACTTCTTGGCACATGGATTTACATTATGCAGGGAATTCTTTAGAGCAAGATTTGAAATCATTCTTTAAAGATATGTTGTTATTTGGTGTGGCTGAAAGTTTTCTTTCATCCATGAGGCTAGGCCTACAGATAAAGATTTAGCTTTTTTCATGCAGACATTGTATGACCGTGTCATAAGTCACATGGTTGGTGGAGATTTATTTTCGCAGGGACTTGCAGGATTATATGCACTACATTGTCTTTATGAAACACAATTGTTTGATAGACCATTTAAAATCTATTTATCTATGAAACATAATTGTTTGGTAAAGCTTAATGTTCCTGTGAAAGGGAGAACGAAATTGCAGGATCGGAACAACGACCCTGGGCAGAATTCCATTAAGAGTACTGGGTCGAAATTTCCATCCTCATGTGAAATTGAATCACTGCTGGACCAAGTGTGAGCGATATTTCACTCACTTTCATTAGGCCAAGGCTGTAGTTTGGAATCTATTAGTGGTCGAATTCTATGTTGTCGCTATATAAGTTGTGATTGTATTACACAACGATCAATGAGCATTTGCTTTGGCCAAATTGGTCTTTCTGTGGCTCGATTGATGATATGTGCAGAGGTTAGACAGTGTGCCAGCGCATTTAAAAAAAAATGAATCTCTGATCATGGGTGGAATTTGCAAATGCTATGGCAGTGAAATCGAATCAGTCACTGTTGTGATCTCAACCCAGTCGAGCACATAATTTGTCCGAGAGCCGAATACCCTCTTTCTTATGTTGGTCGAGATGCTTGACTCAGGGCTGAATCTTGTTGAAAAGGACGAGTTCTATTCCTGTGTGTGGTTGCTAGTCCCATTCCGGAATCGATTCATTTCCCACTGAGCAAGACCGAGTACCTTCAGCTGGAACGAGCTCATTCTTATTGACTGGTCGTGGTCACATTCCAAGGCAAAGACTATCAGGGAGAGGAAATGAAGCTGCAGAGAAAGTCGAGGCGGAGAACAACTCTAGCACTTTTACATGTGCTTGTGCATCTTGTGGCCGAGTTGAAGGTCGAGCGACCCACCTGGGCGTAGAGCCACCCACTCGGGCGTTTTTCAAAAATATAACAAGAGCGACCTACTTAAATGCGAACCTAGAAATTCATTTTTGCGCCCAGGCTTGGATTTTTCCTCGTAGAACAGAAGTGGCTCATTGTTCAATTGGATTTGTGATTGTGAAGTACGATTGCAACATGAGCGTGTTGCAAATTCTCGGAATGGGCAGAATACAAATCTCAACATATTCCCAAATGGCATCGAAATTCTCAACCAACACAGAGTCCGACATTTTTATGGTGCTATTGGTTGAAATGACTTCTTGAAGAATCAACGAAATGTCTACCATAGCAGTTATGAAATGCACGACAAGAATTATCGCATTGAGATTCATTAAGCCTGAGTTTCTTCCCTTTGTCGAAACAAGCGTCCCTTTTGCAATCCAACACATGGCCCTTTCACTTCAGCCAAAAATAAACAAAGACACCTGTTACCAAATGAATAGGATTCGATTCCTATTTCCAGACTTTATTCAACGAGATCTGCGCTCAATGTGTCGGCCATCAGAGGATTTTTAGGGGAACGCTGTTTTATTTTAGAATAGAGGAAACGCTCTTTTCTATTGTTGTAACTGCAGGTGAAACAGCGCCCCTGTTTTGGGGTCGATTTGTTTTTTCTAGAATAGTTTATTTAATGTATTAAAATAATCATTTGTAGAGGGGAGAGAGTTCTGAGAGCTAGTGTAGGAGAAAAACAGAGTTTTATTTTACAGTTTTAGACAGAGATTTTAATGGAGAAGTATAGCTCTGTTTCTTGAGATTCTTGTGGTGTGGATTTAGTAGTTTGTCTTTTCTTATGTTTCATATGTAGCTTGTAATGTTTTACATGTCATTTCATAATCATTCTCTGTTGAATACCTTTAAGTGAGAAAGGCAGAATACAGTTTACTGCTCTGCCTGGGGAGGTATTCATTTTCTATGTTTTCTTCAGTTTGATAAGGATTCATCACACATGCCCTTGTCAACTTCTCAACAGTCTTGCCATTCTGTTTAAATTCCAATTTGATTGTTAAATTTCATGCTTATCTTGCCTCAGGAGATAATATGTGTTCTTCATTTAATCTCTGCTCTTGCTGTCTTTGCCCCACACAGCCCAGAAAACCCCAACATTTATTAAAAAACCTCATTCATATCTCTTTACTAGCCTAAAATAAATATCAGTGTTTCATTTAGGTCATCTCAGATCCTATTGGACATCTTTCACTGAGTTTGACCCGGAGAGAGCCCTCTCCTGTCCTCGTAGGGCTAGCTACGAGGCTAAGGTTGGTTTGATGTTGCCTCGAAACTCGCCTTCTTCAGCCTGAGGTAGATTTGAGCACTAACATAGTGGCGACTCCACTGGGGAAATCCTTCCCCGGTAAGGGATAACGGAGTTCAGATCTGATTGTTGATGGTGGACAACAGTCAGACACCGCAAGGCTGAAATCATTCACCCGGCGACTTCACACACTAAACAATCCAGACAATCAAATGCTTCATGGTGACTTCACTGCAGGGAGATCAGTAGCTGTGAGATTTTCAAGATGGACCGGATCACGAGAAGATATGCTCCCTTGAGCCGAGATCACATTCCAGGTTTTCCGAATAAGATGCCCAAGGTGGATTGGTCGAGGAATCTGCCTACGTTTAACGATGATGGTAAGAAAGATGCTGCTTTACATTTAGTCAGATTTCACATGCATATTCGCAAGTTGAAGGTGGATTTTCCTGAAGATTGCTTGATGAAGATATTCCTGGCCACTCTAGAAGGTGAAGCTCAGTCATGGTATGAAAATTTGCCGCTGGCCTGTATTTACTGTTTAAAGGATTTTCATGCCCTGTTCATTGAAAGATATCAAGTGTCTTATCCATCGTTAAATTTAGTTCATGACTGTTGCAAACATGCTTTTTCTTTTATTGAAAGCCTTGAGAAATATTATGAAGATGATAATTTCATGGATGATGAAATCATGGAAGCTCTATATGAGAATCCATTTCAGCAATATGAAGAGAACCTAAAGGATACCCATCAAGATGCTCAGGAGACTTTGCAGCAGGTTGATGGCCATATGGCTGAAAATGATGAAAGGGAGAATGTCATTTTAGATCTGCCCACAGAAGACAACATCATGCAAGTAAGTCCAGTTCTAATTGTAGATTGTGATAATGTCCAGACAACTACTTCAGATTCAGATTCAGATCATGATGACCAAGCATATCTTGTGCTGAAGCCCATCAAGGAGAACTCTGCTGTTGAAATCATCTGGGATGCAGAAGACACAGTAATGGATCCAAATGTTCTCAGTCATACTGTCAGATCATCATTAGAACACAGCCTTCGTGAAGAAACAATCCAGTCAGTTCATGAAAGACAGAATGAGATCTTTGTGCAAGTAAGTGATAAATCTCCTTTCAATAACTCAGTAATGAATGATAGTTTGAATGCCCTGCCATATGAAGATAATTACTGTTTAAGCAGAAGAAAACAAAAGGCATTGTCTCCTTTGTCTGAAGATGAGATAGATCTACTTTTGAAAGGTCATGTTTCAGCCAAAACTACAACAGATGTGCAGTGCATACATAATCAGGAAAGTGTTGGTGAAATTTCTTCCTCTGTTGAAAAAGATGATTGTCTTGTAATCAGTTGTGTAGATCAGCAAACAGATAATTTTTTCCTTCACAAAGATGATAAGGCTGTCATGTTTGATAATCTTGAAGATTTTTTTTTGTTTAAAAATGATCTAGATCATGAAGTTGAAGAGTATATGTCAGAATTTCTCATGGTCAAGGAACCTACAGCTAACACTCAGATGGCAGATTTGTGCATCTCTATCCCTCAGAAATCAAATGTCCTTTCAGATCAGAGTGAGGTGATTACTAGTATTTTTGCAGCTGGATCTCCAAATAAGCCAGTGCTTCAAGATTTTCAAGACCCCTTCAGCATTCTTCTGCAAACATTAGAAAGGATAAATATTTCCTGGTTTATTATCATGAGATTTGGTTTCAGTGATTGTGTTGAGTTGCCTACAGGTTCATCATTCTGCCTGCTCAAGGAGAATAAGAGCAGAAATTTGGGGTGCAGCCATTTGCTGGATTGGTTGCATTGGAAAGCCAATTATACATGATTGTACATATCACATCAGTATGCAGGGGGTTGCCATCAGGGTTTTGAAATTTTGATGGACTGCTGCCCTTTTCAGAAAGTTTTTGTTTAATTCAGTCATTTCAGTTTGCATCAAGTCAGTGTGAGTTGAATTTCTAGTTAATAAACTGAGTCATCAGTCTTTAGTTTGTTTGTCAGAATAATGATTCCATCGCCCAATGGATGGAGGCACTGTCTGCTCTCCCAAAGCTCTGCGGTTCTTGGCACCTCCAAGAAGCGGCAGCTGCCATCCCCATTGGAGCCAATGTTAGACTCCGTCTTGTATGTCAGTGTGAGATTGATTCTTCTTCAAAACCCTGTTTTGAAGAAGAAATCATTAAATGTGGTTTTTTAGAATATGTATCAAATTCTCCAGCTCTTCAAAAGGCAGCAGCTTCCTCAGCTCTTCTCTGCAAAAAACACAAGCAGAAGAAAACAAAACATCATCAACAATTTTGTCCATTTGTTTGATCTGGTCTAGAACCTGTCTTATTACAGTGGTCATTTGGTTATACAGCTCTCCATACATTTGGTTATTCAGATCTGGTTATTTAGTCAAGGAATCGCTGGAATGAAAGGCATATTTTGACAAACATATACCTACGGCCTTGTTGCTTAACCTCTGCTGCAGACTTCTTGGCACATGGATTTACATTATGCAGGGAATTCTTTAGAGCAAGATTTGAAATCATTCTTTAAAGATAGGTTGTTATTTGGTGTGGCTGAAAGTTTTCTTTCATCCATGAGGATAGGCCTACAGATAAAGATTTAGCTTTTTTCATGCAGACATTGTATGACCGTGTCATAAGTCACATGGTTGGTGGAGATTTATTTTCGCAGGGACTTGCAGGATTATATGCACTACATTGTCTTTATGAAACACAATTGTTTGGTAAAGCTTAATGTTCCTGTGAAAGGGAGAACGGAATTGCAGGATCGGAACATCGACCCTGGGCAGAATTCCATTAAGAGTACTGGGTCGAAATTTCCATCCTCATGTGAAATTGAATCACTGCTGGACCAAGTGTGAGCGATATTTCACTCATTTTCATTAGGCCAAGGCCGTAGTTTGGAATCTATTAGTGGTCAAATTCTATGTTGTCGCTATATAAGTTGTGATTGTATTACACAACGATCAATGAGCATTTGCTTTGGCCAAATTGGTTTTTCTGTGGCTCGATTGATGATATGTGCAGAGGTTAGACAGTGTGCCAACGCATTTAAAAAAAAATGAATCTCTGATCATGGGTGGAATTTGCAAATGCTATGACCGTGAAATCGAATCAGTCACTGTGGTGATCTCAACCCAGTCGAGCACATAATTTGTCCGAGAGCCAAATACCCTCTTTCTTATGTTGGTCGAGATGTTTGACTCAGGGCTGAATCTTGTTGAAAAGGACGAGTTCTATTCCTGTGTGTGGTTGCTAGCCCCATTCCGGAATCGATTCCTTTCCCACTGAGCAAGACCGAGTACCTTCAGCTGGAACGAGCTCATTCTTATTGACTGGTCGTGGTCACATTCCAAGGCAAAGACTATTGTGGAGAGGAAATGAAGCGGTGTGGAGTAAAGCCGAGGGGACAAACATATATAGCACTTTTATGTGCTTGTGCATCTTGTGGCCGAGTTGAAGGTCGAGCGACCCACCTGGGCGTAGAGCGACCCACTCGGGTGTTTCTCACAGTGCAAAAATATAACAAGAGCGACCCACTTGGAGGTCGAGCGACCCACTTAAAATGCGAACCCAGAAATTCATTTTTGCTCCCAGGCTTGGATTTTTCCTCGTGGAACAGAAGTGGCTCATTGTTTAATTGGATTTGTGATTGGTGGAAGCACAGATTGCATCGTTTGCTTTGTTGCAGCTGGAATGGGCAGAATACAAATCTCAGCATATTCCCAAATGGCATCGAAATTCTTAACCAACACAGAGTCCGATATTTTTATGGCGCTATCGTTGAAATGACTTCTCAAGAATCAACGAAATACAATGGCTGCCAGCTTATGAAATGCACGACAAATTATCGCATTGAGATCTCCAAAACCCGAGTTTCTTCCTTTGTCGAAACAAACAAGCGTCCCTTTTGCAATCCAACACTGCCCTTTTCGTCAAACAAAAATAAACAAAGACACTGGCACAACATGATAGGATTCCCATTCTCATTTCCGTACTTTATTCAACGAGATCCGCGCCCTCCATGTGTCGCCCATCGAGGATTTTGAGAGGAACGTCGTTTTATTTTTAGAATAGAGGAACGTCTTCTTTTCTATTGTTGTAACTGCAGGTGAAACAACGCCCCTGTTTTGGGGTCGATTTGTTTTTTCTAGAATAGTTTATTTAATGTATTAAAATAATCATTTGTAGGTGGGGAGAGAGTTCTGAGAGCTAGTGTAGGAGAAAAACAGAGTTTTATTTTACAGTTTTAGATAGAGATTTTAATGGAGAAGTATAGCTCTGTTTCTTGAGATTCTTGTGGTGTGGATTTAGCAGTTTGTCTTTTCTTATGTTTCATATGTAGCTTGTAATGTTTTACATGTCATTTCATAATCATTCTCTGTTGAATACCTTTAAGTGAGAAAGGCAGAATACAATTTACTTCTCTGCCTTGGGAGGTATTTCATTTTCTATGTTTTCTTCAGTTTGATAAGGATTCATCACACATGCCCTTGTCAACTTCTCAGCAGTCTTGCCATTCCGTTTAAATTCCAATTTGATTGTTAAATTTCATGCTTATCTTGCCTCAGGAGATAATCTGTGTTCTTCATTTAATCTCTGCTCTTGCTGTCTTTGCCCCACACAGCCCAGAAAACCCCAATCATTTATTTAAAACCTCTTGCTTATCAATTTACTAGCCTAAAATCAATATCAGTGTTTCATTTAGGTCATCTCAGATCCTATTGGACATATTTCACTGAGTTTGACCCGGAGAGAGCCCTCTCCTGTCCTCGTAGGGCTAGCTACGAGGCTAAGGTTGGTTTGATGTTGCCTCGAGCCTCGCCTCTTTCAGCCTGTGGCAGATTCGAGCGCTAACAGGTACTATTATCTGTGTATTGTATTTTATGTTTATGAAATTATGGCAAACTTATCTTTCTATTAGTTTCATTCTGATAAGCATTTAAGTAAATTAGAATGAACGATATGCCGTTAGATGTGAGACTTAGAGATATTTTATGTGATTAATTTTCTTCATCAAATAAATCAATTAAATTGATTTAGTTTCTTAAATGTGCTTATATTCATTAAGTATGCAATGATCTATATTATTTAATTCTTGTGAAATTATATGCCTTAATCATATAAATGAATCCAATCCAGGGAAGTAATTATATTAGTTTTCATTTATGTTATTATTAGAATAAATCACCCCGCTAGTATTGATTTCATTTCTTTTTTTATATAAACTCCCTTTATACAGGAAATTGGTCCCTTTATCCCTAGTAGGACCCACCATTTTCAATGGAAAAGGAGTTGTTTTAAGCTCACGACCGGGTGGAATCCCTAATGTTGAGGAAGTCACTTTCTAGCCTTCAACGTTTTTGGCACTAGAAGGAGGGCATCTGACTATGTATGACATATAAAGCTAAATCTCAATCTAAAAGCCAACATAAGAGTCAATCCCCCTCCAAAGCTCCTACAGCTTCTAGATCTCGTTCATTATCTCCAGGTCATAATTCTAAAGTTGTAGAGCGATCTCTTTCATCTCCTGAAACATTACCTCGTAGACCTTCTTCAGATCATATTCCCAAGTCTCTCGAAGTTCCATCTTTGATTAAGAAGTTAGAACAAATAAACATATCTCAAGATAAGCTTGTTAATCATGAAAATTCTAAATAAAGTGTTATATCCATATTGCAAGGTACTGGTGTATTAACCCGATCACAAAATGAAAAACTTGGGATAACTCCTTTTGAGTTTCATATTTTATCTCATCGTAAAAAAACTACTACATCAGCATCTCAATCAGGTATCAGTGAGATCACATCATCTTCATCTCCATTTACTTCTACCTTCTCTTCTAATCAACCCATTTATTCTCATCAACACATTTCTGCTCAAACAATTAGTGCTGCTGTAATTGGTATTAGTCCAGTAGTTAGTTCTTCTCCATCCACATCTGCTCCTGAACCTACTCTCTCACCTTAAAAAAAAACAAGTCAAGTAATGGCCAAATTACCATGGGTCAATCCAGGTGTCGTTCAAATGGAAAATTTACATCCTCTCCCAGATCATCCAGAAAAATGGTTACCAAAGTATAATCCTGATGATGGTCTTCCCGCTGAAGAACATATCAATAATTTTATGTTATCCATGAATCTTAATGGCGTTGGACATGAATATGTTGTAGTTAGATTGTTTCCATATACTTTCCGAGGATCTACAGGATCCTGGTGTTTTTCCTTCCATTCAGGTTCTATAGGAAATTGGGATACTTTTCAAGAAATGTTTCTTGCCAAATTTTTTGGTGATAGGAAAATTGTGTCATTGATCAATGATTTTTCTAATTTAAAAGCTAATACAGGTGAAAAGATCAAAGACTTCAACTCCAGATTTAACAAGTTATTGAATAAAATTCCAGCTACCTCTAAACATGGATTGGATGTACAAATATAATGGTACATATCTTATCTTCCTTCTAATATATAAATTTTTGTAGATAGAGCTAATAAAGTCACCCTTGTAGAAAACATGAAAGAAGCTTTGTCTGTTGAAAGAAGAATTGTTTCTTTAGAAAAGAAAACTGAGTTTGAAGATAAAAGATCTAAAAAGGTAACATTCAAAGATGAGCCAAAGAAGAAAAATCCTAAAGATACTTTTGATCTCGAGGGATTGCAAAAATTTCTCAAAACCATGTCTAATGATATGGTTGAAATAAAAAAACATGTTGCTGAAACCCTTACCAGGAAACTGTTAGATAAATTAGAAAAAATCAATCCTCTGTCTCTTAGCCCCCCAATGTTATTTCTAATGTTGAATCCGACCAAGAGGAAGAGGAATAAGAAACCACAACTTTTTCCAATGAATCCCAAGATGAATAAATCGTTGAATTACATGGATTATGGGATTTCGTTTTACCTTCCTCTAATGAAGAGATAGGATCTAAAGCCATGCCTGTTAGCACAAGAATTAGAAATTATGTAGAACCAACTCAATCCACACAAAAATAGAAAATCCCATCTTCTATTGCTAAAGATAAACATGTCAATAAAAAACCTCCAGTCAAATCATCTTAGCAGGTTATCATCGATTCCCAGAAAATCAAATCTACACCCAATCCTCAATCTAAAACTTTAGTAGTATATGATACTATTGAATATAATATAATCGAGGATATGAAGAAAATTAAGGCCAATATTTCTCTTTATGAATTTATCAAATTAAAGAAACAACAGAAAATTTTATTGAAATAACTGAATGCAGTTACAACATCCCCTCTTCCTCCAATTGTTGTAGCTAAAGCTGCTAATGGAACAGGAAAACCTTCGTTTGAAAATTCAAATAAGTTTAATGCTTTAGACTCTATTTTGATTGATGATAGATCTAATTCGCATACTCCTTTTATTTTAAGTTTTGAAAACTACAATAGAAATGTTTATAACTGTTTGATCGATTCTGGGGCTTCATCCAATATAATGCCATATTCAATTTGCAAAAAATTAAATATCACACCCGAGAAGTCATTAGTTAGTATAGTCCAATTGGATAGAAAACAGGTTAAAGTTTTAGGAGAGATTCACTCAGTAAGTATTAGATTGTCATCAAACCCAAAAGTTGCTTAGATTATCGATATACATATTGCAGACATCCCTAAATTTTATGGTTTAGTTCTTAGCCGAGACTGGTCTAAAAAATTACATGGATATTTTACAACAGATTGGTATCACATGTGGCTTACATATAATGGAAAGACAAATTAAATCGGAGTCAATCGTGAAAAACATATAAAGTGCTTAGTTACAGACCTTGGGGAAGAAAATGAGCTTGTAGTATTTAACAACAATATTTTGGGAAATTACTTTATAGACTCATTCTTAGGGAATTTCAATGTGCAAAGTTCACCTTTTTCAGTCGATTTTGTTAACTCACAAGTTGAAATATTTTATCAAAATTATTCCATTAGATGCTTCAATTTCGAAGAGGAAACTGTAGTCCAATCTCCATTTTGGAAACTTTATTTTGACGGATCAAGATCCAATGATGGTGCAGGAGCAAGATGCATACTTATTAGCCCAAAAGGTGATAAAACCATGATAGCTTGTAGGTTGGAATTTGAATGCACTAACAATATTGCTAAATATGAGGCATTGGTTCAAGGTCTCCGAAAAGAAATTAGTCTTGATATACAATATATTCAGGTGTTTGGAGATTCAGAGATTGTTGTAAGACAAGCATGAAATACTATTCATTGTCTCTCAATTCACTTGAAACATTACCAATCTTTCATTCAATACCTCACATCACATTTTATTGCATTCAATATCTCTCCTATTCCTATATCAAAGAACGCCAACGCTGACCTTTTAGCTAATGTTGCCTCTAAGCTTATTCCACCAGAGGATTTTAGTCCTAACAGATTCTTTATGGAATTAATTTTCCGACCATCTATACTATATAATGTTACTAGTTGGCAGGTTTTTAATGACAATAGTGATATTTTAAGTTTTATTAATTTTGAGAAATCATATGATGATAAAATTATGGATGAGGATGAACACAATAATCAAATCAAGCAAAAAATTGATAAAAATACTTTTCCAAAGTCCGTGGTTAAGCTTGAATATTTATAAGATTTAAAAGATAGATTCAAGAAAGTTAACAATTCTAAACTACAGAGTTCTACTCTAAGGTATGAATTAGTTAACTTAGGATCTACTGATTTACATCAAGATATAAATCTAGGACTTAGCCTTTCATTTGAAGAAAGAAATGTGTTCATTTCATTACTGAAGAGATACAAAGATATTTTTGCATGGAATTACCAATATCTTAAAACATATGACCCATAAATCATTCAACATACTATTCCTATGGTCACTGATGTTAAACCTATTCAACAAAAGCTCAAGAAAATTCATACAAACTTGGAAACTCAAATAAAAAATGAATTAAAAAAATTATTGAAAAACCAAGATCATTTTTCCTGTTAAACATTCAAAATGGGTTTCTAATTTAGTACCTATTAGGAAAAAGAGTGGAGATATTCACATTTGTATTGATTTCACAAATTTGAACAAAGCATGTCAAAAGGATAATTTTCCTTTGCCATCAATGGAACAAGTTTTACAATCAGTAACAGGTTTTGAATTAATGTCTTTTCTAGATCAATTTTTAGGGTATAACTAGATTTTGGTTCATCTAGAAGATCGTTTGAAAACAACACTTCAAACCAAATGGGGAGCTTATGCAGATTAGAATATTCCCTTTGGACTAATGAATGCAGGAACCACATTTCAGAGATCCATGGATATTACATTCAAAGGATTGATAAATAAAACAGTGGTAGTATATCTTGATGATATAACCATATGTTCAAAAGACAGAAACAATTACTTGCATGAATTAAAACAGATATTTGAAAGATGTAGAAAATTTGGGATCTCTCTTAATGCAAAGAAGTCAATTTTTGCTTTAAGAGACAGTAAACTTCTAGGTTTTATTGTCTCAAAGAATGGAATTTGTATTGATCCAGACAAGATTAAAACAATTTCAGAAATTTCACTACCATATAACAAGAAGTCAATGCAATCCTTCTTAGGAAAAATTATTATTTTCAAACGATTCATTCCATATTTTTCACATATACTTCTCCCACTATAAAAAATTATCAATAAAGTTACCTTGTTTAAATGGGGAGAAGAAGAAAAGGAAGCGTTTCAAATTATCAAACAAACAATTGCTGATGCTCCTTCTCTTTGAACTCCTAATATTTCCATTGATTTCATTTTATATACCTTTGCCTCAGATCTATCATATGCAATGGTCTTAACTCAACTTGATGATAAAAAACTCGAAACCCCAATTTCTTTTTTCAGTTCTAATTTTCAAGGAGTTGAACTGAACTACTCAGGAGCGGAAAAGTAACCATTTTCAGTTTATAAAGCGGTCAAGTACTTTCGACCTTTTATTTTGAAAAATCATGTCAAAGTAATAGTTCCTTTCTCATTAGTTAGAAAAATACTTATAGAGAAGGAACTAGGAGAAAAAAGGGCCAAATGGGTAACGACAATGCAAGAATACGATTTAGAGATAAAACCCACTAGAATTGTAAGAGGTCAAGGATTTTGCAGGTTGATTATAGGAATGAATGACACAACACCATATGAGGTAACATCTAGTATTGAAATTTTTACAGAGGTACTCAATGTTAACCCTCAATCTCAGTATGTTGATTTAGCCTTTTATTTAAAGAATGTTCATTCTCCACTTAATTTGGATTTTCAAAAGAAAACAAGCGTTAAGATTGAAATATAATTAGTATCAATTATTCAATGATGTGTTATTCAGAAAAAATTATGACTCTATCTTACTCAGATGCTTAGAGAAAATTGAAATGCCTAATGTGCTCCAGGAACTTCATGATGGACCAGCAGGTGGACACTTTGGTGGAGACACCACAACATATAAAATTTTACATGCATGATATTATTGGCCAACATTATTCAAAAATACACATAGTTATGTTAGGAATTGTAAGATTTGTCAAACTACAGTAGGAAGACAAAGAAAAGATTCAATGCCACTTCAACTAGTCAATATGGAACAACCTTTCGAACAATGGGGACTTGACATAATAGGTGAGATCAGTCCTCATTCTTCTAAACAACACAAATATATATTGACTGCTACAAACTATTTTACAAAGTGGGTAGAAGCAATACCTCTTAAGATGGCCAATTCAGAAAACATTATTGAGTTTATTGATTCATACATCATTACAGGTTTGGTGTTCCTAGCACTTTGGTATTTGACAATGCTTCTTATTTTTCAGATAATTCCAAGACTGAATTTTCTTTGAAAAGAGGTTTTAAATTAAAATATTCTGCAAATTATTATCCTCAAGGAAATGGTCTAGCAGAATCAACAAATAAAAACCTCATAAGGATAATTAAACGAACTATTGATCAAAACAAAAAAACTGGCATAAAACCTTAACTTTTACATTATGGGCATATATGATAACTAGAAAATCTTCAATAGGAACTTCTCATTTTCGATTGGTATATGGGAAAGAGGAAATTTTACCTTTGAATATAGCTATCCCATCAACAGCCCTAGTTCAATTCATTAATGAACAACCTTTCTCTTCATTATAATTAAGAATTTCTGAAATAATTAAAATGGAATAAAAAGGAGAGAAAGCAAAAATGGTACAAAGTCATCATCAACAGTTGATTAAAAATTCGTTTGATTCAAATACAGTCCAAAATAAATAGTTTTGTATTGGAGATTTGGTATTAAAATGGGATAAAGTGCACAAGGATAAAGGAAAACATACAAAATTTCGAAAACTATGGCTTGGCCCTTTTCAAATAATCGAAAAAATAGGTCCATCAACTTTCATTTTGCAAGATTTACAAGGGAAGAAGGAAACTGTTACTGTTAATGGACTTGTCCTTAAAAAATATTTTTCTTAAAATAACAATAGTTCTTTTGTATAAATATGTAGATAGGTTTATTTTAAAAATAAATTAAGTTTTTGCAATTTTATGCAAAAGGTGAAAAAATTTATTATTCTTCTTGAACATGGAAGTGTTAATCCTTAAAGATATAAAATAAGGAAATAAATCATAAATTGAATTCTCTATTTCTTTGGAAGATTCTAATTTAAATAGCTAATTAGAAAGAAGAATACTTCTGACTTATGTGATTTAAAAATTATTTTGACATGAATCATGTTCGAAAATTTACTTTTACAAAGTGGGAAATTTTATTGAAGTATTAACATCTTTTACTGAAATTTCATCCAAAAGCTCATAAAGAGAAAAATGACAACCTCCCCATTCATTTATATAGTAGATATATTTTTTCAAAGTGTAATTCAAAAATATAAAAAACTTTAAAGTTGAGAGATCTCATCACGAGTCGACTCATCTTGTTCATAGGAAACTAATAAACTTGACATTATCAATTGGCTACCAAACCAAGATAATGGCTCATGGCCAAAGACCTTGAGACAAGGGATCTCATCACGAGTCAGCTTGTTCAAATTTATTATAACCAGTGAATGACATTATCACTTCTCGTTTCCAAACCAGGATAATAATTTTAAAGTGGCAAAATAAAAAGAAATCTACAAAGAAAATAAATAATTATATTACCCTTGGAGATGTCTATTATATTATGATTGTGATACTCGTTCATTTTTGGTTAAATAGTAACCCTGTTGAGGCTATGAATGCCTGCTGGTAGCAGTGGCTCTACTAGTGACTAATAAGTTTATCAAACAAGATAAGCTTTAATTAAATTCCTACTTATCTTTTCAACTTATTAAGATTTGATTCATTTAAAGAGAAATTTCATTCACAAAAGAAAGAGGAAAATGTTTCAAGTAAAACCATGATGTTTAGATTAGAATTCACCTATATCAAAGACATATTTCAATTATTTATAAATTTCCTAGAATATCATCTTTAAGTATTAAGCTTTACCAAAGATTCTTGATTCATCCAGTGTATCTCCAGTTGTTGTAGTATTACAACAACTCCCCATTATCAAAGTAAAATAGATTAGAAAGGATAATGGGGATCCTTTAAATTTTTTAGGTTAATATCTATTTTTAGAAATAAGACTTAAGATAGGGATTTATTAGAATAAGCTTCAAAAAATAAAGAAAAACACCAAAAAAGAACCCCCAAACCTAAAAAGCATAAAAATAGGGGGAAAAAATTAGCGAAATTACGAACATCGAACCATCGAAATAGCACAATGCCGAAATCTAATCAAAAAAGTTACAATTGTGAAACGCCGTAATGCGAAGTAGCGAAACCATCACCTAACAGATGCTGACATCGCAAATTTTCATCTGACAGATGTCGATATCCCATCCTGTCTCAAAACATCACAATGTCGCACTTCGCGTTTCACAGATTTCTTTCAAGTGTTATAAATCGCCAACAACCAAAATAGCCGATCAATAGATCCCAACATAATGCCATATGTCAAAATCACACAAACTCCTGCTTGTCAATTTAATGTTAATTCAGGTTTTTTATGTTCTCGAGGCTTATAATCGATTTGTAATTATTTAAAATATTAATACCAAGTATTTTCAATTATGCATGAGTTAAGTTGACAGGACAGTTAATATCGTTTGAAGTGATTTCATCTTAACCTCTCTGGTTTTATTTTCAACAAGGTAATTCCAAACTCTTAGGCATAAAAGGATGTCAAGGCTCACTAAATCATGAAGGAAATCCACCACCCCATCATTGTTAGTCATAAAACAAGAGGAAAAAAATGAAATGGATCCCCTAATCTCGGATACTACATGCAACCCAGAAATTGGTTCTTTAAGCTGGGAAGGGATTTATCAGTTGTTCGAGAATGAGAAACCACAAGTAATTTTGGATAGAAAAGTTGTTTCCAACAATACTTTTGTGGAGAATTTGTTGGGCTTAAGGTTAATACAAATTCTCTTCTTGATAATTACTTGTGAGCTTGCTTGTGTTGCTTATGTATTCTCTTAGTTAATCTTTCATCAAGTCAATTATCAAAATGCATAGGACACAAATGTTTAAGCAGAAGTAACATTTTTATTGTAGGAAGGTAAATCACAGATTTTCCTTCCTTACATTACACTTCAGATCTGCATTTCAACACTTCACATTAACCTTTAGTACCTTTCCTTCAACATTTAGCATTTACTTTCAGTACTTCGAATTTACCTTTAGCACTTCGGGGTTACCTACAACACTTCATATTTATACTTCGGATTTACCTTCAGACTTTCAGATCTTCGCATTAAACTTCAAACCTTAGACCTTCAGACTTCGCTTTTGCCTTCAGACCCTAGACCTTCAGACTTCACTTTTACCTTCAGAACTGCAATGTTATGAACTAACTTGTCCAAAATTTCTTGTCTTAAATGAACCGCAGATCAGCTTATATATAGAAGTATACTTTCTGATTTTAGGCCAATTCATCAATCTAACTTTGTGCCAACTTGTCCACAGTTTGAAGGCCGACATGAAAATATTTTCATGAGGTATTTATTCATGTAAATTCTAGCATTGTTAGAGATATGTCTTCAATGTATTTGGAGCTTAACTTTCAACACTTTTTGACCTTGTCTTCCACCTTGTTTGAGGGTTGTTTTGTGAGATTATTTACAAGGACTTGGAGCATATCCATCTGAACTGGATCCTTCATGATTTTGACACTTAATCCTATTTATACATTTGTTTCCTTCTTTTCATAATTACATAGTCAACATGAAGATCGACCTAGTTACATTTTACAACACTCCCTCTTAAATATGGAGGTATTCATATAGTTACATGATTATTTTCAAACTAAATAATCTCATAAGAAAAATTGGATTGGTAATCGCATCTCTATAACATCATATCAGCCAGGATTTTCCTAGTGCAAGGCCTTAACTGACATCCCCATCTCTTCAACGAGACAATGTGATTCAATGCTAGCGAGACACATGACTTATAAACACCTTCATCATTGTCTCTACAAGGTACATACTCCACCCGGGTGTTCCCAAAGTATGACCTTCTTGGACTATTATTCTATTGGGTAACTAGCCCTAAAAGAATATCAGTCCTCAACTACTCTTATATTGAATGCCCTATCACATTCTCAAAGAGTATCGAATGCCAGATGATTACCCAATCCTCCATTTTGTCTTCCCAAGACCAGAATGATGTGTCTATCTCTCCCTCTTAGCTAGGTAGGACCTTATTCCACAAGGGAATGTACCTAATCTCATCCTTAGGAATTACCAAGTTTCTTCCAAGTAAGAAACTTATCATCAGGCTCCCGCTTAACCAGGGACCTCCAGTAGTAATGGTGAGACACCCAGCTGCTCATGAAGAATTCCAGTCCTTGATGTCATGGATTTCGATATTGAGGAATCTCCAACTTTTAGCTTCATAGGGAAAAAATCATCCATCACTTTCATCCTGAGTCATGTCAACTATGAGAAAGTGATTCATCAGACGTTCTTATCTGGTGCACTATTATGCCATGCTAATTTCCTTTGAATCATCTCCACGGATCATACATCCTTTCTTATGATTAGCAGCCTTGCACAAATTCATCTAGATAAACATATACATATGAAAATTTTAGAAAACAATTACCGTAGTGATGATATTTCACCATGAAATCTTCTTGTAGGCATCGACATCCTTCATACAAATTGACCCATCTCCTAATGATATGTTTTTCCAAGGGTCTTCTTCTTTACTAGACTTTTGTCAAAGTCTACATATATTTCTAGGGGATCTCCTAGTCACATCTTCTTGACCTTCGGATGATAACTGTCTCTTGAAATGATTTCATTTCATGATATCTTCCTCTCCACACATTCTTGATTCCCAAGAACATACAACTTTTCTAGTTTCTTGTTCATATACAACCACCTCATATTCCATGAGGACATATTATGTTTATTTTTTTTGTCCGTGAATTGAGAGATACTTATCCATAGATCATACTTCTAAATGCATAATTTCATTACCTGCAACCATATAACATGACATCACAGCATCAAATGTCAGCATATAAATATATACATACCTCATACCTTTTTCCCTTGAGTCATCCTGTAACAATTTTTAGGAATGAATAGCTTCATTCCCTTGGCTTGTTTTATCACTATGTCATCACATCCCAGAAGTATGTTTTTGTGATGACCCTTGCTCTTGATGACTTCTTTCTTAAAGTTTGTCAAAGAGGTTTTCCTAGAGCTGATTCACCAGGAGCTCCTGCCATGCTTAGATCATGATGCTACATTGCTTCCTATCATATAAACAACAAAAATCAATTCCTTATTTTGCATGATTTTCCTTGAATATTCTTTTCTTTCTCCTATTGAGATTGTCCCTTTAGGACCATATTTCTTGTAATGTCCATAAGTCTTCCACATTTCCTCAACTTCCCTTTTTCTTTTGCAAATGTTTGAGTCTTTCATCCTTCAACATTTTTACCCTTGATTTGTCTTTTTCCATCTAGTATAGAGACCACAAGTTGAATGAGGTAATTTTATTTTCTATTTGTTACGTTGTCCATCTTATCGTATTTTTGATATCTCATAGTTGAGATCTTATGAATATATCCCTTCAACCTTTGATACCTAAATTTTGTGTAAATCGGTTCTAAGTGACATAACCTTATTTATTGCATAGAATAGTTATTTCAGCTTATCATATATTTTCTTGATGTCTCCAATCCTTCATAGAATTTTCATGACTTTTCTTTCTTCGAGGACTGTGAATATCCTCCTCATGCAAGGATTCCTGGTAACCTAACCAGCTTATAGATCTCCCTGCAAAAATAAATTCATTTAACCAAATTTGATTATGGAATGAAAAATACTTACTTGATAAGTGAAGATAAAGTCTTCATCTTGACTTCTTCGATGGTTGTTGAGAAAAGATGTGTTATTTATTTCTCTTTGGATGATCTTCTTCAAGGGTAAGGATTAGATCTTTGTTGTAATGATGATAAAGCCTTCTTTGGGTTGTTTATGTCTTTTTCTATTTCTGTCACGAAACCGATGTCTCATTTTTTTGGTAATAAAATCATTCTTTTAAGGTAGCTCTCTATTGTTGTGATTTCACTGTGAGTTTTCCAAGATTGTTGTGTCAATATATACGTATCTTTTTTCCTTTAGTCATGTGGTGACAGTATAGATATGACTTGATCCTTTATTACTTTGATGGAAATATAGAAAAGGTTTTACACTATGATTTTGTGACAGCTTGAATATCTCAGTTTGTAGTTATATAATACTTCTATCCGACATAGTATTATGAACTCCCTCTCTAAGATATCAAACTTGATCTCTGAGATATCAAACTCTTTTCTATTCTGCAATTGCACCAAAGTTGTTTTATGAAGTTGCACTGAACTTGTATCACTGAAATTGCATCGAACATGTATCTCTGCAATTACACCGACTTTGTATCAATACCACTGAGCTTGTATCTCCACAATAACACCCAACTTATTATTTCTTAATTTGATCTCAGAAAGTAGCTTTTCTCTAATTCCAAAATCTTCTTGCCAATAAGGTGGTCTTCTTTTACCATAACTCTAATACCATGTGGAGAATTTGGAGGGCTTAAGGTTAATGCAAATTCTCTTCTTGATAATTACTTGTGAGCTTGCTTGTGTTGCTTATGTATTCTCTTAGTTAATCTTTCATCAAGTCAATTATCAAAATGCACAGGACAAAAATGTTTAAGAAGAAGTAACACTTTTATTGTATGAAGGTAAATCATAGATTTACCTTCCTTACATTACACTTCAGATCTGCACTTCAACACTTCACATTAACCTTTAGTACCTTGCCTTCAGCATTTAGCATTTACTTTCAGTACTTCGAATCTACCTTCAGCACTTCGGAGTTGCCTACAACACTTCAGATTTATACTTCGGATTTAGCTTCAGACTTTTAGATCTTCGCATTAACCTTCAGACCTTAGAACTTTAGACTTCATTTTTACCTTCAGACATTAGACCTTCAGACTTCGCTTTTACCTTCAGAACTGCATTTTTATGAACTAACTTGTCTGAAATTTCATGTCTTAAATGAACCATAGATCAACTTATATATAGAAGTATACTTTCTGATTTTAGGCCGACTCATCAATTTGACTTTGGGCCGACTTGTCCACAGTTTTAAGGCCGACATGAAAATATTTTCATGAGGTATTTATTCACGTAAATTCTAGCATTGTTAGAGATATGTCTTCATTGTATTTGGAGCTTAACTTCCAATGATTTTTGAGCTTGTCTTCCAGCTTGTTTGAGGGCTGTTTTGTGAGCTTCTTTACAAGGACTTGGAGCATATCCATCTGAACTGGATCCTTCATGATTTTGAAACTTAATCCTATTTATAACTTTGTCTCATTCTTTTGATAATTACATAGTCAACATGAATACCAACCTAGTTGCATTTTACAACAACTTTGTCCAATGATTCAGAATCATGGACGGACACTACTAATTCTTTTCTTCATAGATTTTTTTCTCATCCTAATATTCTTCCATACACTGACTTAGTGAAATGGGTGTTAGAAAATGTAGATATCAAAGATAGGAAATTTGTTACTCGAAGAAGAATTTTCATTGGATCTCTCAGGCCGTCAGATTTGAAGAATATGTATAAACTACCAGAACCCCATAAGAGATATGAAGCCCGATTTGTTCAAGAGTTCATGCACGAGAATGACCATACTGCGACTGTAATTAAAGAATAGAGAAATGATCCTAACTGGCATAAGCACAATGATAACGATATGTATTCACTCCTTTCTCTTAAAATCCCATCTCTCACATAGTTGCAATGATGTGTCGTGTCTTTGGATCTGTAAATATGACCAAGTTTAAAGATAATTGGACACCCTTGATAGAAGCAACCTCTGATGGCTATATTCTAGATTGGGCTACTATTCTTTCTGATAATTTGATAAGATTTATCACAATCTATAGAGAAAATAAAAATTCTCCCCCATTTGGCTAACTTTTCCTTTTTCCTATGGTTTGTATACCTTAGAAAATTTCAAGCATGCCTGTCTTAAAATTGATCGATTAAAACCTTTCAATTTTCCAGTGTTAGCCAATAGAAGTTATGATTCCTACAATATTTATAGAGATATAATGAATTCAGTCAAGCTGCGAGAATTTCCAAGTGAGCTTGATAGATTGGACAATATGTTTGAATCAATTCACGAATTTTCAACAGTTCAGCAGAAAGTAGCTGAAAGTCTCAACCTAGAAGATTTGTTAAGATTGAAAGTGTATCAAGTATAGATAAATGCTCGTTTTTCATATTATTTGTTTCACAGAACAGAGCCGAAGGCAGAACCGATTATAGTTGCAATATCTTCTCAAGTACCAGTACCATTTCAAGAATAATAAATCGCTAATGTTCAACAGGATGATAAATTCATCCAAAATTGGGAAGAGTTCAAGAAAACACTGTCTGGGACTGATACCCCTGCCATTCATAATGTCATTTAGTCAGAAACCATGCCTATTTTAGGTGCTACAAGTTCCATAAATCATACAGGTGAGCCAAGTATGCCGCATGTTTCTGGTGATATAGATAACTCCAAGAATCAGGAAGAAATCATAGAAACCTCATTCACTGCAGAGGTTTCCAAAATTATTCTTGAGCAAAGCCAGATCCAAGGACACAATGATATAGAGGAGATACCAAAAGAAGCACCAGCCCAAGATATGGAAATCATCTCAGCTTTTCCGACTACTAAAATAGTCCTAAAAGTTGAAGAGATACCTGCATTGGACGCGTTTTATAGTTCAAGGAACAAAGTTGTCATAAACAGGTCAAGGAAGAAGTGAAAGATGGAAGAATCTCCAGAACTGCCTATAGATTCATCACTAATGCGAGTCCTTTGGAAAGGAACTCAATTATCTCTAAGGAAAGAGCTTAATAAACTATCTCAATTTGTAGGTGCTTATGCAAATGTAACAATTCATAAGGCAACAGAGGTTGAATCATTGATTATAGAAAAGGACCAGAAAATTTCTCAAATGGAGCAAGTTGTCTCTGATGAAAAGAAAAGGATAGAGCAGGATCTTCAGTCAAGCATGAATAATCTACAACAACAGTTTGAAGGTCTCAAACTCAAACTTGAAAAAAAAATTAAAGAAAAAGATCAAATAATTCATCAAATGCAGCAGAAGATTGAAAATATCCAGGGAAAGACCGAAATCAATGAAGTAAAGAAAGAAGAAACGAAGTTGGAAGCATTACTGGCAACACAAGAAGCAGTTTTCTATCAGAAGTATAATCAAATTCAAGAGCAAGTTAAGACCAATGATCAATTAGTTACTCAGATTTCCAATCTGAGAACTTATTATGAAGAAATTGATGACAATGTGTCAAAATACATAGATTGGTAAGACACTGCACAGGGTAGAGCAGTCAATATCCCTCGTCTTGAAGAATCAATTAAATATAATATTTGGATATTGGGATATTAAAATTAAGAGCACTGAATTAGCTATTATCAGAGCTAAGAATTTATCTTCTAGCATCTCTGAGTATATAAAATATTCTCTTCTGCAAGCCAACCTGATTCATGAAGCATCAAAAGACACCCTTCCAGATATCAGTTTCCTAAAGAAATCCTGGTAAGAGACATCAAACAGAAAAGATCTTGACATAGAAAATATGACAAGGTTAAATATCGAGATTTACTGGTACTTGTTGATTAAGCCTCATAATCAATTGATAATGTTGAGCGGCCTCTCCAATGCAGTATCTTAGCTTCTGCCGACACTGAACGATGCAATATTCATGGGAAATATGAGAATGAAGCCAATTCATCCCCCCCCCAGCTCAAACATATGATCAAAGCATGCCAGCTCAAAGACTAGCTAGAGAGTGAATCCGGGAAACAGTCATAGACTATTACAACTTATGCATTTTATTTTCCTAGTTTATATTTTTATAGTTTAGAGTAATATTAGAGGACTTATTTTACAAGTCTTTATATTTTTGTAATGTTAATTAGTATTTAAACCCCTTTCGTGCATTTATAAACAGGTCTAGAATTTTGAGAAGACTTCTTTTGGAACTTACACTATTGTTTGAACGAAAATTATCTAATTGAAAATCTGAACCTTGAAGCTATATTTTCAGATCTAAAGCTATGGTGCAACGGGTACTATTATTTGTATATTGATTGTTTTATGTTTATTAAATTGTGGAAAACTTAATCTTTATATTAGTTTCATTCTGATAAGCATTGAATTGATATATGTTCTTATTACTATTGATCTAATATATTGAACGATATGATGTTAGATGTGATACTTAGAGATCTTTTATGTGATTAATGTTCTTCATCAAATAAATCAATTAAATTGATTTAGTTTCTTAAATGTGATTATATTCATTAAGTATGCAATGATCTATATTATTTCATGCTTGTGAAATTCTATGCCTTAATCATATAAATGAATCCAATCCCTAGAAATAATTATATTAGTTTTAATTTATGTTATCATCAGAATAAATAACCCTGCCAGTATTGATTTCATTTCTTTTTTATATAAACTATCTTTATACAGGAAACTGGACCCTTTATCCCCAGTCGGACCCACCATTTTCAATGGAAAAGGAGTTTTTTTAAGCTCCTGACCAGGTGGAATCCCTAAATTTGAGGAAGTCACTTTCCAGCCTTCAACAAGATCCTAATGAAAGGAGAGCATACCAAAATAATGAAAAGGATAAAATGTGATTGTAATTGGTCTTAACCAATATGAGTTGGTAAAGGTAATGCATTGCAAGTCAGTCAAATAATCTTAAGAAAAATCAAGAACTGCTATGAGGGAGATTAAAAGGAAAACAAGTACAAAATTCAAACCTATAGAATTAAATTTGAAAGCCTAAGGATGAATGATGATAAATCTATTGTTGAATGCTTCCTTAGAGTTTAGGAAGTAGCCAATATAATCAAAGGCCTTGATGAAGGCGTTAAAGAAGGGGTAATATTTCATAAAGTCTTAAAATCATCTGTTAGTATGAATCCTTTGTCGAAGTGTACGAAAAAAGACCACTTTAGCTACACATAACTAATAGCCCTAACATCAAATATGGCTGCCAATATCTTCAGATCTGCAGTTAGTTGATCAAGACAAGAGCTGCAAACCAGATCTATGCATAGAAAGACATTAAGCAGTAAAAAGAAGGGTTTGCTCCATATATCCAATAGACAAGACAAGAACAATTTTTCAAAGAATTTTTTGTATTAAGGGCACCTGGGAGGAAAACAAGAAGATGTTTCCAATTCTCCTCAATGGGATGGGTTCTTGGAAGTCCTCAGCACTTCAGATCTAGCATTTCTCTCTCGTGTTGGTGTAGAAAACCCAGACAAAGATAGAACTCAAAGGGAGCTCACACAGCAAATAATGGAAAATATGACAATGATAATGGCTCAAAGTCAGACCAAGAGTTTAGATCCAGAGTGATCTAATAGGCAACAAAAGGTGAAGAATGGTAGGGAAAAACCTCCTATTTATAACAAAATATTGGGTCATTCTAGATCTTGGTGCATGATTAAAATAATGTTAACCAAATCTAGATCCACCTTTTATGGAATATTTTATTATATTTGTTGGAGGGAAAAAGTATTTGACTTGGGTAAAATCCCTTTATTTGTGAATAATAAATAAATAAATGATTTATTTATCATTTTAAGGAGGTGGTTAAAAGATGATCAAATAAATAATGATTTGTTTAATTATTTATGGGTGATTTAGTCATATTTAACAAGGAATATTATTTAAATAAGGTTTAAATAATTATTCCTAGAAAATAATAAGATAAATAAATATTTATCTAATTAATTTCTTTGTTTTGGGTTAAACATGACCAGGAAAATCAAAAAAATATAGGTTTGTTTAATATTTCCTTTTGGGGTTTCTTGTTTAGACCATAAACAACCTAATAAATGTGTTTTATTAAGTTATTTTACATAGTGAAAGCAATTTTACTTAGGGTAAAATTGGTCTTACATGGTGTACTTGGGTCCATCTAATGATAAGAGGTTAGATGACCAAAAAAATGGTGTAACAGATTGCCCCCCAGCATGCGAGTGTTAGGAGCAAATCGTATGACCGAAGTACGTTGTAAGAACTCAATCACTAGACATCAAAAGGGAAGTCGGAGAGAGAGATGTAAGGTAGACTAATGTGCTGAAGAACTAGACCCTGAGGAGACGAGACTTACAGGTGCAACAAGTCTCTTTTTATGAGAGGGTACCTGTGCTAAAGGCGGCGGGGGAGGCATACCTATGCCCGCCGAGACAAAGTACAAAAGAATAGTGTGTTCAGTAAACAAGGGACCGAACCATAAAGTACAACTGGCATAAACGTGAGCCAGATAGAAATACAATGAAGGATCCCACATACATGCTGTGCCTGGGATAACAACCAGGACTTATACAATAATATCTGAGTACATGAGATACAAATACAACCAAAATGCCCCCTGAAAATGGGGAAGGGCTCGTAAAATCTGACTCATACATGCAAATCAAAAAGGCGCTGCAAGCGGCTAAGGCCGGCATCATCAAATATATGGAGCTGCATCAAAGGCTGTAATGAAGAGGTCATCCAGGCATTTGGGGGGCTACCTGCAGGGCCACCCCCTCATGAGGGCTGATACATCTCACACATACCCGGGAATCACCAAGAGCTGCTGCTGCATCACTGAACCATCAAGTATACGGATCTCGATCATGCTGAAAGGAGCTGGAGCTGAGAAACAATCAAGTCAAAGGGTAAGGAGAAAGCCCTTTTCTTGATCCGAGGCACCGAACAAGAGTGGAAGATGGAACCAAGGTACACTTCCCTCTAGACCGGACTTTTGGAATGAATGAGCTGATGTCGACAGAAGGAGGTCCGCCATAGGTGAGGCAATGAGAGATCCTCAACTAAGGCGCGAGAGAAAATAGTCGAGCGACTGACAGACTAATACCAATGATGATGGTGAAATGGAGGGAACTGAGTAGCAAATGGACGACTTCCCTTGTTAGAGCATAAAGGGAAGGAATTACATGGCAGCGACTGACACAAGATCATGAGGGATAGGGGATAGTGGGACTGAATGCCATAATGTGCGACACAAGAGAGGGATCAAGCAATGAAGGATGGAGGACTATAGCGGGGTACAAAGGGACTCAGGATCGACTCCATGAATGTGATGATGACTCAACTTGGATGCTCTAAACAAGGGCGACTCGATGGTGCTGCCACACAGAAAAGAGCCCATGGGGGACTCGAAAAACATGAGTACAAGATGATAACTCATGACACAAATCGACAAAAACAAAGACAAGTATGGAGGCAAAGTGGTGCCCCAAGTACAAGTGTTGTAAGTGAGGAAATTCGATTTTGGGTGGAGGTGAAGTGACCCCTCTTGGACAAAATGTGTCTTGGTGAAGTATCAAATCAGAAAAAACTAACAGATACCCATTTGAGGGCTCGGTGAGAGCTTTCCAACGGTGTGGACGGTTTGTCAAACGGAGCTACGGTATGGTCGCAGCAGGTGAAAGAAGAAACAAGGGTTCTCTTTTAATAAGGTAGTTTTCCCTCCAAATCCACTCATTTGCTAGTGTTGCTGTGGTGAATGTAGAGAGGAGAGAAGGCCCTAAATCTTGCAGCGAGCGTAGCGGAAAAACCTACCGTTAGAATCGAGATCCGTCAGTGGTAGGTAAGAGGCCTAACCTTACTCTTTCATTTTGATGGATTGAAAGTTCAGATTAGGGCCCAGAATCTCAGGAACAAACCCCCTTGCATATTTTCGGCCGGGTCGCACTTTTTGGGCCAAAATCTGCGACCTAGGATGCAGGTTTTGAGCAAAAAGGTGCGACCTATCCCAGGATTTGGTAGAAAAGTGCGACCTGGAAGATGAGGGGGTTTTAGTGCTGTTTGATGGCTGAGAGTTGGGTTTTTGTGTTTGGTTACAGTATTCCCTATCTGTAGGCTAACAAAGATGATTTTTTTGTGCAGATATGGCAGATATACGGGTGAACTGGAGAGAGAGAGACCTGGGTACATTATGGGCAGAGATCTAGGAAGATCAGGATGTCCGTCGTGTGTTGGCCAAGTTTGGGGTTCTGAAGTTTTTGGAGAACCCTTTGATGAGAGCTGGAGAGCCCTTGTTGGCCCGGATTATCAGTTATTGGGATCCAGAGCATGAGGTCTTTGTAGTGCAGGGGCACAGGATCGAACTAACAGTCCAGGATATGTATTTCCTGACAGGTCTCCCACCACTTGGGATGGTGGGAAATACGCAGCCATTGTTACCGCGGGGGCGGAACATCATGGATTTTTTGGAGCAGCATTGTCGACCGGGTCTCCAAGTCAAAGGGACGCGGATACCAATCAGGAACCTAGAGAGATTGGAGACTCGGGAAGTGGCCGTAGCGGTGCTGCGGATCCTGGGTAACCAGGCGTTCCATCACATCAATGGGGGGCAGATGATGATTGTAGAGAGTGTGTTGAGTGGTACCTACTATGGGTGGGCCGAAATGATGTTGGTGTCGTTAAAACGACAGCTGTCGCTTTGCAAGCGACAAGTGAACCACGATTGCTCGTATGGGAATTTATTATGCTCATTCTTTTTTGAGAAGATCCCGAACTTACGACCTCGTATACAGCTCTCAGATGGGGGCCCGAGAGAGCCCAGGATGCGCCGGTGGGGGCGGCTACTGTGTAGAGGAGGAGGAGGGGCGGTCGGACGGGTGTTTCGACCTGAGTTCTTTGCCCATTGGGATCAGATGCCGTTATACATAGACGACTATCCCTATAGTGGGATGAGTTATTGTGGGGATCCGGACCTACCACTTCCGCCTGGTCGAGTATGGGGACCCGATGTTAAGTGACAAGTAACTATTCTTTTTTGGGCATGTTAAAGTTAATGAATAGTAGATAGGGTACTGATTCATGTACTTTTGGTATGCAGATATAGCTCCGGTAAAACCGGCCGGATATATGGGACGACCGGCAGCATCTGGAGCTACAGGTCCGAGTGGGTCGAGGGCAGCGCATAATGAGGATGCGGTCGCCCTTCTGGAGGACATCCGCAGTAGATGCGAAAGGTTGCTGACCGGAGTGTCAGAGCGCGGGTGGCAAGACTTGGACGACCAGTACATAGAGCCATGTATTGGTCTACCCTCGGAATGGCGAGGTGTCATGCGGCGCATGGCGATGGCCGGTCAGGGGATACGTGATCTACAGGCTACAGGAGCAGAGCCGTTGGCTCGGGATCCGCCAGATAGTGATTAGATGTGGGGCAGGTGGTGCCCCCTAGTGTGTATGTAGGGGCAGGTGGTGCCCCCAGTTTTGAGTTTTCTATAACATGCTATGGGCATGTCAAATGTATCAGAGTAGATGGACGCTAAAACACATGTTTTGCGACACATATTATGGATATGCATCTTTTTTAATGATTATGAATGTTATTGTCTTGTATGAAATGTGTGTGATAAATGCCAATCTAGAACATGGTTTGCAATACTATCTACATAGTGATTCTGTTCTCGAGGTACATGGTTGAAAGTTATGGTTTCAAATTCACGTATCAAGAGTTTCACTCATAAATATCGTCTAAACAGCACAGGATTACGCACACGATAGACACCATTTAGTTGCATGACAAGAAGTAGGGAATCTAAACAAACATGCAGATGGAGGATGCGATGAAAGAGAGCATCGGCTAAGAGACCACGCACTGCATCATATTCCGCGTGATTGTTGGTGGCAGTACCAATGCAGACCCCATTTGAGAGCACAAGGGCATGCAAGGGGGTGAAAATGGCCCAACCTGTCGAGGCTAGATTCCAAGAGTAATGACATGCACCATCGGCGTAACCGATATAGGGTGGGGACGGGAGGTCCTACGGAATAGTGTTACAAGACAACAAATGGGGGGAGGAGGGACAATGACGGTAGCGTGAGTGTACAGAAGACATCGGGCGGCAACTGCAGGAGGGAGTGCGATGAGAAGGATGGCTATGACTCATATATAAACTAGAGGGTGGTATATGAGGGCTAGAGGAGGTATGGCGGGGACTCGGGCTGCGGAGGTCAATAGAGACACGGGTGGAGTTATCTCGTGTATGGGCGGAAAATAGGGGGTCAAGGGTGGAAGGGACACCACATGACGCGGAAAAGTTACCTAAATCATCCGTAGGGGAAGAAAGACTTGCATACGGATCGTCACGGGGAGTGACAGAAGAACAGGGAAACAAATGGTTAAAATATGGGGAGCCCAGGGTGGTCGCTGAAGGGGGGTCAAGCAAAACAACAGGGGAGGATTCAAGGGGAATGTGCTCCAAGGGTCTCACAGAGGATGATAGGTAAAGAATGGTGGTAGTAGACTCCGTCATCTGGACATCAGGGGGGGGGGGGGAATGTCGATGGGAGCAGGGGGATCCTCAAGCTGAACCGAAGCATACCGTGCGAGGATGGGAGAGGCGGACTGATTTTGTTCAACCTCATACTCGCGGACTACTTCTAAAGAGGCGCGGTAATGCACCAGGTGAGGAAAATGGTGGGAATAATGGCCATGGACACCGCACAAAGCACAGGGTTTGCTGGTGCGAATAGTTTTGGGGTTCTTGGTTACGGACGAGGACGGGAGAGAGGGGTCAGGGACCGTGGACTCAGGGAATGCGACTTTAACCATGGGTTGAATGCGGGGCAATTCGGGACAAGTATGGGTGGCATGACTGATGACATCACACAAGGCACAGGGCTTTGCAGGCGGAGGAGGAGTTGGGTCAGTCGGGGTGACCTTGTCTTTGGATGCCCCCTTGCGAGCTTTGCCGTTTTTCCTGGAGCTGTCACCATAGGGGTAGGGTCCTGGGGAGGTGCGGGGGGCATGGTGGCAATGGAGGAAGCGAGGGGGACCGGTTGAACTGGTGTCAAAGAGAGATAGGGTTTGGGGTGACCAGGTGAGGTAGCGGCTAGAGGGTCAAGGTACCAAATGGGTATGCCCAGGGTCAGGTTAGGGAGAGAGAGGGTGGCCATGCCAGGGACCGTATAGACTCCGGGAGGGGGAGCCAGGAAAGGTATCTGACCATAATGAGGAGGGACGGCTCCGAGCTGATTGAGGCCTGGGGGAACCGACCCGGGAGGATAGAGGGGTTCAGGGATACCAGCTATAGGAGAAGGGACAGAAGGAGGAGGTCTGGCTGGCGGAGATGAATGGCTAGGAGCAGGTTGCGGTGGGCGAGGTTGAGTCTGAGGTTGTTGACTAGCCGAAGCGGGTCGTTTAAGGGCGGCCCGAGACAATTGCATCATGCAAACATTCGATAAGCTGGGATCAAAGATATGAGGAGGGGGGAGACCAGGAAAAGTTCCAAGCAGGGAGGAATCTTTGTAGACGCCGGGGGAGACACTGGTCAAGGAATCGACAGTTTGCTTATTGGCAACAGAAGAGATGGTCGTCTCCAGGGAGGTCTGAGACGGTGGCTCATGGTAAGTCAACTGGTCGATGGTGACTATATTTCCATTGTGAGGAAAAGACATCTTGCGAAAAACCGCAGATGGGACAGCAAACATGGCATAGGTGTAGCTTCGCCCCAATAGAATGTTGTAGTCTAGAGGGGCGTCGATGACTTCGACATCAACGCAAACGGTCTTGCCAGCAAGGGTGATAGGACAATTACGGAAAAGGCCAATGGGATGGGAGGCATGGCCGTCCCACGCTCGAAGGGTGATCGTGGAAGGGGCCAACTCAGGAGATCCGAGTTGCTTCCAAACCGAAGCGGACATCACACAGGTGGATGCCCCCTCATCAATTATACACCGAGAAACGTTGGCATTCCAGATTTTGACTAGGATTTGGAAGGCGACGGAAGCAGGAAGAGGGGGATAGTCCGATTGATGAGCGTCAAAAACAATCATTTGGTCATCAGCAAGATCTACAGCGCCCACGGCAGATAGCAGAGCCTTCTTTTGGGAAGGGCACGGCTGGATGAGTTCCAATGTGGAAATGGCAGCAGGAGATTGCGCCAAATCATCTACTATGCTATACGCATGAGCAGCTCGACCAGGAGCAGCATTTCGACATAATGGTCCCTTAGGAATCTTGGTATGAACCTCAAATTTGGGTGGAGGGATATGTAAGGGGCCATTGGATGTTGAAAGAGGCTCTGTAGAACATGAAGAAGGGGACTCGGGGGCAGACTGAGCTGGAGGCTTGCGGTACTGGCGAGACCGAGTTTGAAGGTGAAGGTCGATGGTTGGGGATGGATCAAAGGTCATCATGAGGATCTGGTAATTAGAGGAACCAGAAGGGGAAATTTGAGTGGCGACTTGTCCGTCAGGTGGTTGGGTAGCCACGAATCCTTGCTGAGGGAAAGGATCAGTAAACACAGCTGGTTGAGGAGTGGTCACATTAGGGGGAGCATGAGGGGAGGCATGTTGTCCGCGCAATGTGGCTTGGGACTCCCACATCTGCTGTATCTATGGTAAGAGGGGACAATCATGGGTGTAATGACCGTAAACACCGCAACACGAACAAGGCTTATTTGTGCGAAGAGGCATGTCCGGCTTGGGCTGAGTGCCTTGTTGCTGGTTTGCAGTGTTAGGGTCAATACCTTGAGGATTGGGTCCACGAGTACCAGGGGTAGATTGATTTGGATTGCCTCTCTGCCTTCTTTGAGAAGGGGGATTAGTCGCGCCCTGCTGTGCAAAGACTTGCCCGGGAGGGGGCCGTAGGTGCTGTTGCGGGGGCGGAGGAGGCAAGGGAGGTGGAAGTGTATATGCTGGAGGAGTTGGCGCACCAGGCTGCGGATAAGGATAATGGTTAGGTTGGGAAACATTGAGGTAAGCAGGAGGTTAGGCGAAAGGATGAGGCATGCCGTATCCTGGATACATGCTACCTGGAGGGGGAAAAGTGCTAGAGGTGCTGGCCCCTCCAGGAGGGAGACCATAGCCCATAGGAGGTTGAGCATACGGATGAGAAAGGGCTCCAACGATACTGTCGGCGGAATGAGATGCCCCCGGGGCGTTAGCGCCACCGGGCCTGGGGAGGTTAGGAAGGACGGTATAAACATAACCAGACTGGGCGTAGATCAGGTCATATTTCAAGGCTATTTGGAGGGCAGCTTCTTCGGTTTGAGGGAAATGGGAGGCGACATCTTTGCCAATGGGTGCTAAGAGAGTGCGAAGGAACCAGTCCATATAAACTCGATCTTCAAATCGGGGAGCTCGACATAAGCTCCTTCTTCTCTGCCATTCCTGGACATGAGTGGAAAGACGGGTTGAAGAGGATTGACAGAAAGAAGTCAAAAGCTCTGTACCAGTGTCGTATCGGAGGGGGAGCTGGAAATAAGATAAAAAGGCTTGGGTAATGGTCGCAAAGGTGGTATGGGAAGAGGTGGGCTGATCAACATACCATTTAGAAGCTTCGCCTGTGAGCGTGCGTTGGAACAACCGAAGATGGATGGAGTCATCGGTAATGGAATTGGAGGAACACCACATGTGGAAAGATCGGATATGGTTGGTTGGATCGTCTCCAGCAAGGCCTTCGAACTTGGGAATGTCAGAGGGGAGCTTGGTCGACATAGCAGGCCAACCAACATCGTGGTAGATAGGGTCATTGATCAACTGATTGAAATCGAGGAGGCTGAGGCCTGCCATGTAAGGGAGCAAGGGTGCAGCCGAGGTAGTTCCTGTGGCGGTTCCGCTAGTAGTAGTTCCGGCATTAGGGCCGGGATTACCACTAGCGTTAGGCCCTGGACCAGACATAGTGAAGGTGACAGGGGGAGAACCAGAAGTAAAAGGAGAACCCAATGAATCAGAAGAGGAGTCGGAATGTGGACTCGGAGGAGGACTGGCTCGGCGGCGGCGAGACGGAGCAGGTCGACCGACCGGAAACTGAGGGTGAATGCCAAGAAGTCTCCGGGAGGCGCGCCTTGGGGGCACAATGATGACAACACAAACACGGCACGAGGGGAAGAAGAACGACCGACAAAGGCAGGGAGGTGTAGAATCAAGTGATTACAATGTCGAAACAATGGCAATAAGGTGCAGTGTCAATTGATTTTAAAGTCTTTGCCTGGCGGTGTAAACCAGGCTCTTCTTCGCTTAGGGTGAGTGTGTGGTGTGCGTTAATTTTAATTTTTAAAACCTTTTTGTTTTGAGAGAAAGAGAAAAAGTGTGCTGCGTAACTGAAAACAATGCTGCAAAAACAGTATATAATGCTGAAATAACAGAAAATTAACAGCTACTAGTGCATCGATTCAACCCAAAAAGGCGGGTCTCTCAAAACTAATCTAAAAGAGGGAAAAAATCTAGTCAAAACACACTAAAAAGAGGCCAATAGATCTAGGGTCGAAAGGGATAGGGATCTAAAGGAGAAAGCTGCTGAAAAGAGGTGCAGATCACAGCCAAGAGGCAGAGGCAAGGTGGCTGGAAAAAAGGAGGAAATCAGCAAAAAGCGGAAAGGACAGGGAGGAGGTCCTAAAGGGAGGTCCAAACAAAACTACAAGAGGTGATTTGAAAGGAAGAAGAGCTGATTTAAAGGGATATGAGGATGAGGTATCAGATCTGAAAAAGGGAAGGCTGAAACTCTGAAAAATCAGACACCTGAAACAGCTAAGACTCTTCCACCGAAAGTGGAGGGTACTGAAGCCCTATGGGGGCTAGCTTCCCACTTAGATGAGCAAAAAAAATCAGAAACAGGTCCAAACGGGCGGAGACAGAGGCTGGAAAACCCTGACAGAAGCTTCAGCAAAACCCAGAAAAATTGCAGAAAAACAGCAGAAAAAAGCACAGGTCGCAGGTTCTGACCTTTTTTCCTGTTCAGGTTGCAGAAAAGGGGCTAAAAAGTGCGACCTGGAGTCCAGGTCGCAGTTTTTGGGCTGAAAAGTGCGACCTCCAACTCCGGTTGTCCCGGCGGCAGATTTGCGGAAAAGTTGTCGTCTTAGTTGCAGCTGATGTCTGTCACCTGCGCAATAGGGCCAGAAACACACGGAAGTTAGAAATTTTAATGTTTTAGGGTTTTATAGGTGAAAAAAAAACATGAAAATAGGAAAAAAAAAAGCGGAAAAGAAACCCTAGGGTCTGAAGTAGCTGGATATGCAGGAATATGAAAAACGACAGCGGTCGTAATTGAAAACCCGTGTGGAGTCGCCAATTATGAGTATGAATCCTTTGTAGAAGTGTATGAAAAAAGACCACTTTATCTACGCATAACTAATAGCCCTAACATCAAATATGGCTGCCAATATCTTCAGATCTGCAGTTAGTTGATCAAGACAAGAGCTGCAAAAACCAGATCTATGCATAGAAAGACATTAAGCAGTAAAAAGAAGGTTTTTCTCCATATATCCAATAGACAAGACAAGAACAATTTTTGAAAGAATTTTTTGTACTAAGGGCACCTGGGAGGAAAAAAAGAAGATGTTTCCAATTCTCTTCAATGGGATGGGTTCTTGGAAGTCCTCGGCACTTCAGATCTAGCATTTCTCTCTCCTGTTGGTGTAGAAAACCCAGACAAAGATAGAACTCAAAGGGAGCTCACACAACAAATAATGGAAAATATGACAATGACAATGGCTCAAAGTCAGACTAAGAGTTTAGATCCAGAGTGATCTAATAGGCAACAAAAGGTGAAGAATGGTAGGAAAACCCTCCTATTTATAACAAAATATTGGGTCATTCTAGATCTTGGTGCATGATTAAAATAACATTAACCAAATCTAGATCCACCTTTTATGGAATATTTTATTATATTTTTTGGAGGGAAAAAGTATTTGACTTGGGTCAAATCCCTTTATCTGTGAATAATAAATAAATAAATGATTTATTTATCATTTTAAGGAGGTGGTTAAAATATGATCAAATAAATAATGATTTGTTTAATTATTTATGGGTGATTTAGTCATATTTAATAAGGAATATTATTTAAATAAGGTTTAAATAATTATTCCTAGAAAATAATAAGATAAATAAAGATTTATCTAATTAATTTCTTTGTTTTGGGTTAAACATGACCAGGAAAATCAAACAAATATAGGTTTGTTTAATATTTCCTTTTGGGGTTTTCTGTTTAGACCATAAACAACCTAATAAATGTGTTTTATTAAGTTATTTTACATAGTGAAGGCAATTTTACTTAGGGTAAAATTGGTCTTACATGGTGTACTTGGGTCCATCTAATGATAGTAGGTTAGATGACCAAAAAATGGTGTAACAACATCTCCAATGAGATTTAATGGCAAGATCTAAACCACAGAAGAGATGAATAAATTTAAGACTCTAACAATGGAGCTGTTGCATGGAACCCTCACTGCCTATGAGATGAGGATTGGAGGATAGAATTTAGAGCCAAAGGAGCCAACATTTAAAGCCTCAAGGAAATACAAAGAGGAAAAAAGACACAAAGATTGCTCTAGTTGTGACTCAGATGAGGATATGGCTTATTTTGTAAGAAAAATCAAAATGAGTTCGAGCAAATATAAAGGTAAGCTACCATTTAATTGTTTTCAATGGGTTAGTGTAGGAAAATTTTCTTCTAAATGTCCATATAGGTTCAAGAAGCAAGAAAATAAGAAGAATACTTAGAAGAAAAATAACTTCTAATCTAAGGAGGATAGTGAGTCATATGAGTCCAATAATTAAGAATCATATAAGGAAGAACAAGAGGAGTGCACACTCATGGAAATTTAATATGAGAATAAGCTAGAATATAAATAAGACCTTGAAGAACGAGTGGTGGAACTTGAAGGAGAGCTAGTCAATGCACTGTAGGAGTTGAGGAAGACCAAGAAGAAGAACAATATTATGAAAGAGCAACTTCTGAGAAATTAAGAAGGTATGTAAAATTATAAAAATTAATATTATAACCTTAAAAATTTTAATTTAGAAGAGACTCTCAAGCTTAAGGACAATGTAGTTCAAAAATTAAATGACAAACAAAAGAGTAGTGATAGACTAGAGGATCAAAATGAAGTCATGAAGCTAGAATTGTCAAAAAGGAAAGGAGAGACTAGTTTGGATGCATGTAATAGAGACATCATCTCTTTGAAAACTCAAATTGAATAATCCATGAGAAAATAGGATCTTCTTCTGAACGAGGTAGTTGAATGGGAAAATAAATGTCAAGAATTGGAGGGAGAAGTTGTATCTCTAAGAACAAATCTCGTGAAGATCAAATCCAAGATAGATTTAAATATTATATTTACTAAAGGTTATGAAGCTCTCGATAGTCTTCTCAGCTATAAAGGACCATTAGAAAGAAAAGCTATTCTTAGGTACAAATAATCTCATTATACCTACAAAAGGAGAATCGAGCTCCAAGATCTCAAGAAATGAAAGACATCAAAGCTATAAGAGGCACTTAAAGGGAGAACTGGTAAGGATGAAAATGTGAAAAATTCTAAGGAAAATCAAAGAGGTAATGATCCTATTAGAAGAAAGGAGCCTTAGCATATATCTTTTCACTAGCAAGCCAGTAGGAAAAATCTTAATAGATCTACTCAAACTCAACAGATGCACTATCAAAGGTGTTATCACTCCCTCTATTTCCCATGGTTGAGGATGGAGACTCAAGGAGGTAACCTCAAACCAATCTTTAGATTTGGTAGCTAGCCCTATAGAACCAGAGAGGCTCTCTCAATGTCACTTTTACAGTCAATGAGGTGACTGGAGATATAATCATCTTAGGCTAGATATAAGCTCATTGAATTATTGTTTTGTTATGAATTTTTTTGGATAAGAATGTTAGTCTAGGAACTAGGTCTACGTTTTAGGTCTAATTTCAAATGAAAAACCGTAGAGATGAAGACGAGGCCAGGTAGGTATACTTCAAAACGTACTTATATTTTCATTTTTGTATAGGTTTTGAAAAGAGAGAGAGATTCAGAATGAGCATATTACATGAGTTCATTCATCCGAAGAGGTAAAACAAATTTATGAAAATCTTATAAAACAGGGCACAAAAGCAAGAATTATGTTCATAGAATCATAAGATTTATCATATAGAATCATACATGTGATTTCATGGAAGCATAAACATTCAACTTGATGGTATTACTGAGGAATAATAATTCTAATAATTATACCAATGGAGTCCAAAAATTATAGCTACAACATGTCTTTGATTTTGCTGAAAAAGATTGTAGATAATCTCCATGACTGCAATATCAACTATCCCACCTCTAAAATGACTTGAGTTGGACTACATATAGAAAATAGAGAATATTTGACCTCATTAGGTCGAAACATGATCCAAAATACATCATAAATGCACCTAATGAGTCATTACCTAGAATTTTAGGAAGTTAGAAACAATCCCCCCAAATTTAGCTAATAACTGGGAGTCTTTGTCTCCTTAAGTAATTACATGATTCCTCAATAATTAGGAGCAAAAAAAAAATTAATTATAAAAAAAAACTCATGAGACAACTATAACCTCGATATTTTTATCATTTTGCATTGACACCTGTCTAGAAAGCATCTAAGACAAAAGCGTCACATGGCACACAGAAGTGTCACATTTTTTAGCAGAAGCGTTGTGCCACTTGGAGGGAATTTTTAGCTAAATTTTAGGCATCCTCCTACTGATCTGAAGATTGGGAAAGGTAGACTTGGCTGTCCTCTATCCAACCCAATCTTAAAATTGACAAAAAAACACCTAAAATACCTTCAAAACTCCATTTTTCCAAGCTTACTCTATAAGCGCCACGCATAGGGAAAAATAGTGGCAGAAGCATGAAAGATAAGGTGTTTTTTGAGTTTTTCTTCAAAAATAGGAGGTGTCCTTGAAACACAAGACCATATCTGGAATGTAGACTCCAAAAGAAATCCTACCATGTAGATAAAACCTCATTTGGAGCCTATGAGGAAATTTTTTTGCGGCTGCGCGACGCTTCTGCAAGGGTGAAATTTCCAGAATTTGTCAAAAATTTCAAAAAATACCAAAAATGACCAATACTTGCTAGAATCCTTGAATGATGATCTAGATAGCTAGAGATTCCTCAACTAGAAAATCAAAATTTTCGTTCTCCTTTAGCTTAATTATGGTTTCTTTACGATTTTTCTCGTATTGCTAACCATGACTTTGGATTTGGTTCCTGGTGAAATAGTGTCTCACCATGTGCCTCTGGAGGTTATTTTTCCTTTGTGCCTTCTTCAAAAGCTTCTCAAGATAATCATTCACCCTGCCAAGCCAGAACTCTTTGTCCTTCTCAATCACAGCAACGATCAAATCATCAAAGATTTGCTGACACAATGGAGGAGATGACTCTTTTTCTTGTTATTTTTTCCTGGTTAATCATCTTGTTGGCCTCCTTGGATTTATTTCAACCTCCATGTCTTCCAACTGATAAATATATACTCCTACTTTTACCTTACCTTTTTCTTCCTCAATATATGCCTTTGTTTTTCTTTGGAGGAGTTGTTTCACCTTCAATTGCATGTTTTCTTGCTGTAGAAAGGTTATCATGAATTTTTCCCTTGAGAGGTTTTCCTTGAGCTCTGCTATCTCTGCATCCTTTTCCCTGATTATCTCCTCAAATAATTTTTATTCCACCTGCTTTGTCATGTCAACCTCCATAGGTGCTTTCTCCTCATGTTGTTGCAAGGGTGACTCACTCTCATGCATAGGTGGTTGCTCCATGGCTTCTCTTTGCTCAATTGTAGTTTCAGGTGAAATCGCACCTTTAGTGATCATAGGAGAAAAAACCATCCTTTTACCCGTCTCATAGGTTTTAGTGATTTCAGCCCTTGGCATCTTTGGAACCTTTTCTTGTCTTCTTTAAGAGCCAACCTCCTTTGGCTTTTCTGATGTTGATGGTGTGATCTGGATGATAGGTGGACTAGTGGTGGGCATAGAAGTAACTTACTTCATGAAAGTTTCCCAAGAAATATTGATTTATGAGAGCTGATGCAAAAATATAAGATTGACCAAACCATGGTAGAACAAATTAGTATGGTGATCCTTGCCTTTACTTTGTAATTTTTTCAGTCATTTTGACCATAATCCTAAATAGATAATGAGGCAAATTGAGTGGCTTGGTGGTAGTGAAATGCATCAATATCCTTATGTGGTACTAGTACAATATTGAGAATCTCCCTTCACATGTAAAATAATTCATGATCAGCTTCATCAATGGGGCATACATGTCATGTAAATTCTTGAAAGGAAAGATGTGTTCAGGAGCATCTTTGTAATGTGGTTTTAAGAACATTTTATAGTTCTCAATGTCCAAGTCCATCCCTTGGAACCATATTTATCCATGGTTCGGGATACCTCTTGCTGAGGCTATAACATATTCTGATAAAATGAACTCAATCCCTACTATGTTAGCTTTATCTCTCATAAATTTGGTGGCAAAAACCTTTGTCAATTGAGAATGACAACCTACCTCTTGAACTCTTTCAAAAAATCTTAAAGAGCCACTGTCTTCAAAGGATTTATTGGCATATGGAGAAGAACTGATCTCCTACAAATTGGATGGCTCAAACCTGGAATGATGACCTCCCTTATGGTCCTTTCTCTTCTCACCTCCCATGATGTTTTTCATCAAGGAAAACTCTAACTTGACGTGGAGGAAAGGGAAAGTGAAAATTAGGAAAATAGGGGATGATGATTCAGTGATTTTAGGGACATAAATGAGATGGAAAGGAGTTAAGGAGAAATCCATAAAAATTTGGGTAGATAGGGTGGTGATTTAGCTACATAATGTAAGTGAAAAATTTGGAAATTGGTATGGGAAAGGTGCCAAAAAGGTTAAAACACAAATTTTTCCTAGTTTCTCTACAAAAGCGTAGTGAAAACTAGTGTTTGAGTGAAAATGGTAGCAAGGAGAGATATAAATGATATGTAGTGATTTGGTAAGGTATATGAGTGATGTATTAAGGTTTATATGTGATGAAAATAGGGGTTTTCCAACTGGAAGCAACCAAACATCTTAACAATCCAAAAACATAGTTGAAAATCCTAGAAGAGGGAATCCATGCTTTGCTGAAGAAATTCACTTGAAGGGGAGGTAAGGGATGTTCACTTACTAGTTTGGAAGCAACCAAACCTTTGATAAATTATGAATTGACCCTTTGATAGAGTTTTTGAGCTTGGAAGCCAAAAGCGTAGCAGCTTCCAGAAGTGTAGCGTAGGTGCCAGAAACGTAGCACACTACTAGAAGCATAGTGTAGGTCAGTCTAGATCAGTTTCTGTAGGTTGTATTCTGTCTTTGATGGTTGTGGAGTGTTGTGAGTATGCGAGAGGATATATTTTGAAAAAAAAAATGATAAAATGAACTCAAAAGCTTCATTTCCCTTTATAAATCACAAAATTTTCTTTTTTATCTTTAATGAAATCATAAGCACTTTGAGAAAAAAATTCTTTTCAAAGAGCTTTGATCATGTAACATACTTCTTGAGAAAATACAAATTTCCTTTGATTTATTTTCTTATCTTTGCTAACTCCCAACAAAGGCGATTTAACTAGTGACAATGACCATTTATTTACCTTCTTCATGACATTATTTGGACATTATGATGGTGAAACAAAAGAATCCTAGACCATGACCTAGATGGAGGTATGTTGACTGATCAATGACCCTATATTGATGATGAATGACATGACCTTGAAATTTATGATGATATGAATAGGGTGAAGGGAGTAGAATTAGACCCAGGCAACATTCAGTGAACAAAATTGTATTTGAAAATTGATTTGAAAACATAAAATTTTGACCAAGGACCACTACCAAGTAAACCTAAAAGCGTGTATTTGATCGCTGAAAATTTAGACACTAATGATAAGTACCAGAATTTATTTATGGTAACTACTATATGTGTCATAACTTTTATCATAAATTTGTTGGCTGTAGATTTATTAAAGTTGAAATACATGAAAATTATAATTCTAATAACTTACATCTTGGTAGATCTAGATTTTCATATGTTGCATAAATAAATTCATTCTTTCACCTTATGAGTGAGATTGAATGCTATATTTTTCATAACTATGGTCACAATGCTAATGAGTGTAGTAGAAAATTTTTGAATCCCATTCAATAGTAGAAGTAAAAGTAGTCAAATCCCTTGAATAAGGAAAGGAAATGGAAACAAAACATAGAAGAAATAGAGGAATGTGATGTTGTACTATAGGCCTATGGCCAGGAAGAAAAGTGGTACATGAGGAGTTGTTTCTCCAAGCACATGAATGGAGATAATATTAATTTCCTATTTCTAAAAGGAAATGGAAAATATGGTGCTAAGTTTGGAAATAATGCCCCAATATATATTAAAAGGAAGGGAACATTCAATATAGATAAGAAGAATAAGGCTCAAAATTTTCTATATGTTCATGACCTCAAACACAATCATCTCAATGTTAGCTAGATTTGTGATAATGGCTACGATGTAATTTTTCTATCAAAGGATTGTGAAATCAAAAGGGTAGAAAATGGAAAGTTGGTTGGGAAGGAAATGAAAACTCATAGCAAAATCTATTTCTTCGACGATTCCAGGGAAAAGAGTTATCTAAGAAAATTTGACGAGACTTGACTTTGGCATAGAAGGATGGATCATGTTAACTTGGACAATTTGGTGATGATCGGAAAAACATAGATATTAAGAGGCTTACCAAAAACTCAAAACCAGGAATTTCAGTATGTAAGTCATGTCACTGTCATAAACAGATAAGGGCATAATTCAAAACAAAGGATTATTACACATCTAGAACACTAGAAATATTCCATACAGTCATTGATGATTTCACTAGATCCATCTGGATGATGCTATTAAAAGAAAAATCAGATGCTTTGAGAAAATTTAAGGTTTGCAAGGCTCAGGTTGAGAACGAGAAAGATCTAAAGATCAAGTGCCTACATTCAAATAGAGGAGGACATTTCACTTCTAGGTAATTTGAATAATTTTGTGAACATTATGGTATTAGGAGGCAGTATTGTTTCCACAAGGCCTCACAAAAATGGGGTGGTATAACAAAAGAATAAAAATGTTCAGGATATGGATAGGGCCATGATGTATGAAGGAAAGATGGCAAACACCTTCTGGGGAGAATAAACCCAATCCATTTTCTATTTTATCAACATAACTTAGATTATACTAAATAGTGATAATACCCCCTATGAGTTTTGTAAAGGAAGACAAGCCTCGGTAAAGAACTTAAATGTCTTTTGAAGAAAGCTCTATATAAATAGAAATGACTATAGTCAAGGAAAATTTGATTCTCACGTAGCTGAGGGAATTTTATTCAAACAAAAGTAGAGGATATAAATTTTATAACAAAATGAGCAAGAGAATCTAATATTGCATTGATGTCCAAGTGGATGAATTCATACCCCAAACATACAAGCGTGAAGAGAAATCATATCAGGAATATGACACTAGTCTCAACAATGCAGTACTTGAAGAGATGGAGGAAGATGAAGATGAGGACTTACAAATATAATGTCATAAATATGTTAAGACTCCTTCTAGATATTCTAAGAATAAAAATCTTGTGAGCCAAATAATTGGAAATAAAGATATTGGTGTGTAGAATAGAAGGATATTCATAGGTAGAACCAAACAAGCAAAATTTGCATTCTTGTCCCAGGTAAAGCCCAAGAATTTCAATTAGGAAAGTGAGGAACAATTTTGTATCAAAGAAATGAATGAATAATTGGATCAAATAGAGGAAAAAAACACCTAGGAATTGGTTCTGATACTGAAGGAGAAGAATGTCATTGGCACATAGTATTTTTTCCAAAACAATCTAAATGAGGATGGTCAAGTTGTGAGGAACAAGGCTAGGCTAGTTTTTAAAAGTTATGCCCAAGTCAAAAGTATATATTTTGAATAAGCATTTGCTCCTATAGCTGTATTAGAGGCTATAAGAATGTTTTTGGCATTTGAATATTATAGAGGAGAGGAATAACCTGTTTCTGAGTTTTTATTTGAATATTATAATAATTTTAGTGTATCATATGGATGTAAAGTCATCATTTCTTAATGGATAATTAGAACATGAGGTATACATTGAAGGACAAGAAGGATTTATGATTTCAAATGAGGAAAAGCATGTGTGCAAGATAAGTAAAAAAAATTATGGTAAAAATAAAGCCCAAAGATAATGCTATGCTAGACTACATAAGTATATACAACAACAATGATTTAGAAGAGGAAAAATAGACAACAATTTGTTAATTAAATGTGAAAATGATAATATGTTGATCATTGTTGTGTATGTAAATGACATCATTTTTGCAAGTGATTTAGAGTAGATGGGACATAACTTTGTTGAAGCAATGCAAAATGAGTTTGAGAGTTCCATGCTAAGATAGTTGCATTTCTTCCTTATATTATAGATCACTCGGTCAAAAAAATGTATTTTCATCTCCCAATCTAAATATTTGAAAGAAACTCTAATTTTTTTTGGGACGGATGAAAGTAAACCTTTATGTACCCCTATGGTGACTGGTTGTAAACTGAGAAAATAATATGAGTCTCCCACATTAAATCATATGACTTACAGATCCATGATTATAATCTTGTTGTATCTAATTGCTTCAAGACTAGATATTATGCAAGCATAGGGTTGTTTGTGAGATTTCATGAAAATCCAAAGGAAATCCATGTGAATGCAATGAAGATGATATTCAAATATCTTCAAGGCATAATATAATATGGTCTATGGTATGAACGAGGTTAAGTGTTTACCCTGAAATATTTTAGTGTAGCTGATTGGGATGGGAGTGTTGATGAAAGGAAGAGTATGAACGGAGAAATGTTCTTCTTGGGGAATTGTGTAGTTTCTTGTGTAACCAAGAAGAAAAATTCAATGTCTTTATCTAGACCAAAAGTCGAGTATATAGATGCAGCTACTTGTTGTACCAAAATTATGTGGATGAGGTTGACAATGAAGGATATTAAAGTTGAATTTTATGATCCAATTCCCATTATGTGTGATAACATGAGTGCCATTAGTATTTCCAAAAACCTATTATGCACTAAAATTCTAGTTAAATATCATTTCTTTATATATCAGGTAACTAAAAGTGTTGTGAGATTGGAATATGTGGCTGCTAATGAATAGGTTTTAGATATTTTCATAAATTAGCTACCTAGGGAGCCCTTTGTGTAATTTTGATAGAAACTGGTATTGGTCCCTCCCTCCACAAAATTACTTCTTGAGGCCTCATAATTCCATTGACAAAACATGGGGGAAAAACACCTGGTCCAGACCTTAAAGCAGCTCCTTTTCCGTTTGGTGTGGTGGCTCCAACTGGGGATAGTGGGACCAGTTTCCCAATAAGGATGATTTTGGGGCATGTTTTGATTATATAGCATGCAATGGAAAACAATTCTAATATATCACATGCATCTATCTAACACTATCCATTATACTATATTCCCAAGGTGTTTCTTCCTTTATGCGATCTAAAGAGATATCCTTCAATTATTAGTAATGTAGATTATTTAACAGTTGAAAGAGATGAAAATTATGTAAGATTATTCTTCTAACAAGATAGTTTGATTAGAAGAATTGTAAAAAGTGTATCGAATTCATATGTGTGATTATATATTTAATAAGAAACCACAGAAAAATATTAGTACAGAAGTGCATTTAACATTCATCTATAATGACGTTTCAAATATATAATGTAATAAAAATATGATTGTCAACCTAGAAAGTGAAACTTAATACAAGTGAATAGAAGTACCATATGTACAAAGTCCTACTTATGTAAACTGGCAGTAGATATGTATGCTCCTCTTCACTTTAAAGCAATTTAAAGAGTAAAATAGTGCAACATCAGTTAAACAACTTCAAATGTCAAAAGATAACAGACTGTGTTCCATTAATTCATCAAAGCATTCACGAAATTAAAAAAAGTGCATTCTTTGAGAATGTTTTTGACAAATTTATGGACCCTTCTCTAAATGCACGAGAGGGGTTTAAATACTAAAATACTGTGTTTTAAAAATAGATTATTACATAAAAATAGAGGAGGCTTCAAGAAACCATCCTCGTAAGACAAACTTTAACTACAATCTAGGAAAATAAAGTAGCAATATGACTATGAATTCTGATCTTTCATTTGGATTTGATCCTGAAGTCGACAAATATATAGCATGGGCTTGAGCTGAGCTACCTGCGAAATCCTCGATCTGACCTATCCCTTGAATACTGAATTTGAGAGTGCTGGCTGCAATCTTTTTGTTGAATCTGTTAAAGATTGCAGGGTTTGGTAATGATGATAAGGTTTGATCAGAAAATTCCAATAATTTTCTTGATTCCACTGTGTTTCTAGAAAATTCCTGCATTTCCACCCTTTGTTTCCATTGTGTTTCCAGCTGCTTAACTTGTATGAGCACTTCAGACATGCACCCTATGATAAGTTCTACTTTCAAAAGCTGTTCACATATAGATTCAGTAATTTCCTGTGTTAACCTTGATTCTTTCGCTGCTGCTTTCTCTTCTTGCTTTATTTGTGCTTCCCAATCCTTAAATAAGATCTCCTTGTGGAATTTATCTACCTGGGGTAGATCAACTTCCTTGCCTAAGTCCGATGATTTCCATTGAATGTGTTCATTTATTTTCTTCTCAATCTTCTCACATTCAAGTTTCTGGATAGCTACTTGCTGGATCAATATTTCACTCGAGTCACAATAAGAGCTAGTAATAGAAACTTGTTGGCAAAATACTTCTTGTTGTTTCTTTAACTTAGCATTCACATCCAATGCTTCCTTTATGAATTATTCTAATTGTGGCTGACTTTGTAATCTTTTCATTGCTGCTTTCAGTTGTGTTTGCTTCTTAGTGAGTTGTACTTGATGCTGCATATTTAGATTTTCAAAATCCTTTGGAAATTGGGACATATTTAATTCTATTTTCTCAATGGAGTTAGACTTTTCTTGCTCTAACAGTCTCTCTAACTCTTGTATTCTATCTTCTCTCTTATTCAGTAACATTTTAACCTTAGTGGCCTTATCAATAGTGGCAGTAGCATATTCCCCTGCAAACTGTGATAATTTGGTTAAATGTTCAGTAGGATCAGCTAAAGTATCCTTCCATAAAACGTCAACAGATTCATTTGCAAGACTTGAGATTGTATCACCAATAATCTATCAAAACCTTACTTCTATTAGTCTATCAAAACAGTTTCCACTAACTTCTAAGAATGTTCTAGTGTCTAAGAATTGGTAGATTGATCAATATTGGGATTTGTTTGAGGAGTTTTGATTGCTTTAGAAAACTCATCCCATTCACTCTTCAAATCCTTTGGCTGAGATTTTCCTGACTGATCAAGTGTATCTTGATTGTGCTAAAATTCTAGGGAAGATGATTTTATTCCATTATTTCCTCCTTTCTCCTACATCTCAATGTCTTTGATTACTTGATCAATTATCTTTTCTGAGTCTTCATTTCTGTTTTCGGATTCATTTTCAAAATGACCCGAATTCTGAGATTGATGTTCTGATTGCCCTGACTCATATTTAGACATGTCTTTAACTTCATTATCCAAGCTAATACTTGGAGTTGGTCTGTTGAAATCTTCAATAGTTAATAAATTCAGAGGAATCCTTTCCAGTCTCTTACTTATGTATGCTTGGAAAGCTTCCAAGTCATCTTGATTGAGTTGACTAGATGCAAACTTTAGTACATCTGAAAACTTTTCAATACCTTGAAAGAAACCACCAAATATATCTATTTTACAAAAGGTTTTACTTTGAGTTCTGTGATGTAATTTTTAATCACATCATTGGGGTCATATGGCCACTTTGGCATTACAACCAAATTCAATAGACTAACATTAAAAACTTCCTTGTAGGCATGACCAATATCAAAAAGTGCAAAAGTACCGCACTGTAAAGCAAAATTAGGCCAAACGACCTTCTTAGCATCTTTAAGTTGTTTAGAAATACCATTTACAACAAGCTGGCAGGTAATCTCTCCAGTAAGTAACTTGTCAGGAACATAATATGGCAAGACATGAGAGAATCATAACTCCAAAATACTCTGACATATGTGAAACTTTCCTGTATAAACCATCTAGCAATGGGAAAAATATCTGTACTAGCCTCTTTCGAAACCCTAGGGGATTTCTCATTGAATATAATCTAGTGCATAGGCAACATGACTCTATGGATTGGAGTAGGGTCTTGGGTCGTCCATTTCCATCCCATGGTAGTAAAACTAGAAGAAAATAAAATTGCATCCAAGACATAGGCACTAATGTAAAAGGGGGTATTTCTCTAGATGAAACACTTATTTTACTCCTATGCTCCATGATGTTTCAGGCTAAATTATTAGATAGGATAATAGCCCAATTCAGAATTAAGGAATTGATGATTGCGTCAATTTATGGGACCCAATCTACAGAAAATCTAGTGGTATCAAGTTTTTCATATAATCTACACAACATACCGGCAACATAACAGTAAGGGGAAGGAATTTGTGCTATTGGGTACGTACCGAGTTTATCTCTTTTAAGCTTGCCTTGGTATTCCTTCCATTCCTTTATGAATTTCATCAGGTATGGATGTTTTTCTCTAAATATTTGAAGAAAATCTTTGTCATAGTTCTGTTGTGGAATGGGTAAGTGGTGCATTGTTCTCAAATCTTCTGCCCTGAATGAATCGATATTCTCGCCCTTTGAATCCTTGAATGTTCTATCTTCTACGTTCAAGTGGTGAATTACCCACTTAACCATATCTATATAGGGGATAATCTTTGGTCTTGCTTCTACCTTATGGATGAATGAACATGCAACGTCGAAACAGGTCGGGTCTAAAGGAATTGATGCACCTGTTGTAGCAACTCTAACTATTACCGTTGGCTTTTCATCTTCGAAAAACTTATACATTACCTCCCACGAAGAACTTCCACATTCCTTGTTGCAGGTGGTGTCTGAGAATAGGGGAGACATATCTGAGTCTTCAATAGATGAATTTTGGGAATTTTCTTTTCCTTTATTGCTCATATCTATTTTCCTTGCTCCGTTAATTAGTTTCCTGATTTCAAGCGAACAGAGCAAACAAAAAATATAGAGATAAGAGAGGCGAATAGAATAAAAAAAAATCAAGCATTCAATCACTTCAAAACATGCTCGAAGTATATATGAATCTATCAAAACCTTATTTCTATTAGATGTTGTTAATCACCAATAATCTTTTTAAATCAAATCTCTTACACCTTCATGTGAAATATCTATAGATCAATTTAAGACGTTGGATCTCATATTCAGTTTGACTTGACATGAGTCATTTCACATGCTTGAGAAATTAACTACCAGTTCATCACATATCGTAACTTATAACTATTTCCATTTTTTATGTTACCAATAAATCTTGCGAAATGCGATCTGCGCAAATCTCACATCGCAATTTTTATGTGCTATTTAAACTTTCTTTTAGTTATATCTGGCGAAATGTGAAATGCGCTTTAAGGAATCATGTCTCTACGCTTTTTTGGACTTTGGAGTTTTATGTTTATTTCCTTATTGGTTCGTTGGGTCCGTTTAATCATAGTTCTTATTGAATTGTTTAAAAGTTTGATCGTTTAATGAGGCACGATGTGATTTTGGTTTATAATGGTTTTTGAAGCGTTTACAATAAGATTTTAATATGAATTTGTAAAGGCTTTAGCGCATATCGCAACCCGCATGAATTAGTTGATTTTAAGTCATTTAATATTGTAAGCTACGATATTTGTGATGCGCACTAAGGAATGAAAGCAGAAAAGCAAAAGAAACTTTATTTCCTAAAGTTTTTTGACTTTAAGCTAAAAATTAAACAAAATAAATTTCCTATTTATTTTTAAAGGGTCCCCATTTGGTAAAATAAATGGGGGTTGTTGTATAGCACAACATGACTCAAGAGTCTTTGAAAACTGAAAGCTACTTTGTTTCAGAAGCAAACTAACGAGTAAGTTGCAGGAGAAGAATGATGAAATGTTTAGTTTTCTATGTTGTCTATATGTTTACAGGAATATTTGTCATTCAATCACACATTTCGATGTGAAAAAGTGTGATATTAGGGGGTATATGCCACTTATGTATATCCTTTTCCATTTATTTCAAAGGGGGAGAAGATATCATGCTAAAAAATTGTTCAACATAGAGGACCCCAGGGAGAGTTGATGATTTTTTCAGAAACAAAAAGGGGGAGAAGAAAAGAAAACAGTCAAAACCAATGGAGAAGAAACATAGAATAAAGAGATAATATGTATGGCTTAGTGCTACAAAGAGGAAAGTTCAAAGTGGAATAGGCACAATGTATAATGCACAGTGTGTAATCCACCATTGTAAGTATCACATTTAGGGAGGTGGTTAATATAGAAGCATAGTGAGCTCAATTGGTATCAAGGGGTGTGGTTTTTCATGTTTTGTGTTGTTTCTACCTACTAATTATCATCAATAACTTGGACATGTTTGGCATAATTTCCATCAATGCCAAAGGGGGATATTATTGGACACGATGTCCTTTTGGGAATCATACGTGCCATGGAAGGCTACTCAGGGAAAGGGATAGGGTATTCAGAGAGGGGAGGAAGGAAGGAAGGAATAGTAGTTTTGATGATTATTTGGAACCTATGATTGGTCTTGGAAATTTATGTTGTGTAGTCATTAATTTCAAGGGAAACATCAAGCTATTTGTTTATTTCATTAGTAGAGAACCATCACAATAGAAAAATATTGAAGAATCCTTAAAAAAATTATGAATATAGGTAAATTGATTTTGTGTGCATGATATTTTCTCTGATGCTCTTACTGATTGCATGGTTAGATAGGCCTCATAAATACCTTTCCAACGATATATTGTAGTTTGAAAAACACCTTAGGAATAAAAAATTATGTCTGATCAAAATATGGTAGGGTTCCATGGGTCTCATGGTTCCACTAATGTCGCGTGATCATGCCCTGAGAGTCTATATAATGGTGAGTGTGTAGAGGTATTTATCAAATAAACCCATAGTCCCACATATAAAAATCTTGAGAGAATTTTTTTCCTTTTTATATGTTGGAAATACGGTAGGCAAGGAAATTCATGGCTTAAAGTGGAAGACCCATAGAAGAGAGAGGCCGATGGATAGAGAATTTCTCATTGGTAGATGTAAAATTTCATGTCTTTCCCTAGGATCATGGCTGAAGGACACAAGTATTTTGTTAAGGAGAAAAATCATAGTGAACAAACCTCAAAGACGGAGAAAAGTGCATCAAGTGACATAAAAGTTCATATCCCACCCCAGGAGTTGGAGGGTGTGTTATGTCATGGTAATGGAGAGGGCCACAAAACATAGTCTAGGACACAGTAATTCATCCTAAGCATGAAAATAAACTCAGAATTTCTTGCCTCAGTTATTTTCTTATAATAAAGGAAAATGTCATAGAATAAGGTTCTTCGGGACCTATCTTTCGTATGAAATGTCTTAGCAACTTAACACATGGAAATCACCCATTGGATGATGATGATGAGAAGGAAGGCAATATGTTAGTAGGCTGACAATATGGACCAAGGACTAGAGGAAAAATTACATAATCATATTGATTGACCAAGGTATGTGGCGCAATATGCCCACAGTTCTCGACTTAGGCACATGAGATTGATAAAATAGATAAGATTTTAACAACATGTGTAGTTGAGGATTTGGCATAGGATATATTTACAAAATTAAATAAATGGTTGTGCAACTGGAAAATTGAGAAGTGCGAGAATAGGGGATCCGATTTCATAATTAGAAGATATGAATAATGACGAACTGTGTGTAATCTTAAAAATATGGAGATTGTGTATGTTATCACTTAGGGAAAATCTTGGTTTCAGAGAGAAACCCTAAGGTAACCTCAAACCACTTTTAGGTTTAAAGTTGGCCCTTCAACCCGTAGGGGTATCTCTTCGTAAAACTCAACTACTCTATGGTAATTGTAGTAGAAGGTTTTCTGAAATTGAGTTCATGTGGCCAGATTTGGATTTAGGCATGAATTTGTTGGATGATATTCAAAACCAACCATTACGCATGGAGTCTATCTATCAACCAAATGAGATCACAGATCAAATGAGAAAATTGCACAAAGCATGGGAGTAACATTTCCTTTGATTGTTTGGCAGATTTAGAAGAAAGGTAGACTGAGAGAAAACATAGTTTTATAAGTGCTGAAAAAAACAAGTATTTAATGATTGATAACTTAAGAGAGGAGAATCAAATGAAATCTAATCCCATAAACTAATATTTTAGACATGGAAGAAACAATTAATAATAGAGAAACATTGACAGGGAAATGAAACACATGAATTTCATACTAATTTCCCATTAAACGTTGCAAATGAATTCAAGGTTTCTCAAATATACTTAGACTACAAGTGTTTTCCAATATAAATCTAGCCCTTTGTCATTCTTAAATCTCTATCTTTATAATAAAATTGCAAACTAAAATCAATTTCTCCTCATAATTACAAATTGCTAAAAATATAAGAGATAAAGTGTATCTCTCAAATACATGTACACGAAAATATTGCATACCTATATGCATCTAAATATCTTTCTATTTTAGGAGTCATTGCTAGAGATAAGGAACAACAAGTCTAATTTGATGAGGTCACATCCAAGTCACCAACTATCCATGAGCTTTTCCGTCACTAATTCCTCAAAAAATAGCGTCCAGTGGCCCCTTTTAATATCCAAATCCGTGATACCTATTAGAAAAATGAGAGAGGTTTTTCTAGATGGGTATATTTTAGACAAATACCTCTTTATATTTCGTAAAATTCATTCGCATTTGAAAATAATATGGTTTTTAAAATAGTTACTAAAATAGGATTGTAAAATCCTCAAAAACAACCTTTCAAAAATACCTTCGAATATTCCAAACCGTAACACCTGTTAGAAAACTGACAGAGGTTTTTCTAAATGGGTCCATTTTGGACAAAAACTGCTTTTTGTTTCATAAAATTAATTTTCATTTGTCTGGAAATAATTCCCAAAATTATTGTGTTATACAGGAAAAACTGAGTTTTTAACTTGCCATTTTTACAGAAAAAAATTTGATATGCCCGTTGTCAGTAATTTCTAAAAATAAAAATAAAAATGAAGTTTATTGTGATAACAGTGTTAAGGATAATGATTTTTAGGAGAGAAATGTGAAATGTGAGGGACTATGGTTGGTGAAAAAGTGGAAGGTTGATATTTGACACTCTATAGAAAAGAACAAAGCACCAAAATAATAGAATTGTAAGTTCAGAGGTTGGGTGTGAGATAAGTTGGTGATGGAGTACAATCTCGAGCTGAAAGAAGTTAATGGAAGTTATCTCTTGAGCCTAGTGGGGAGAATGTGAAGTTATTTTTCTCGAGTAGTGTGTAAAATGCATGAAAACAAAAGAAAAATAGAAAAGTATCAGCAAATGTGAGATATTTGAGTGAAAAGATGTGGAGTAAGTGCAGACAAAGAGCAACAAAACCTGATAGAAAGTTTATTTCTGACATTTAACATTGCGGAAAGAGGTAGTGTGTGTGCCTACATAAGATTATGAATCTTGTTAAGGTTTAGGAGCTACAAAGGGGGTTTAAGTGAATTAACTAGAAATTGAATTAATGTGCCATGAGCCTCAATTTGAAAGTCCCATGAAAGATTAGATCAGACTGGAAGAAGCGAGTGGGTGCCTACATAGATCTGAGATTGGTGCCTCAACCAAGTCAATTTTGGCTGATCTTATGGGGTTGTATTCTCCTGTGATATTGTGCTCACAAATTTTTTTGTAGATAGAGTTGGTGCTCATAGTTTACATCATAATGTAAACAAATATTTGGTGGATTTTCTCCTAGAATATTTTCCATGTTAAATATTTTTTTCCATATGTGATGTGGTTGTATTTTTGTTGTGTATATTTTTCATATTGATGAATGATTGTTTAAACAATTATAAAATTTTATAAATACTTGTTCACCCCCCCCACCCCTTTCTCAATACTTCATAATTCCCAACTATTATCCTTGACTTCTTCACCAAGACCTACAATGGCGTTGACAATATTTTCCACTCGAAAAAAAATATGAAGCAATATCCTAATCTTCTTCCTTTTTCAAAATTCCAAATTTTCCTCTGAGGGCCCATATCCTGACTTCTTTAACATATGTATCCCCTTCATAATAATTTTGGAGCTTCGTACATACCTCATGGGTTGATTTACACCACATTACTTTGGTAAATTATGAATATTCTAATATAGTTAAGATAACATGTTTGGCTTGAGAATTAGATGTGTAGAGTGCCTTATATGTTCCATCTGTCAGAATAGTATTGGGTACTTTATAATTGGTATCCACAATTTCAAAAACATCTACTCCTAAGGAGATGAGATAGGTTTTCATTCCGATTTTCCAAAAGGTGTAGTTGGATCCATCAAATATTGGACCGTTTCGTTATGTTCTAATTGTGGTAATATTTCCCTGAATTCAACCTTCTGGTAGTTAATTGTTCTGGAGGTAACATGCTCATATACCACTTGTTAGATCCAGGAGAACATTGAGAGGAAAGGGTGGGGTGAATCAGTGTGTTAGTTATTTTACCAATTCAAAAAATTTCACCGATTAGCAACGTAGAAACCAATCATAAACACTTGTGGTATATCAATAAACATATTAATGCATCATGAAATTATCATCATATCAATAGTAAATCAAGAGTCCATCACATCACAAAGACATAGATTTTACTTGCAACCACATATAAGAGAAACCCATAAATTCTTCTTTGTCATATGCTTTAATTTATTACATAGATTTATAGGCTCTGACTTACTGGAGGCACGCATCGCCAAAATATGTAATTTTATACTTGTGGTAGGCTACAAATTCATTGAGTAAACAACCTTAGAAACATGAAAGTAGCTACTCATTGTAGGCTACAACTTAGTTGAGGCATGAACCTTGATGATGAGTGGGCTTCAACCTACTCTAGGCTCGAACCTGATTAAGCCTACCAACCTCGATGATGAGCAGGCTCCAACCTACCCTAGGCTCTAACATCGATAGAGGAACCCACCTTATTCTTCAATATTTCATTGACCTCTTTTCAAAATATTTCAAACTAGATCCAATTTCTCTTCAACAAATTATGTCTTCAAATTAAATAAGTTGTTTTTGTCATACTATTTTTCTTACCATGTCATACCCGTTCACTTCTCTACTTCAGCCTATTCATCAATCTGATCACATTTGACTCATCTCATAATATGATTCTCCCATAACCTCAAAAACACTGCAATATGCTCATAGGCCCTTAAAACATGTAACATGGATTTTAGTCATAAAAAATATACTAATGAGTTTTTTATTCCCTTAGAAACATCACCTCTAAATATTGATCACTGTGCCTCTTTCGATTTCTAATTAGACTAAAAAATGAGCCCAAAATCTCCCAAAAACCATTCTAAACTATATATTAGATTAATCGTTATATAAAATTCCCCTTTTCCTGGCACGATAAACAAAATGGGAATTTTCTGGAGCCAACACTACAAAATGTATGTCGTGAGTTAACTAGTGATTTGACAAACTGAAACTATGGAGGAAAAATAGTTTAAATTAAAAAATAAATAAAACCTCATTACTATATGGTTTAAACCAACGAAATTCATCTCACAACACATGATTTTTTCCAACTCCACTGTACTATGTGACTCATCACATGATCCCCTCCAAGGCATTTTTTCTTGAGTGATATAATGCCAAATGAGTAGAATTGGTTCTGACTTTACATTGTTCTCGGTGCAAAGTCAATTATACATAGTCACCAACCCACGTGGTTATCCAATGTTCAATATCCATCCACATGTCTCTTCTCTTGGGGTAGCATAATCATCAATGGTTCCTCGGTGTATGAGTTCTATATCAATGGTTCCATCTCATCCATGGTGTATGTGATCTATGTGGCAATGCATGTCCAATATGAAAATTACTCTAACGACATGTCCAATACAAAGTAAGCTTTGTTGTCATGTTACCAATACAATATTGATCGATATATTTTTTAGGAGTTAACCCTTATTCAATTTGGATATTCTTTGAATGAGAACCAATTTGTTCCTTCTTCCATATATAGTCAAAGCCTGAGCTTTGTCAAGAATTAGGCTCCATTTCAATTGGAATTTCAACCTTTACTAAGATTCAAACTTGATTTTTTCATTGTAACTGGACCTTCGGATGTCAAGGATTCCCACAAGTACCGAAACCGACCAACTTATTGTTATTTATATCCTACAGCCGCCATGTAATCTAGAACTAGTGTGTCATACAAAACTATAACAATAACTAGACAAAGGTGTGACTTGAACAATACAAGTGTAACAATTTGAAAGTGTAACTAGAAAAATACAATTGCAACCAAATGAAATTGTAACCATAACAATAACCAAAGCTTGAACTTGTTGTAACATTTCTTGAATTTCACCTCTAGATTAGAATGTTGATTGTTGTCATTTTGATCAAATGATTCTACCAATATATATATATATATATATATATATATATATATATTGATTGTTTGGATGGTCGTGCACTCATGGCAGGACCAGCCATAGAACTAGAGAATCTCCCTCAATTTCAAAATTTTAACTACATTTAATAAAACCAACTTTTAACAGCTAGACCTTTATCCCACACGCAATCTGACCCTATCCTGGAGGATCACTAGTCGTGCATATTATGATGTTAGCATGATGTCATCATGCAACATGGAAGTCCATGAGGGTTTCCATGTGTCACCCATATTTGTACTTTCCACCAATAAAAAACTGCCAAATGTGCCTACCATATGGTATCCCCTATTGACGTCACATCCCTATGATGATGTTGTAACAACCCCTGGTTGATTTCCCATGTAAAAAAAATAATACCAAGGTCATGGGACATGTATTAAAAGCTTAATGGTGGGAAAAAACATTATAGTGGGCATCATTTGTGGTTTATTTATGGCTATGGAAATTGGCAAAGGCATTGGAAAAGACAAAGAGGAAATAAATGGAATTTAATTACGAAATTAAAGGAAAATAGGAGAAAATGAAGGTGTAAAAACACAAATTTTATTGCAAGGGAAATTAGAGGAAAAATGAAGGAAAGTGAATAAGAAGGAAACATCAATAATGAAAAGGCATCGGAGAATCAGTTCACAACTTATTACTGCTTTTGGCTTAGATTTTGGTCATTACATGTTTCGTTAGTTCATTTTTGGCTCTCTCCTTTCATTCTCTCTCTCTCATACACCCTTTCACACTTAGATTATTTTCGGAGAATCCTTGGAGCATGCTAGCATTGAATTTGATTGGAGAAAGAAATCAAGGAAAATAGGGAAGTGCAAGGAGACAGTTGGTTCAACATCTACAATAGGATACTTTGCAGGTAACAGGTTGCATGTGTGATATCCTTGTTGGTTTTTGGATGCATGGCATATGCATGTGGTTCCTTGGTTATGAGCTTCCATTGGAATGAATATTTTCTTAGAGTGAGAGTGGTTTTAGCCTTGCCTTTCCATTTCCTAGATATCCATGGTGTAGTGGGTTCCCCATTTTGGTTTTCTCATTAGTTATCCAGTTTCCTATGGTTTTGGGTTGGAACAAATTATGAGCCATGAAATAGCTTAGGTTCCTTTGAGGATATGTATTGGGTTACTAATCTCCAGAGCCTATGGGTTGGGATAAATGATCTGGAGCCCTGAAACAACTCGAGTTCCCTAGGGGTTATGGGTTGAGTTACTAGTTCCTGGAGCCCTGGACGACTTGGGTAGAGACCAATTTGGTTGATTTTAGTGATTTATGGACCATATAGGTGAGATCACTGTGATTGAAGGTTGAGGTGGTTTGGCCAATAGAAGACCTGGCTTCCTCTATGTTGGTTTAACCCTTACGATCCCACTTTTATGTATGGAATATGGTGTGGGGGTGATTTGCTAAAAGAGAGATTTGGTTCAGCCCAATCTATGGTCGGATGGTACGTGGAAGTCCCTAACTTGGTTGGAATTTTCATATGTTAATTTGAGAAATTTTCCTATTGTCATCTATGAGCACTTTGATAGGTTATTATGGTGATCTTATGGCTCATTAGTCATAGTTTCTATTCTAGTTATATGTTGGAAATATGCATCGTTTTATGATGTGCTCTAGCTATGGCTCTTAATAATGATTTGAAAAGTTACTAAATGGTTGATGAATCCATGGGCTAGCAAGTGTTATTGCAACTAGCTTGAGAGGGAATTGACCATCCTTGGTGATTCTCAGATGAATTTCAAAATTTTATGATCATATATGCATTCATGACCTGTAGCTTATATGTTTTTCATGTGTTTGACCAAATGTATATCTTTCATTAGGCATGTATTGGTCAAGATCTAGCTCAAGTTCTATTTTTTTAGCATTTTTATCTTTATTAACATGATTCTAGAAAGTTGAAGGAATTTTTGGGTAGTGGTTTGGAGACTATCATGAAAATCTTACATAGATCATGTGACCACATGCTTTGAATAGAGGAATCTAGGTCATAATTGTTGGAATCCATGCCTATGCGTGTTGTTACAACCTCCCAATTGCATGCATTCAATGTTATGGGTGTGGTTCGAGAGTTTTTGTTGTGAAAAAGAGTTCCAGCTCAAGGATTGATAACCTAAGGTGGTTTGCAGGATCCTGAGTGGTTTGTAGTCCCTGAGGGATGGTTGTAATTTTTTATTTGCTCGAACCGACTTCCATAAATGGAATTTGGAGGTCGGGTCGTATCATACTGAAACCCAGCTCATGTTTACCCTGGAGAGCTTATAAAAGTGGGTAAATGTGGGAGGAGACGTTTATAGGGTGGTATCAAATCGAGGTTTCATTCTCTTTAGGTGATATCTAATACCAGGGGGTGGTATTAGAGCTTCCAGGTTCAAACGCTTGGACTGAACAGGCTAAATGCATATGGTTAAGCATGCATGTCAATTTTTTATGTGTTCATCATGCATGCATGTAGGTTACTTCTTTTTATGATAATGATTTTTATGTATGAGTGGATATGCCTGTGAAGATTATGTTAGTGTCTTAATGTTCAGTGATCAAATACACTCTTTCAGGTTTACTTGGTAGTGGTACTAGGTCAAACTTTCATGCTTTCGAACAAATTCTGAAATAAAATTGTGTTCATTGAATGTTCTCTAGGTCTGAAATTCTACTCCCTTCACTCCATTCATGGTCATCATCATAAATCACCTAGGGTCATAGATCAGTCAACATACCTCCATCTAGATTATGGTCTAGGTCTCATTTTTTTCGCCACCACAATGTCCAATAATGTCGTGAAAGAAAGAAAAAAAGAGTCATTTTCACCATTAAAATAATCCTCATTGGGAGTTAGAAAAGATAGGAAAATAAAGTAAAGGCAATTTGTCTTTTCTCAAAGAAGTATGCTACATGGTTAAAAGAGCTCCTCTCTCATGTTCACAACTCTCCACATCCACCCAAAGATTGGCAGTTTGCTACGCTTTTTGTTCCAAGCTTGAAAAAATCCATCAAAGGGTTAAATAAGCTTTCAAAAAGGTTCAAATACCTCCAAAACAGTAATTGAATGCTCTTGATACCTCATTCAAGTCAAATTCTTAAGAAAAGGGTGGATTCCCTCCTTAGTGTTTTCTTCACTACGTTTTTGGTTTCCTCCATGCTTGACTAGTTTCAGTTGGAAAAATCATAATTTCACCATATAAAAACCTTTGTACATCATTCTTATACCTTATCCAAACACTCCCTATCACTCATACCCCTCATTTCCATCAATTTCATCAAAATCATAATTTTCACTACCTTCTTGCAGAAATACTAGTGAAACCCCGTGTTTTGAACTTTTGGGTACCTTCCTCATATCAATTTCTAGAAATTTTACTTGCAGAGTAGATAAAACTCCTTACCCTACCTCCCCAATTTTCTATGGATTTTTCTGTAGCTTCCTTCCACCCCAGTTATTCCCCTAAAACTACCCTACCACTATCCCCTGTTTTCCTAAACCTTCACTTTCCCTACCCATTACATCTAGCTAGGGTTTTATCTTGTTGAAAAACACCATGCAGGGATAATAGAAGATCCATAAGGAAGATCATCATTCTAGGTTTGAGTCAACTCAAACCCATGGTATCATTTTCAGATTTTTGTGATCAAGTTAGGGTTTACATTGCACGCAAGGACTATTTTTTTTCAAAATCAGTTTTTGAAGTAATGGAGATGATTTTTGCAAAAGTGAAAGAGGTGTTTTTCAATAATAGGCCAAAGAAAAAAAAACTCCTTCTATTTAGGCACAGTTGTTATGATTTGAGAAAAATGCCAAAAATACAATTTCTCTAGGTCAGTTTTAGGCACTTTTGAAAAGTTTGTATTCAAGTCGATTTTTTAGGGGTTTGGAGAAGGTGTTTGCAGTGCTTGATGACTCCATTTTGTAGCATAAATCCTAATATTTCCAGCCATACCACTTGTATCCAAAAAATCCTCTAGGAAGGACTCCAAAATCCCTCTCAAAATGGCATGATGCTTTTGCAAAGTTTTAGTGATCAACTTCAAACTTGGATTCTCCGAAAATGGGAAAATATTTTTGCATACTGGAGGAGGATTTTGTTCATAACATGCCAAAGAACAAAAACCTCTCTGAGTTTTTCAAAAAAATTCATGGTTAGATAGATATTGATCCATATTTAAGCCATATTTTGCAGAAATATTTTTTAAAATTCTGGAAAATTGGTTATTATAGACGCATCACACAACAACGTGATGCTTTTGCTCAGGGCACTCAAATGAAGAATGGCTTATGTAGACGGATGGATTTTCACTTTTAAATTCCATATTAGGTCCTATTTTTTCATGAAACCTCTTAATTTTGGAGAAAAAGACAAAAAAATACCTATTTTTCATGTTTCTGCCAGTGATTTTGACCAGGCACGACGCTTCTGGAGTGAGGTTGGGAGAATCAAGTTTTGAAGGTCTTCCCATGGGTTTTTTCTTAGTTTTGAAGGTGAATTGGAAATAAGACACATAAGGATACCTATCCCAACATTAATACTTACAAATAGATGTTTTAAAGTGGGACAAATTCACCTCTAAACGGGCGCGACGCTTCTTCTAGAGAGGCACAACGTTTCTGTAAATGGCGCTACGTTTCTACATTGGATTCCCTTTGGACATTTGTCAAGCTAGGAAAAATTTAGAATTAGAAGTTTAGTTTTCCCATGAGGTTTCATTTGGGTAATTTATTTTTTCTTACCTCGTATGATGAGGAAACATTTAATTAAATGAAGGAGACGCACACTCATAGTCTTTAGTTGAATTTGAGGGAATCATTTCCAACTCCCCTAGATTCTAGGAAGTGACTAATATGATGTAATTATGATATTTTTTGGATAGGATTTCGACCCTATGAGGTTTCATAACACTTATTTCCTATATGTAGTCCAACTCAAGCCATTTGAAGGGTTGGATAGTTGTTATTTGCAGTGCAGCTATTGTACAAACTATTTTTTAGTGAAATCAAAGAATGTTGCAGCTATAATCTTGGGACTCCAATGGTATGATTTTGAGAATTTTTTCTTCTCTGTTACTTCATCAAGTTAAATTTTATGGTATCTTTCCATCACATGTATTCTTTATGTATGTTAATGTTATGATTATATGAACATAAATCATTTCTTTCTATGGTATTTTTTATAAGATTTTCATGGATGTGTCTACTCTTTTTATGAATGAAATCATTTAACATGCTCATTGTGACTCTCTCTCTTTTCAAACCCTATAAAAAATGAAAATATAAGTATGCTCCTAAGTTTACCTACCTCGCCTCATCCTTGTCTCGACAACTTAACCTTTGAAATCAGACTTAAAACCTAGACGTAGTTCCTTGAATGTCATTCCTATCCAGCAAAAACTTCAAACAAACAAAAGAATAATATAATGAACATAATAACTAGCTTAATATCATTATATACTCAGTAATCCCATTGGCCTCAAAGTGACATTGGGAGATCCCTCTCTGGTTTTGGTAGGGCTAGCTACATGACCTAAAGGTTGCTTTGAAGTTACCTCCTACAGTTCCATTCTCAGCCTTGGGAAACAGGGGGAGTGATAAAAATTTTGGTGTCGTTGATGAAGAGTGAAGGTTAAATATTTCCAAGGAAAGAAGTAAAAATACTAGCTCTGATTTCTGCTGGTGAACAATGGTCGGGAACAAGAAGGTTTTTCATCTTTCACCTGGTGACTCTAGTGTCAAAGAATCCAAAAGTTTAGAGTTTTCATGGTGACTCCACTATTCAAAAACTGATAGTTTTAAGAACTTTTTGGTGACTTCATTGTTTTCAAGATGGATTCAACTTCTAGAAGGTATGATCTTATGCATCAAGATCATGTTCGAGGCTTTCCAAATCGTATGCTTCAGGTAGATTGGCTAACATACTTGCCAAAACTTAGAGATTGAAAAGGTGATGATGCTACACTTCATTTAATAATATTTCATATGCATGTGCATAAGATGAATATTAATTTTCATGAAGATTGTTAAATGAATATGTTCATGACCATATTAAATGAAACAGCATGGTTTTGGTATGAAAGCTTGCCTCCTGCTTGTATTTATTCTCTCAAGGATTTTCACTCAGTATTTTTTGAGAAGTATAGAAAAACCTATCATTCTTTGCTTTTGATTGAGGGTTTTTGTGATCACTTTGAGAATTTTATTCAAGGGCTAGAAAGTGCTTATGGTGATGAAGAGTTTATGGATGATGAACTCTTGGGTGCTTTTAATGAAAACCCTTTTCATTGCTATGAGAAGATCATGGATTCTACCCTAGAGGATAGCGAACTTGAGTAGAATTATTCAAAGCATGGCATTGATCTTCCATCTTTTGAAGTTGATGATAATTTGCAGCAATATTTCCAATATTCAAGCGATCAAGATATATATGAATATGTTATGTCTAGCTACCCTTCATCCCTTTCCTCTTCTAAGTTTTTAATTTAGGAAGAGATATGTGCAGATCATAATTTTGGTATATAAACTCCAAAGAGTCATGATTTATCCGTTGAGGTAAAAAAAAAACGTGCAACATGTTTGTTTTCTTGAGTTTGATGAACATATTCAACAACCTTCAAATGATCAAGATATAGAATTTTTTCAAAGCCAAGACAATTCTCTTTATGATATACATGAAAATCCACTTGTAGATATTTGTGTTGATGCTGATTTGGCTACCTCAATTAAAGATCTGCAAGAACATACAAATCTTGTCTCTGATCTAGATGATATAGAAGATAACATTGTTGCATTTTTATTTAAGAAGGATCAACTAAATGAAGAAGAACAATCATAAGTTATATCTGAAATCATCACCCTTATTTTTGTTGATCAACAAGAGGTAATGTTTCATGATTTTCAAGACCCCTTGGGCAGTCTTTTGCAAGCATCAGAAAAGGTGGAGTTTTTTTTGTTCACCAACACAGTTTTTGGGCTCATATTTCATTTTTAGTTTCCATTTAATCAATCTTTCTTTATGCCTGGTGGAGCGGAATACAAGCATTAGTCAGGTAGTCATTTACTTGATTGGTTACATTGGATCTTCGACTTCACTTGAACAATTGATTTATAGATCAATTAGAGTAGGTAAGGTGTGATGAAGAAAATCAACATTTTGAGCATCTTTTTTAGTGTCGGTTCCCAGTAGAGTTTGTAGTTGAATATGTACAATTCAACTTTCAATTTTATTTGAGTCAGTTTGAGGATTGTAGCTGTAGTGACTCCATTTCCCAATGGACAAGGCTACTTGGTATATGGTGTTCTTCAAACCTCCTAAAGGAGCTTCCATCCCCAACTGGAGCCAATGTTAATGTATTAATGTTTAGTGATCAAATACACTCTTTCAGGTTTACTTGGTAGTGGTCCTAGGTCAAAATTTCATGATTTCGAACCAATTCTCAAATAAAATTTTGTTCACTAAATGTTGTCTAGGTCTGAAATTCTACTCCCTTCACTCCATTCAAGGTCATCATCATTTCAAGGTCATGTCATACATCAATCACCTAGGGTCATAGATCAGTCAACATACCTCCATCTAAGTTATGGTCTAGGTCTCATTTGTTTCGCCACCACAATGTCCAATATTGTCACGAAAGAAAGAAAAAAAGAGTCATTTTCACCATAAAAAGAATCCTGATTGGGAGTTATCAAAGATAGGAAAATAAATTAAAGGAAATTTATCCTTTCTCAAATAAGTATTCTACATAGTCAAAGAACCCCTCTCTCATGCTCGCAACTCTCCACAACCATACAAATATTGGAAGTTTGCTACGCTTTTGGTTCCAAGCTTCAAAATAGTCACCTAAGGGTTAAATAATCTTGAGCAAAGGTTTAGATACCTCCAAAATAGTAATTTAGTGCTCCACATACCTCATTCATGTCGAATTCTTAAGAAAATGGTGGATTCCCTCCTTAGGGTTTTCTTTACTATGTTTTTGGTTTCCTCCGTGCTTGGCTGGTTTTAGTTAGAAAAACACTAATTTCACCATATAAAACCCTGCATACATCATCCATATACCTTATCCAAACACTACCTATCACTCATACCCCTCCTTTCCATCAATTTAATCAAAACCCTAATTTTCACTACATTCTTGTAGAAAAACTAGTGAAACCCTCTATTTTGACCTTTTGGGAACCTTCCTGATATCCATATCTAGAAATTTCACTTGCAGTGTAAATCCAAATCATTACCCTACCTCCCCAATTTTTTAGGGTTTTTTCCCTAAATTCCTTCCACCCCATTTCTACCCTTGAAACCACTCTACCACTATCCCTTGTTTTCCTAAATATTCACTTTCCATACCCATTAAATGTAGCTAGGGTTTTGTCTTGCTGAAAAAAACCATGGAGGGAGAAAAGGTCACCATTCCAGGTTTGAGCCAATGCAGATTGATGGTATCATTTTCAGAGTTTTATGATCAAGTTAGGGTTTACATTGCTCACAGGGATAGTTTTTCTTCAAAATCAGTTTATGAAGTAATGCAGATTAATTTTACAAACTTGAAAGAGGTTTTTGTCAACCATAGGCCAAAGAAAAAAATTCCTTCAATTTATGCACAGGTTTTATGATTTTATAGAAATTCCAAAAATATAGTTGCTTCAGGTCAATTTCTGCAATTTTGAACAGGTTGACTTCAAGTCAATTTTTGAGGGGTTCGAAGTAGGGTTTTGTAGTACTTGATGAATCCATTTTGTAGTAGAGATCCTAATATTTTCAAACATACAACTTGAATCCCATAACGCCTCTGGGAAAGCCTAAAAAATCCCTCTCAAAGTGGCATGGCGCTTCTGCTGAGAGTGTGCTACGCATCTGCAATTTTTTAGCGATTAACTTAAAAATTGGAGTATGAGAAAATGGGAAAGTATTTTGGAAACTTGGAGGAGGTTTTTGTTCATAAAATTTAAAAGAAAAAAAAACCTCTCTCATTTTTTCAAAAAACGTTATGGTTAGATAGATATTAATCCACCTTTAAGCCCTATTGTTTGAGAAATGTTTTTGAAAATTCTAAAAAATTGGTCATTACAGAAGCTTTGCGCAGCAACGCGACGTTTTTCTTAGGGCACTGAAATGAATAATAGCTTATGTAGATGGATGGATTTTCACTTGTGCATTCTATATTAGGTCCTGTTTTTTCATGAAACCTTCCAATTATGGAGAAAAAACTAAAAAATTGCCTCTTTTTAATTTTTAGCTAGCGATTTGGACTAGGCGCAACACTTATAGGGTGAGGTTGGGAGAATAAAGGTTTGAAGGTCTTCCTGTGGGTGTTTTCTCAGTTTTGAATGTGCATTGGAAGGTAGACACATAAGGATACCTTGTGTTAGGTCTTCATATTTTGCAAGATTGGAAAATACAAATGCTGCAGAGCCTACATCAAAACCACTTTGGAATCTTAGGATCTAGCCCTCCTAGATTCAGAGAGGGATCTCTCTTTATAAATGTTTTCAAAGATATGATCTTTAAGGCTTATGATATGATTTTAGGCTATTTATTAAGAAAAAGGGTTTTTGTTTGTTTGGTTGGGATGAATATCATTAAAATGAAGAAATGCCTTTTGAAGGGTAAAGTTGTGAGTAGGTTGAAAATATTTTAGTTGATAGGATAAGTAAGAAACAGTGTCAATCCATTGGGCTATGGAGTCATAAAGGATTTAATTGCACAACAAGTTTCAAGAGTGGTCTATGGGGCAAGTCATCTATGTCAATAGATCTCTTTAGGTTGATTTATGGTATGAAACATTAAAAGAGTGAAAGAAGCAAACATATAAGAAAACAAAGAGCAGCCTAAGATCAGGTAAGTACTTTTAAACTAGTCTGCTTTTGACATGCACTTAATGGAGAGACAAAAAGTAACCTAAGATCAGGTAAGTACTTTTAAACTAGCCTGCTTTTGATATACTTTCAAGATAAATCATTAAAAAACAAAGAATAGCTTAAGATCAAGTAAAGACTTTTAACTCAGCCTGCTTTCAGAATATTCTCAAAGGAAAAAAATTATGATAAACATAAAAAGTAGTCTAAGATCAGGTAAGTACTTTTAAAATAGCCTGATTTCAACATACTCTTAAGGGAAACTTTCAAAAAATTTGTTGGAGAAAACACTAGAGGATAGGGCTAACCGTAGACTTCCCTAGTTTAACTTTACTTAGCATGCAAATGAAAATAACATTAAAAAACAATATCTCAAGTTTTACTCAACAAGACATGGGCTCACCAACGTTCCTTGACTGATTACACTCTATTGAATTATCTTCAAAACACATTTAGAAGAAAACATAAAGTATAAATATTTATCAGTGAGATTTAGGGTACTTCAAAAGTAAATCCTAATCTATATTTGTTGTTCTTTATCAGAGAAAAGTGGATAGAATGAAAACATAAAGAAAATAACAATTACAGTGAGAAAAATATCACCATTGACATAGACTAGGATCCCATAAATCAGCTTGTATTTGATGTTCAAACCAGTTACAATCTTCAAGTCCAGTGGGTCTCTACAGCTTCAGACTTCTCATCTCAGCCTATATTTATTTTATTACAAAACAAAGCTTCAACTGCTTTAAAGCTATTTACACTTGATGAGTATTCAAAGACCAACCTATATACTGTCTTCTAGAGAAGTGTTACACAGCAATTTGTCACCGTCCCTACCATTCCCCGTCCCGCACATTGGAGGGCCCATTCTGTGACCTGTGAGCAATGTCATGCCTTGAAACCACTATCATTGCATTCCTCTAAACATGAGCTTCAATTGCCCTGAAGACATCTCCTTGCAAAAAACCATAAAGACACCCCTTTTTGCATTGGCGCGGGTATCCAGTTCATCACTCGCGCCAATAGGGAAAATCCTACAAGAGGCCGCGCCAACTGGCGCTCTGTCCTAGAGTCGCAGTCGCGCCAGCCAATTTAAGGAGTGTTTTTAAAATAAAATGGCGGAAGTTTCGTTTCAACAGACTCAGAAACTGTTATCTATCTTGAGTTGGGAGGTTTGGCTCCGAGAATTCCATGTAAGGGAAGTGGTTTGCCACCTCTCATGGAAGCTTCCTTGAAGATAGGGCCAATCCCACAATTATAGGGATCCCAACTCCCCTTCCTCCATCTATAAAAGCTTTCCCATTTCCATTGCAAGCTAGTCTTGAAGTGCCCAAGTCTTGAATCTCCAAGTTCTCAAATTCCCAAGAGCCTTAATGCTGCAAGAGCCCTCATTCTCCCCTTAAGGCCAAACTCAAGCAAGGAGACTATCGTCGAGAGACTCTAAGAGAGGCTTGTCCCATCCTTGGCAGGCTTTGCGAGATGTGTACTACTGGAGACCCCTCCGAAGGAGACCTCAGCGTCAGAACATTGGTTGTACTCTCTTTCGATTGTTTATTAATGAATGACTACTGGTTATATCCTTTCTGACTGATATATAGTTGCGTATTCTGGATTTTATGCTTGTATTTGTATTGTTTCTTGCATGTGCAGGTGTCCATTCACGGAGATCTTGGGGATCGTGATCTGCCAAGGCTGAGGAATGAGAACACTGTCTCTTCTACGAATCATAGCGTTGGACTCCAGGTAGGCCTCCATCGTTGGTCTGTTTATTTGCAATTAGGAACTTACGCTGCAGAATTTGATGATTGTTGCTAGACCCGTTCTGGGCTAGTAGGGATCGCCTCTATCCGCAGAGGTGATTTACCTCTTCAACAATTTGGCGACTCCGCTGGGGATCGTCTAGTTTTGATTGTTTCATGGTTTTCCTTGCTTGGTTAGCCTTCTGGGCTGGGTTCTTTTGCTTTTTTTGCTTCTTGGTTTTCTTGGATATCATTGATCTGCTTCTGGAGTAGTTCTTTTTATTTTTGGCTGAGAAACTCGGCTGGCGCGCTTTTTAGCTCGACAGTCGTGCCAATTGGCACAATTTGCTTGTGTATTACCCGCGCCAATTTCTTTCTGGCGCCAGTTACAACCTCACAGTCGCGCCACTCCTATGAGGCATTAGAGTTCGCTCAGTTTTGAGCTCTCTGGGTCTGGTCAGTGTGTTTCTTTTTGGTTTTTTGGCTACTTGAGTGTGTTGGAGTCCTGTTTGACTGGGAGTTTGCCTTCATCCTTTGGTTGTTTGCTTTTCTCCAGCGATTTCATGTTTTAAGCCCTAGGGCATCTAGTGGCTTTGTGTGTCAAGCCCTCCTTAGGAGTTTTGGTGTTTTGTTAGTCCAGTCAATTCTCTGATTGCTCCTCCGCATTCCCTTAGTGGTTGTTCACCGTTTCGTTGCGATTTTTGGGTGATTGTTCTTCTCTTCATTCAAATTTCGTTTGGTCTTGATTTGGGCCTAGATCACACGGTCCATTGGAGCCTTTGGGACTTTTTCTTGGTTTTGAGAGACTTTGGTCGATTTGAGATCTGATGGTTTGTGCCATTGAGTGAAATTCGCTCGTTTTACTCTCTTAATATCATTTCTCGAATTGCTTTTCGTTTGTTTTCGGTTTGTTTAGTGCATCTAGCTATCAAACATTGAAAATAAAAAAATCTCTTTTGCTTTTGGTTGATTAGTGAAAATTGAAATCTTTTTTATTTTACTAGTAATTAGTGAATTTGAAGGAAAAGTTTTTAGTTTCATTAGTTGCATTAGAGATATCATTGATTGTCTTCTGATCATTTTGTTTGTGTAAAAGCTTTCAACTCTTCCGTAGCTAGCTTTCATCGAACGAAATGATGTACCGTGGCATGTATTTTTGCATTTAGGAGATTTTTGAGGCAGCACATTCGTTAGGGCCTGAAAACTGAAACGTAATTGAAGATCAAATTTAAAATCTACTCAATTTACACTAAGGCAACATTGAAATCTAACGAAACACATTTAGAGGTCTAGGCTAGAGACGTGTTCCGGCGTCTTAAAACGTAGCAGCTGTCGTTCGCCTCTTGGCTTTAGACAGCGCTAGTACGGACTTGTGCTCCCCGTACCGTCGCGTATATAAAGGGAGACCCCACTAGGTTTCAATCCTTTATCCGTAGGAAGCTGAGTCTGCCACCCTATACCCGTGATACACCGAACACAGCATTCGGGGAGATTGCCTACACGTACGGAAAGTCCTTGGTTGATTTCTTTTTCATTATTGAAACCAAGGTGTATATTGAAGTTCACGGTTATTTGGTACACCCTTTTGCCTAGTATTCCTGAGCAGTCATTTGATCTTTTCTGACTCCCTAAATTTGAAAATATTTCCAAGCGCTTGTCCTTTCACGCTTGTGTCAAATCTGAAAGAGATAGAGTCACCTTTTTGACCGTTTCTCGACTCTTAAAACATGAAACGGTGAAGTTTCTTATTTTTCAATGTGGTAAAAATTAATCACCCGCGATTACACGCCTTGTTAGAATTTTCTTTCTGACCGTTTGATCGTGTGTCTTAACTCTTTTTCAGCCCGTGTGTGTGTTTGATCTTTTTCTCTTGTCGTTCTGCCACAGTGGCGGAACCCTCGGTTTCGTCTACTGGTAGTCCTTATACGGACGATTCATCAGAGGTTTCACAATCCTCTGCTAAACCACAGCAGCCCATTGTTTCCGAGTTTCCTGATGGGGGACCGGTTCTTTCTGAGCAACCCTTTGGGGGACCAGTTGAGTTCGATTGGCCCTTTTCAGACCCTGTGTCTGAATTGAGATTAGGAGCTGATTTCCTTTCTCTTATATCGGGTTTTCCTTTTATAGCTGTTGTTTTTCCTCCTAGTCCTCGCCGTCTATTGCGAGATCTAGCAGTAGGCTCAAACATGAGTGATTCTGGTGAGGAAATCCCAATGTCTGGTGAAGACTATCAGCTCTTCCCATGAAGATTATTTTCGGGAGACAACTCTGAAACAGCTGTCATGTCAATGTCCAGTCCCTCATTACCACTGGGGTACAGGTCTTTGGGTCAGATCATTTTCGCCACAGCCTCTATGGGAGTGTCAGCTCCTTCTTCGAGGCCAGCTGCTCCTTAACCGGGGGTGTCCCCTCAGACACCCGTTACTTTTGTACCCATCCAGCCCACTATCTGTGTGGCTGCTTCTATACCCGTTGTCATGGCACCCTCCGCCAGGGCTATGCCGTCTCGTGAAGACATTTATTTAGCGACTGCTATACCGGAGAACATCTCTTCGGAGGAGTATCGGTTGTCCCTGCAACAGCCGAACCCCGAGGGTGGACCATCCTCCCAAGATCCCAACCGCTCTTACTTTTCGCACTATGCACAGGATGGTACGCCCGTGTATGCTTTTCCAGGTCAGTATGATGAACACGGGGACATTTTACGTCTGCCCGCTCCTGAGGCTTACCTCCATGCTCAAGGTTTACCTTATAACCATGCTTATAACCCGCAAGGGCAACCTTTCCAAGGCCAACCTTCGGGCCAACCTGGTTATCCTTATGACCCACAGGGGCAGCCCATGCAAGGCTATCTTGCGGGCCAGCAAGGGCCGTCATACGGTCCGCAAGGATAGTATTATAGCCCTTCCGTTCAACCTGTACAACCTCAGCCGGGGTACCAACCGGGACTGGTCTATGGTCCTGGGGGGAAAATCCAGCCTTCTCAACCTATGCAACCACAATATCCTATTGTTTCTAACATTTCATATCAGCCGAGACCATCCTATGGTTATGCTCCAGGTCAAACCGGTTACCAGCAATCACCTGGCCCTATTCCTCCACCAGGCCAACCGGCTCATCTGGTACAACCCGGTGTTCCGCCTCTAGGCCAACCGGCCCATCTGGTACAACCTGGGGCTCCTTTACAGCTAGGTCAACCTACGCAACTGGCGCCGCCTATCTATCCGAGTCAACCTGGTCACTCAGGTCAGCCCTCTCAGACGGGTCAACCTGTTCATTCAGGATAGCCCGCTCATTCCATTAACCCTGCCCAGCAGCTGATTTATTCGACGTCGTAGGCAAATCAACAGTTGCGCCCTAGTTATCAGGCTCCGCAGGGTTCCACCTATCAGCAATCGACTCATCCTCAGGGCGGTTATTATCCTCATGGTCAATCTCAACCGAATTATAATCAGCCTCGAGGCTCTCAGTATTATCCTCCTCCACCCGGTTTTACCTATACTCAGCAGCCAAATCCAAATGCTGCTTACATCGGGCCGACACATAATCGGGGTTCGTACTCTGGTTATCAAGCCCCACACACTGGTTACCAGCAGCCAAATCAGTCTGGTTATATGACCTACACCCCCTACGGTCATAATCCTAAGGGACAGAACCCATGGGGGCAAGGATATTCACAACCATTATGGAGTACAGGTACCGGTCCTCATCCTGGGCCTGGCATGCCGTTGAATCCGCCATTGCCGTTCCTGGCCACCTTGGAGTTGCCGGATGTTTCAAAACTGACCAATGATCCGATTTTGCATAATCCTTATTGGCCTCTGGTTCCTACCAAGATACCAGGTGACTGCCCCAAGTTTGAGGGTAAAGCTGGAGAGGACCCCCAAGCGCATGTGATGACGTATCATCTTTGGTGTTTGTCTAACTCTTGGGTCGATGATTCAATTCGTCTGCGCCTCTTCCAGCGCACTTTGACTGGAGTTGCTGCTAAGTGGTACATCGAGTTATCCCGTGGCATCTTCCAAGATTTCAATTCCTTAGCCATGGCTTTTCTGACGCACTTTCAGTTACCGGTTCGTTATGAAGTCGGGACGAACCTCCTGACTTCTTTGAAGCAGGACAAGGCCACTCACATTTCTGATCACATTCATGAGTGGCGGCGCCCTCGTAGACTGATCAAGTTTCATATCCCTGATCAGATACTAGCTCACTGGTTCACCACCTACTTCGTGAATAAAATCGCTTAAGATATTGCGATGGGAGCGTGTGTGACGAAAGAACAAGCCATTGCGCGTGCCCAATATCTGGATCTTGTATATTCTCAGTCCGGCATGCTTTATGATATCTTTCCTGATGCTCCACGGTCCGGAACCTCTAAGGCTCCACCTACCCCTGCAGTGGATGGTGTCATTGGTTCCGTATCTCAGAATTCGAAGAAATCTTCGAATGGGAAGCAGAAGTCTAATTCTTCCAACAATACTCCTGCTAATCCCGCCCCGTCCGATTCTGGAAAAACTGCGGAGGTGAATGCCGTTCAGGCCAATCCTACGGAGAAAAATTCCAAGGGGAAAAAGAAGGGCAAAGGAAAATCTAAATCTGACGCCCCAAAGCCAGAATCTAAACCCCGCACTGAGGATGGTTCTCAACGTAAACCGAAGTACCCCTGCCTCATTTTTGAAGGAGACCATTATACCAAAGATTTTCCACGACGATCCGAGGTTAGTCAACTTCTCAAGGGCTCTAAAGGGACTCCGGCTGTTCTAAAAGAGCCATTCCCGTCTCAGCAGACCCAGATGTTTGAACAGCCGTCACCATCTGCACCATTTGGGTCCCAAGTTTTTATGATTAATGGTGCTGCACCTATCTCCGTCGCTACGCGTTCGAAGGATTACAACAAATCACAGCAGGCACCCGGGAAGGCGGTTGCGGATGGACCACCTCCCCCACCTGCCTCCGGTTCGTTGGAAATTGAGAAGCCTACTCCTGAACCCGTTGTGAAGCCACCTTCTAAAGGTGTCTTACGAAGATCTTCTTATAATCCGAATGCCCGTGCCACTCAGCACTACAGCATTCTTGAGGATTTAGCATAGGCGCCTTCTGCTATGTCTGCACTAGAAGTTCTTCAAAGTTGTCCTTCGCAACGGAAGTCTTTATTGTCTGCAATCGGTGGCATTGATCCCGCTAATTCGAGTCTTCTCACCTTCGATTTAGATAATTTCACTCCTCGGCTTCCAAATCATATCGCTCTTGTTATTCAAGTTGGGATCAATGGTCTTAACATTCATAGGGCCGTTGTGGATGAAGGTGCCTCCACCTGTGTTATGTCATCCGCTTGCTGGAAGGCCATTGGCTCTCCAGCTCTTTCGTCATCTCCCAATGCCCTGGAGGCATTTGATGGTCGGGAATCCAAACCCCTGGGTGTTCTCGAGAGTTTAGTGATCACTTTACAGGAGAAGACTGTCAACGTAGAAGTAGAGGTGGTTGATGCCATGCTCAACTACAATATACTTCTTGGCCGCAGCTGGACTCATGCCATGCTCTACGTGCCGTCCACCGTCTTTTGACTTCTTAAGTTCCCTCACGAGGGAAAAATCGTCACGGTGGATCAGTTGTCCTTCTTCACCTCCACCTCCGAGAACAACGTTCCATACGTGGATCAGATTCTGAATCCCCCTGATAGTGTAGGACCCGGTCTCTTCAAAGACCCCGTCCTCATGGGTATTTTTCCCGCACCACCACCGCACACCGCTCAAGTTAACATGATTTCTAGGTCTGATGAGCCTTGGCTCATCCCTACGCCTGAGCAGGTGTTTGAGTTTGGAGAATCAATGCCCTTGACTCCAGTAGAGATCAGCTACTGTGAAATTGTTGCCGCATCTGATCCTCCACCTCCTCAGCATGCTCCTTTGAGCATGGCTCTCGACGTCTACTCTCAATCCCCCTAGCTTGGTCAGGCTGATTCACCTGATCCTCTAAAAGAGACTTTTCCTTCCGATGAATCCATCATTGAAACTATGTCTCTTGAGGAGCTGCCTTGGGGTGATGGACATCATCGCTCCTCTTTTATGCCTAGCCTGGGGGCAATGACAGATTGTCTAGAGCATTATGCATCTCAGGTTCCTACCCCTCCTCTTCAAACACCCATCTTGACGCACGAGGTTTTTTCAGAAGGTAACCTGAGTAACATCACTCAAACCATCCCACTCAACATCTCTGTTAAACCGGGGATCGTTGAGAATATTCACGTGGGAGTGACTTGTTCTCCTGATGAGATTCAAGTCTATACTGATATTTTTAAAGAATTCAGAGATGTGTTCACCTGGTCCTACGAGGAAATGCCTGGGATCGATCCCAGTATCGTAGTGCATGAGATTCCAACCTACCCTGGTGCGAAGCCTGTGCGCCAATGCTTACGCCCCATGCATCCTCGTAAAGCCGTTGCAATTAAGGCAGAAGTTGAAAAAATTCTGAACGCGGGCTTTACTTATCCCATCCCCCTCACAGAATGGGTTTCCAACATTGTCCCTGTCGATAAAAAGCAGGGTACTATTAGGGTCTGTGTCGATTATCGCGACATCAATCGCGCCTGTCCAAAGGATAACTATCCCACTCCGTTCATAGACCAGATCATCGACGAATGTGCCGGAAGTGAGATTTATTCCTTAATGGACGGTTTCTCGGGGTATAATCAGATCAATATTGCACCTAAGGATCAACACAAGACTACTTTCATCTGTCCGTGGGGTACTTTCGCGTATAAAAAGCTCCCGTTCGGCTTGAAGAATGCTGGAGCCACTTTCCAGCGTGCGATGTCTTACGCTTTCCATGACATTTGCCATATCGTTCAGCCTTATCTGGACGACTTGCCAGCTCATTCAGCTAGGCGAGAGGACCACCCTGAACACCTCTGCCAGATCTTCCTTCGCTGTAGGCACTACAATATTAGGCTTAATCCTCATAAATGTGTCTTCTACGTGGATTCTGGCCGTCTGTTGGGATTCATAGTCTCCAAAGACGGAATTCACCTTGACCCTTTAAAAGTCGAGGCTATCATCAACCTCCCATCACCCTCCTCACTGTATCAGTTGTAGAGTCTGTAGGGAAAAGCGAACTTCCTTCGATGCTTTATCCCGAACTATGCGGAGGTGGCTAAAGGATTCACACGCATATTAAAGCAGAACGTTCCCTTCCATTGGGACAAAATTTCTCAACAATCCTTTGAGAAGCTAAAGACATTTCTTGTTGATGCTCCTTTGCTTCGTCCTCCTGATTATCGCCGCGATTTCACATTGTATCTTGCCATCGTGTTTAGCACCATTGCTATGGTTCTGGTGCAGGATGACGATGAAGGTAATGAACATGTTGTTTATTATCTGTCACGGAACCTCCTCGACACAGAAACATGCTATGATCACGTCGAGAAGTTGGCTTTAGCCGCCGTACACGCTGTGCAGCGCTTTCGCCATTACATCCTCCTGCGCACGATTACCGTGGTTTCAGACTGTAACCCCATGACGTATATTCTCTCTCGAAAATTACTGGGGGGCAAGTACTCCAAATGGATCGTTATCCTGCAGGAGTTTAACTTAGAGTTCACCACCGCTAAGTCAACTAAATCACTGGTTTTCGCGGATCTTATATGCTCTCTCCCTACAGACTCCGCTCCTTCACACTCTGAAGACCATATACCGGACGAAACTCTTTTCCTCATCAGTACTTGTGACCCTTGGTATGGCGATATCATTGTGTATCTTTAGACCTCCACATTTCGGTCTGAGTTGACTAAAGATGCCCGACGTCGAATTCGGCATTAGTCTCAACCCTACCGTATCGTAGGAGATACCTTATACCGTGTTGGAGTAGATTCGGTGCTCCGCCGGTGCCTTACCTTGGAAGAGGCTGAAAAGGCCCTCAACGACTGCCACATTGGCGCCTGTGGTGGACATATGTCCGGATATGCTACTGCTCAAAATATTTTGCGAGCAGGATACTTCTAGCTATCAATATTCAAATACTGTATTACGGCAGTCCGCAAATGTCACGTGTGCCAGGTGTTTCAGTGCAAGATGCGCGCGCCACCTCTTCCTTTGCATCCTGTTGTTACCGTTGGCCATTTTGAAAAATGGGGCGTGGATTTTATGACATGTAACCCTTGTTCGGTCGGGGGGCATGCGTATATAATCGTAGCTATCGACTACTTCACCAAGTGGGCCGAAGCGATGCCTACACTTGCTGCCGACGGTAAAACAGCTGCTCAATTCATCTTCAACCACATCATCGCGCGTTTCGGGGTTCCTCAGGCCATCGTTACCGACCATGGTACTCATTTTCGAGATTATATGATGGCCGAGCTGACATCGAGGTTGGGCTTACGCCACGATAGCTCAATGCCATATTACCCTCAGGAAAATGGCCAGGTTGAAGCATTGAACAAGGTTTTGGTCACTATGCTTCAACAAATAGTTGGGATTCATAAATCAAATTGGCACCTCCAACTATTCTCAGCTCTTTGGGCTTACCGAACTTCTGCTAAGAGTGCAACTGGATTTACACCATTTCAACTGGTGTATGGTCTGGAAGCCACTCTTCCGGTTGAATGCGAGATTCCTTCTTTGAAATTAGCTGTAGAACTTCTACCAGACACTTCTGCTGAAGAAGAGCGTCTCCTGTATCTGGAACAGTTAGATGAAACCTGCCGCTTAGCTGCCTTAGTGATTGAGGCACAAAAAAAGCGGGTCAAAGCCCATTTCGATCAATCTGTTTCACCACGTTCCTTCGTTGAAGGGGACCTTGTCCTCCTGTATGATCAAGCACACGATAAGCTTGGGGCGGGGAAGTTCCAACCCATGTGGCATGGGCCCTATATAGTTAAATGGGTATTAAAGAATGGGGCCTATGAGCTTATATATTATGAAGGAGTTCTGCTGGCGTAGCCCAGAAATGGGTTGTACCTGAAAAAATACTACGCTTAAAGTCATTTTTTTGTGTGGTGTGTGTACATAGGTGTGTTTATTCATTGGTGTGCATGTGTGGTGTGGTGTGCAACGTAAACGTATTTCTGCTGATCGAGTCTTCCTGATTGTGCAGATTTCCATCAATTCGTTTGTTGGGTTCGCGGATGGTGCCTCCCGCAGTACCAGGAATCTGTCTTCGGCAACCTGGGTAATCTATGATCCTGCTGGTGAGTTGGTGAACCTGCAAGGTGTGTGTCTGGGACGTGCTACAAATAACGTTGCGGAATATAGTGCTGTGTTAGAATTATTAACTGAGGATGTAAACCTTGGTATCCGTGAATTGCTTGTATATCTAGACTCACAACTCGTAGTATCACAACTCAATGGTCACTATTCAGTAAGAAAACCACACATTTTACGTCTGTATCTGCATGTTCGTTTACTGGAGAGAAATTTTGACTATATTACATATCAACATATACCCCGGTACATGAATACACTAACAGATGCAGTAGCTAACATGGTTTTAGACAGACATTTGCGCAATTTATAAGAACATCATCACATGTGAAAGGAAAATCCATCCAGAAATAGATATGTATATAGATAGATATCGAAATGTTTACATAGTACGTGTCACATAAGATCAAAAAATATACATGTTTGTCTTATTACATTCGGAGGCGACACGTCTCTCAAAAATATGCATGAAATAAAACCCTAGGAGGCTAGTCTGCGTGGTGCTCATGATAACAAGTCACCACACGCACTAGGCGTCTCAGTAGAACGTGGAAGCGACTAGGCACTCCCACCGTATGTCTCTGATATGCTAACGGTACATCCGCCAGCCGGGCGTAGTCCGGAATCCCTCGGGAAATCCCCTCAAGGTTCTGAACCAACTCTCCTCCTTCCGCGCCCTCCTCATGAGGATCGACTGCGAGCTGAGTTCTTCGTGCGATAGGAGACATCCCGGCTGGTCTCTCTGGGCCAACATCTGCATACGCATGTAACTGCTGTCAGAACGGACATGTATTAACAAAAAAATCATAAAACATAAAAAATAAAAACAGATCATACCCAGCTCTTCATCCCAATCCTCTCCCTCCGGCAGTGGGAGATCTGGGTCTCCAGTAAAGTTTGTCCCGGCATAAGGCTAGTCCTCAACTACAATCAACTGGCACCGCAACCACCCAAAAAACTCTGGCCTCCAAGACATCTTTTTTCCTCCTCCTGCTCTGGTCATTAGTGCTGCCCAGCGAGCCATTCTCGGCTCTCGTGGTATCGGCTCCGCTACAACGGCCCCTTGGCCCTGGAAGATTGGTAATTGTTCCAGAATGAACGATACCAGGATAGACCCATAGCCAAACTGCTTCAACTTGGCTTGTTTGCATCTCATCAATTGTTTCTTGATGTTGATCGTTACTGCTGTGGCCCAGTCAAATAGTATGGGACTCATGCACTCTGAAGCCAGTAAGAGTTGGGCTTTCGTCGCTTCGTGCGGTGCCTGCGATCCTGCAGCCCGCGTGATGGTATGCAGCACTACTCGTAGTGCCAGATTGGGGATAGTGTGGATATCCACCTTTTTACTCCCTGATCCCATTTGTGCCCAAGGGCACACTCGTGCCATCACTTCCTCCATTTTTTCACCCGACGGTCTGCTCCCTGTTAGTATGGGTACCGGACCTCTACGTGACAGTCCGGTTATGAAGTACACATCAGAAACGTCCAGTTCTAACACCTGGTCTCGTAGCTTGAATACTTGTTCTTATTCATCCCAAATGCTCACCAGGTACTGAAGTAGCTCAGGTTGAGCCTGCAAACAAGGTGTCAGGAAGAATTTCTTGAGCCCGTAGTTTCTGAGGGCATTCATGCAGGCCTCATTTTCCATGGCCATTTCGTCCTCTTCCCCGTGATCTCTTTCTTTCCACTCGATCACCATTTTGCTTGGTTTCCTGCATCAACATGGTCACAAACCTTCAATTAGATCTCTGTTGAGCTTCAAATTTCATTCAAATTGATCAAAATGTTGATTTTTTAGGCGGAAAATTGGGTTCGGCCGCTGGCGCGATCCCTTTGCATATAAAAGCCCATTGGCGCGGGTCCGTGCCCGATACCCGTGCCAATGAGCGGAGCCCTAAAAATTCAAAAAGTTGCCACAAAAGTCTATTGCATGATGGAAAACTATTAAAAAATGGACTGAAATGAAGGATGAGGAAGCGCCTTTTACCTGGAACTGACGGAACTCTGAATGGTGGCCCGGATCGGTCGTAATCGCCGCCAGAAGTTTGCACGGTAAATGGACCAATGTTGCTCTTCACTCAGGTAAAAAGTAAAAGTAATTTCAATTTTTACCATTTAGACCTATTTATAACTTTTTGAGCTCTATTTTAAGTTTAAAAAGTCATTTTTCATTGAAACTTCGTATGTTTTGTCAAAAATGGAATTTGCACTTGCCTTTCTATGTAGCAACAGGTTTTTATGCAACGTAAACGGTGAAAAGAGTTGTATTTTATACTTTTTTGGACTCGGTAAAAACACGAAAAAGTCACTTTGGAGTCATCTTTCAGCTCTTTTCTGAATCTCAAAACATGAAAAGATTGTCGAGGCCCTTGTCGTTTCGATCTCGTTAAAGTGGCTACGAAATGAAATCTACCCAGTATACGTTTACCCCTTTTTCTAGCTGGGATGGATTATTTACGAAAAAGGAATACCCTAGCCTATCGCGACTAGGAGGTTTTCCTAGATATTGTTTTCTACCTTTTCGAATCTTGGGAACTATTGACGAAAAGGGATCTTTGGAGTTTAATTTTCTGCTGTCTTTTCAAACTCTCTAAACATGAAAAGACGCCGAGTTCTTCCTTTGTCAGACTCGTTAAACATTGATGACATCGGATTCAGTCGAAATGACGTTCTCTGAGTTCTTCCTTCCTAGGGCTCGTTAAATGTACTAGGATGGATTCGCCCGAAGGGCGGACTTATATTGCAAGCATATGCTATCCCTTTCAAGCTTGTCATAAAAAATAATTGGGGTACTCACCAAAAATGGTGGGGGAAAATGGAACCATCATCATTGTCGTGTCGACAGTATGTCGCTCTTGAACATGGCACTTGTCTGCATTCGTGTCGGGTTGGGGACATCTCATCTCGTTTTTTCACTTGCTTCCATGGGTTTGGATAATCCTTTTTGACCTCTCCTCTGCTCATTGCCTCGTCACCATGACCTCTGATCCGTTGATGTCAAATACTGCCAAAACCACTATTTGTGCCGTTATATGTTCAAGAGAAGTTGACCTCTGCAAATATCAACCTTCCTCTGATTCTCATATGATCCCGATTCACAACAAAAACATCATGTTCCTCTGTCTCGTGTCGATGATGTGGGAAACATTATGGCCCACCTTCGATCAAGGTCGCTTCCTGTCGACTTCAGCTCATTATCCAAGAAGCTGATCTAGAGACTCCCTTATGGTACCTTGGAGCCTGCATGCCTCAATGGCAGGTTCGTCGCATTCGACGTGAGGTTTTCATCATTGGCCTCCGATCGAGTGATTCTACGGGTGTTCGACGCCAGCTCATTGATTCACATGCCATAGATTGTACCTGTAGTACCTTGAGGGTCATCATCATTATTGGTGGTTCCTCTCGCATCTGTTAACAGCTTTCATCATTGGCTGGTAATCAGACGATGTTCTTGCATGTTCGACTTCAACTCACATATTCGCATGCTTGAACTTGTACTTTGTTCAGGTCGAGATGGAGCGCAAGACCCTGGATTGTGTCTGTTGTAATCCATGCTGCGATTTTGTGGATTATTATTTACATGACTTATTCACTGGATGGTTGCGACCATACCTGAGTCTATTGATCGATCCTCACTGGATGGTTGCGTCCATACCTTGGATCTAGATTATTTTATACTCTGTTTTGGATGGCTGCGTCCATACCACATATACATCATGTACTTGAGATATCAGTTGTATTTCTCCACGCAGGTTTTCCGACGGCGAAGTTTTAGTTGGACACGTTCTCATAAAGCATTTCACCCCTCTCTCTCTCTCGGGCCTCATGCTTTAGGGGGCATCTGTTACACAGTAATTTTTCACCGTCCCTACCATTCCCCGTCCCGCACATTGGAGGGCCCATTCTGTGACCTGTGAGCAATGTCATGCCTTGAAACCACTATCATTGCATTCCTCTAAACATGAGCTTCAATTTCCCTGAAGACATCTCCTTGCAAAAAACCATAAAAACATCCCTTTTTGCATTGGCGCGGGTAGCCATTTCATCACTCACGCCAATGGGGAAAATCCTACAAAGAGGCCACGCCAACTGGCGCTCTGTCCCAGAGTCGCAGTCGCGCCAGCCAATTTAAGGAGTGTTTTTTAAAATAAAATGGCAGAAGTTTCGTTTCAACAGACTCAGAAACTGTTATCTATCTTGAGTTGGGAGGTTTGGCTCCGGGAGTTCCATGTAGGGGAAGTGGTTTGCCACCTCTCATGGAAGCTTCCTTGAAGATAGGGCCAATCCCACAATTATAGGGATTCCAACTCCCCTTCCTCCATCTATAAAAGCTTGCCCATTTCCATTGCAAGCTAGTCTTGAAGTGCCCAAGTCTTGAATCTCCAAGTTCTCAAATTCCCAAGAGCCTTAATGCTGCAAGAGCCCTCATTCTCCCCTTAAGGCCAAACTCAAGCAAGGAGACTATCGTCGAGAGACTCTAAGAGAGGCTTGTCCCATCCTTGGTAGGCTTTGCGAGACGTGTACTACTGGAGACCCCTCCGAAGGAGACCTCAGCGTCAGAACATTGGTTGTACTCTTTTTCGATTGTTTATTAATGAATGACTACTGGTTATGGTTCCACTCTGTTTTTCACTTATGATAATGATGAGTTATATCCTTTCTGACTGATATATAGTTGCGTATTCTAGATTTTATGCTTGTATTCATATTGTTTCTTGCATGTGCAGGTGTCCATTCACGGAGATCGTGGGGATCGTGATCTGCCGAGGCTGAGGAACGGGAACACAGTCTCTTCTACGAATCATAGCGTTGGACTCCAGGTAGGCCTCCATCGTTGGTCTGTTTATTCGCAATTAGGAACTTGCGCTGTAGCATTTGATGATTGTTGCTAGACCCGTTCTGGGCTAGTAGGGATCGCCTCTGTCCGCAGAGGGGATTTACCTCTTCAACAAGAAGTATTTATAAAAGAATGAGGAGGTGGAGTGAACGAAGGCCTATCTATTCAGTTAATGGAGAGTAAGAGCTTCTCGGCCTTTGAAGGGCCAAATGGAGAAGTTTTTAAAATGTCTTAACTCTACTAATTGATTATTACATTAAAGTTCATCAACTTCAGTCATTTTTGTTGACTTTGAGGGCTTTTGGTAGGCTGGCAATTAATTTTGAGCTGTCTTTAGAAATATCTCTGACTGTGTAATTAATATGCACTCTTTTAGATGAAATCAGCTAGTAGGTGGAATTTTGAGGAGTAATAGCCTCAATGATGTGGCATTTGGAGGCTTCTTTTACTATTCTGTCTATTTTTGTGGCTTTAAAACACTATTATAACTTTAATTCTGCTTCATGCCCTTATAATCATCTTCAGGGCCTTTAAAATATATCTGCTGACTGTGTTTACTTTCAAAGTGCATTTTAACATTAAAACTGCATGATTAAACCTTTAATCTTGAAACCTTTCACTTTAATCCCTCAAATGGTGCTTTATCCTTAACTGTCGGGATTTAAGCCCTTTGAATCTTTAATCTTTTCTTTTGATCTCTTTATTTGTGTTCTTTGCCCTTAAACTGTAAGATTATGTTTTCAAGCTTCAATCTCATGCACTAATCCTTTAACTTTGACTATTCGATGGGATTTTCCCTTTGATCCATTGTTTTAGTCTTTAACCGCTTTGTCCTTTTTATTTAAACTGTCCTTTGCCTCATTTAAATTGATTTAGACCATTGGTTATGCGCTTTCGGTCTGTATCTAGACTGCTAGGGTCCTCATCTTTGGCCCTGTCCCTTATGAATCAGGAGAATGCCTCTGGCTTGTAGAACCTCCATTGAATTCTGTAAAAACCAATAAACATGTTAATAAACACTGCGGGGTTGGAAAACTGCATGTAGAGGCTGGCGGAGGCGGAAGAGCATAGGGAGAAAATGAATGCGTAGAAGGGTTTTATGGAGGAAACCACGAAGAAAAATGGGTTTCAAATAGTCCTGGCGCAAATATTTGAGCAAAAGTGGTTTTGTCACGTGACCCTCGGGCGGTAAATGGTTTTCAATAAAACAAACGCAATCCATTTAAAATGTGCCACTCGTCCTCCCCAAACCACTTTTTTCGCGCAGTTATCATTCGATTGATTTTTTTTGGGAAATGAGTGTGAAATGCAATGCAAACCATTGGATTTGGAGGAGTAAATCCAATGGTGGGGTTGGAGTGTGAAATGGAAAGGTGCATGGGTGAGGTTTTAAGTGGAAGCCAGGTGGCAACACATGATTCGATGAGGGCTTTGCGTAATGGATGGTAGGCCCGGAGAGGTTGGGTGTCGGGTTTAACCGAGAGCCGTTGGATTATATATATCGACAGTGGAGATTCAATCATAGGATGGATGGATGGAAGGATTTGGGAATATGAAGGATAGAAGGGGAGGCATGATAGCCACTGGATCAGGGCTTGAGGCCCATGATCAACGGCTATGGTTGCTCTGCAGAATGGTAAGGATGGCGAGGAAAAATAGTGGAAGAGGTGCTTTACAAAGGGAATGGGGCTAAAATAAAAGTTAAGAGGAGGGGCTAGGGATAAGGTGGGGGTATGGTCCCGTGGAGGAATGAGTGACCAGGAGCGGAAGGAAAAGGGTTAGGGGTATAAGATTAGGCTCTTGGTTATAGCGCTTGGTCTTATGATGGAAAGGGCGAAAAGACTTAAGCCCTCAGGGTCCTAAAGGCTAAAAGGGTTAGAAAAAAGGGGTTTCAGAGGTTTTGATGCATTTTTTGTGGGTTTTCATGGTTTTTCCAAGTTCCGATAGAGTGACAAAGTAGGGTTTTTAAACCATTTGAAAGGGAATTCATGGTTAAAAAATATTTTTAAGGGAATGGAGAGTAAATGAAAGGGAACAAGGGGTTTTTAGAAAACAGTTTTCAAAGGGAACAACAGGCCTAACTTGGTGGATTTATTCTAAGGGAACAACAGTATTTTTAAGGGACCAACACTGTTTAAGGAACAACATTGTTAAGGAACAACACTGTTAGGGAACAACACTTAAGGAACAACACTGTTTAAGGAACAACACCATTAAGGAACAACACTATTAGGGAAAAACAGACTTCAAGAATGAGCATTTTTGTATGAAAATAATCTCTTGAAGTCTTAGGACCTAATTTAGCCATCATTTTCTCCGTCAAAACTTTACTAATGGCTAACAGTTGCTCCACTTGGGGATGGCAGCTCCTTGGAGGTGTCAAGAACTTCAGAATTTCATCTCTGGGATGTAGACCTGTGCCTTTATCAATTGACAACCTTTCTTCTCTAATCATGCTGCTTTAGAAAATATGATTAGTATTTCATATCAGCAAACAAGTTCTCCCAATCACTCTACCTACATAGCCTACTTCCTAAGATTTTCTCTTTAGAAGGTGCACTTGGACTTGCAAAACTTAAACATCAGCATTTTATTCTTTTAAAAGTAGGAAAAAATAATCTAAATCTACCCTTATTTCTTCCATGAGTTCAGATTAGATTGTTGAACCCATAAATTCTCTTACTAAGCTACTATCTTCCAGGATTAGACTGTCTAATTTGCCATGGTGTCTATGGTTGTATGTACAAGCTACATATAGACTTTATTTTCATAAAATAAAAACAAAATGTGAAGCTTAAGATATGAAAAATAAAAAACATCCTTCACTCTTTCTTTCAGCTCTGGTTTGGATCTTTTTGAGCTGTTCTTTCCTTTTCTCTTGGTTCAGATTTTGAGCAAATTAGAACCACTTCTACATCAAACTTACAGGTTCAGGATTTGAGCTTGTTTGAACCACTGTTTTCTATCCTAATCTATAATACTGATAAGCCAAGATTGAACATTTTGGAAAATCTTCTTCACTAATCTATCAGCAAAAAATTGAAAGCTATCGTAGTCATGATTAGGTTGTATGACTAAAATAACAGTGTTGTTTTTGGTAGTGGCATTTAAGCTTGCACACTTTCAGATTTCTTCTCTTTTTTGGTATGGGGCTGTACCTTTCTTTTTTTATATCTGCCCTCTTTTTCTCTTTTGTATTGTTTTTGTATTTCTCTTTTTTCAAATTCAAAACAGAAAACAAGAAACTAACTAAATTCTCACAGGTTGAGCTTTATTGCTTTCCTATCTAACCTAATCTAACCTTGTAATATTTACATGCTTAGCTGACAAATTCTCTTTTCCAATACATCCAGTCAATCAGATGGTTCCATAACTGGTCTTTGCTCATCTCTTTGAGCATATTGGATAAACAAAAGGGCCACTCCCATCTCACTTGTCTCTTAGCAGTAGTGCTAAAAAATTTCCTCGCACTTGGCAATAAACTACTACTAACAACTTTTATCCCTTTTTCAAATGTCTTCAAACAATCAGCATAGGGATCTTGAAATAATACCTGGTTGTGAATATTTGGAATGTAATTTTCAACCAAGCTTACTTTTCTCTCCACTGGATGAAGACAAAGATTCTTTTGAGAAAGAAAATTTTCTTCATCTTCATTGTAATCTGAACTGGAGGATTCATCATAGATTGCAGTGCAGTCCCCTTGTAGTCATGGTATGTTCTGATTTAGTGGACTATACTCTGTGAAGAGATCATCATATTCTTGAGCAGGGGTATCATTTATTACCTCAACCTTTCCAGGAGAAGGCCCCTTATCTTCATCCCGCTCAAGAAATTCCTCTTTCTTTTCAATCTCATCATTACAACTGATAGATTGTTGATTCCCAATTATGTGAAATTTATTTCTGATGGATTGGATTGGTTGATTGCTGCTTTCAAACTGATGATAGCAAATTTTATGATACCAATCAACTGCTGGTTGTCCTGCATGATTAGTTTCTGTTTGAAGCTCATTATCATCATCAGACTAATCAAAAATTGAACAATCATTAGTATAAACAATCTCACCAATCAAGCATATTAGGTTATTATTTTTTTCTTTTCTTTAAGTTGATCTACAAATTCATTTTTTTAATTCAAGACAAAAAGTTTCAGTAGGTAAATGAGCCGAAGTGTTTGTTTCATAAAATATTTCAGAGGTTGGCTGTTTGTTTAATATTTGATCTATTTCTTCTTCTGTCAAAGGAGAAGATGTTTCTGTGTTTCTTTGAGCAGAAGTACAACAGTTCTCTATTTCTTGTGAAGACTGAATTTGAGGCTAGATGTCTTCTTGTGCCTCAGCTAAAAGGGATGATGAATCATTATTTATGCTTATAGGGATATCTTGAGGAATGTCTTTTATTTCTTTATTGATTTCTTGCTCAATTGATTCATCTAGGTTTTTATGATAGTTGTCTTGGGTATGAAATTCATGAATAGCTGTCGTGAGATCCTCAGGATGCCAATTTTCTAAATCTTCATAAATGCCTGCAAGGTATTCTATGAGGCCCTGAGATTGATTACAACAATTTCCCTCTAATAATAGATATGGGGATTTTTCCTTGTAATGATCATAAAATAATATGTGGAGGTCTCTTAGAGAAAAAAAACTACCAGTTCTTAACCATTCATACCATTCCATTTCTTCTCCTTCTAATGTCAACATAAACATTTTCATAAGGCAGTCTTCATGCCATTCCACTTTTAACCTCCATACATGTATATGAAATTTGATGAGATGTAATAAAGGGTCATCAAACTTTTCACCTTGAAAAACAGGCAAGTTGTCATCCCAATTCACCTGGGGCATCTTATGTGGAAACCCAGGGATATGATCTCTACTCATTGGGGCATATCTTTGTTGTATCCTTGGACTCATGTTTGTAAATCAGGAAAGAGGTCACTGTGTCTATTCAACCAGTTCAGAGTCTTCTACCAGTGGAGTCATTTGGTCTTCTCAGAGTTGTGGAGTCGCTAGGTGGATGATTTAAATTTTGTTGTCCACCAACAGTATGATTGGGTTTGCTCAATGCATTCCCAAAGAAGTCTACAAAGACTGGAGGGGTAATAGGCCTTCTGGAGGCCAGTGGAGTTACCAAGTGGAAATTTTTAGCTCCTTTGGAGGTAAAATGTTTTATGGTCCACCACCATTGATTGATTTACATACCAATCTAAAATGTTTTGGGTCTTCTGAGGTCTTAAGGATGTATAAGACGTAATTTACTCAGAAATCTCCCCAGTATGGTTGCCACTCTGTTAGGTCTTCATAGTTTGCAAGATTGGCAAATACAAACACTGCAGAGCCTACATCAAAACCACTTTGGAATCTTAGGATCTAGCCCTCCTAGATTCAGAGAGGGATCTCTCTTTATAAATGTTTTCAAATATATGATCTTTAAGGCTTATGATATGATTTTAGGCTAGTTATAAAGCACAAGGGTTTTTGTTTGTTTGGTTGGGATGAATATCATTAAAATGAATAAATGTCTTTTGAAGGGTAAAGTTGTGAGTAGGTTGAAAATATTTTAGCTGATAGGATAAGTAAGAAACAATGTCAATCCATTGGGCTATGGAGTCATAAAGGATTTAATTGCACATAAAGTTTCAAGAGTGGTCTATGGGGCAAGTCATCTATGTTAATAGATCTCTTTAAGTTGATTTATGGTATGAAACATTAAAGGAGTGAAAGAAGAAAACATATTAGAAAACAAAGAGCAACCTAAGATCATGTAAGTACTTTTAAACTAGCCTGCTTTTGACATGCACTTAATGGAGAGACAAAAAGTAACCTAAGATCAGGTAAGTACTTTTAAACTAGCCTGATTTTGATATACTTTCAAGAGAAAACATTAAAAAAAAAGAATAGCTTAAGATAAAGTAAAGAATTTTAACTTAGCCTACTTTCAGCATATTCTCAAAGGAAAACATTTATGATAAACATAAAAAGTAGTCTAAGATTAGGTAAGTACTTTTAAACTAGCATTCTTTCAACATACTCTTAAGGGAAACTTTCAAAATAGTTGTTGGAGAAAACACTATAGGATAGGGCTAACCATAGACATCCCTAGTTTAACTTTACTTAGCATGAAAATGAAAATAACATTCAAAAATAATATCTCAAGTTTTACTCAACAAGACATTGGCTCACCAACATTCCTTAACTAATTACACTCTATTGAATTATCTTCAAAACACATTTAGAAGAAAACATAAAGGATAAATATTTATCAGTGAGATTTAGGGTACTTCAGAAGTAAATCCTAATCTATATTTGTTGTTCTTTATCAGAGAAAAGTGGACAGAATGAAAACATAAAGAAAATAACAATTACAGTGAGAAACACATCACCATTGACATAGACCAGGATCCCATAAATCAGCTTGTATTTGATGTTCAAAATAGTTACAATCTTCAAGTCCAGTGGGTCTCTATAGCTTCAGACTTCTCATCTCAGCCTATCGTTCTTCTATTAAAAAACAGAGCTTTAGCAGCTTCAAAGTTATTTACATTTGATGAGTATTCAAAGACCAACCTGTATATTGTCTTCTAGAGAAGTATTTATAGAAGAATGAGGAGGTGGAGTGAAAGAAGGCCTATCTATTCAATTAATGCAGAGTAAGAGCCTCTTGGCCTTTGAAGGGCCAAATGGAGAAGTTTTTCAAATGTCTTAACTCTGCTAATTGATTATTACATTAAAGTTCATCAACTTCAGTCATTTTTGTTGACTTTGAAGGCTTTTGGTAGGCTGGCAATTAATTCTGAGCTGTCTTTAGAAATATCTCTGACTGTGTAATTAATATGCACTCTTTTAGATGAAATCAGCTGGTAGGTGGCATTTTGAGGAGTAATAGCCTCAATGATGTGGCATTTGGAGGATTATTTTACTAATCTATTTGTTTTTGTGGCTTTAAAACACTGTTATAACTTTGATTCTACTTCATGCCCTTATAATCATCTTCGTGGCCTTCAAACTATATCTGCTGACTACGTTTACTTTCAAAGTGCGTTTTAACATTAAAACTGCATGATTAAACCTTTAATCTTGAAACCTTGCGCTTTAATCCCTCAAATGGTGCTTTATCCTTAACTGTTGGGATTTAAACCCTTTGAATCTTTAATCTTTGCTTTTTATCTCTTTATCTGTGTTCCTTGCCCTTAAACTGTAAGATTATGTTTTTAATCTTCAACCTCATGCACTAATCCCTTAACTTTGACTATTCGATGGGCTTTTCCCTTTGATCCACTGTTTTAGTCTTTAACCGCTTTGTCCTTTTTATTTAAATTTTCCTTTGCCTCATTTAAATTGATTTAGACCATTGGTTATGCGCTTTTGGTCTGTATCTAGACAGCTAGGGTCCTCATCTTTGGCCCTGTCCCTTATGAATCGGGAGAATGCCTCTGGCTTGTAGAACCGCCTTTGAATTATGTAAAAACCAATAAACATGTTAATGAACACTGCGGGGTTGGAAAACTGCATGTAGAGGCTGGTGGAGGTGGAAGAGCATAGGGAGAAAATGAATGCGTAGAAGGGTTTTATGGAGGAAACCGCGAAGAAAAATGGGTTTCAAACAGTCCTGGCGCGAATATTTGAGCGAAAGTGGTTTTGAAAAACCACTCATGGTTTTCGCGTGATCCTCGGGCGGTAAATGTTTTTCAATAAAAAGAATTCGATCCATTTAAAATTCACTACGTGTCCTCCCCAAACCACTTTTTTCACACAGTTATCGTTCGATTGATTATTTTTGGGAAATGAGCGTGAAATGCAATGCAAATCGTTGGATTTGGAGGAGTAAATCCAACAGTGGGGGAGGAGCGTGAAATGGAAAGGTGCATGTGCAAGGTTTTAAGTGGAAACTAGGTGGAAACACATGATTGGATGAGGGCTTTGCGTAATGGATGGTAGGCCCGGAGGGGTTGGGTGTCGGGTTTAACCGAGAGCCATTGGATTATATATATCGATGGCAGAGATTCGAACATAGGATGGATGGATGGAAGGATTCATGTATATGAAGAATAGAAGGGAAGGCATGATAGCCGTTGGATCAGGGCTTGAGGCCCATGATCAACGGCTATGGTTGCTCTGCGGAATGGTAAGGATGGCGGGGAAAAATAGTGGAAGAGGCACTTTACAAAGGGAGCAGGCTAAAATTAAAGTTAAGAGGAGGGGCTAGGGATAAGGTGGGGGTATGGTCCCATGGAGGAATGAGTGACCAGGAGTGGAAGGAAAGGGGATAGGGGTATAATATTAGGCGCTTGGTCTTATGATGGAAAGGGAAGAAATACTTAAGACCTCATGGGCTTAAAGGCTAAAAGGGGCGGAAAAAAGGGTTTTTCAGAGGTTTTATGCATTTTTTGTGGGTTTTCATGGCTTTTCCAAGTTTCGATAGAGCGAAAAAGCACGGTTTTTAAACCATTTGAAAGGGATTTCATGGTTAAAAATGATTTTTAAGGGAATGGAGAGTAAATTAAAGGGAACAAGGGTTTTTTAGAAAACAATTTTCAAAGGGAACAACAGACCTAACTTGGTGGATTTATTCTAAGGGAACAACAATATTTTGAAGGGAAAAACAATGTTTAAGGAACAACACTGTTAAGGAACATCAATGTTAGGGAAAAACACTTAAGGAACAACACTGTTAAGGAACAACACTATTAGGGAACAACAGACTTCAAGAATGAGCATTTTTTTATGAAAACAATCTCTTGAAGGCTTAAGACTTGATTTAGCCATCATTTTCTCTGTCAAAAATTTACTGATGGCTAACACCTTGCACAACCTTCAGACTTGCAAATATATGTTTTAAAGTGGGTCAAATTCACCTCTAAATATGTGTGACGCTTCTGCTAGAGAGGCGTGACATTTCTGTAAATGGCGCTACGTTTTTGCATTGGATTCCATTTGGACAGTTTTCAAGACAGGAAAACTCTAGAATTCGAAGTTTAGTTGTCCCATGAGGTTTCATTTGGGTAATTGAGTTTTTTTTTCCTCTTAATGTGAGGAAAAATGTAATTAAATGAAGGAGACACATACTTCTACTCTTTCGCTGAATTTGAGGGAATGGTTTCTGTTAGCCACCTATAAAATTTGTCATAACAAATGGTGGCTAAATGATTTTGGAGCCTTCAAGCAACAGATTTTATTGCACAAAAAAGTGTTGGCTCTTGAAGACTCTTAAAGGCCTCATGCCTCTGTCCAATCTCCACTATTGTTTCCATTTCATACTCTGAAAATTCTGCTAAAAATCCAAGAGAAAGGCTGCTAAAAACCATCATTTTGCCTTTTTCCCCCCACTCAAAACTAACCTTCATTTGCACCCCTTTCTTCCATAAAAATCCTCTATTTTTATGAGTTTCCTTCTCCCATTCATAAAAATCCACTTTATAAGGTTTGAAATCCACTTTTTAACCTTACCGAAGCCTTCGAACCCCTTTGAAAACATTGAAAAAACCATAAAAATTTATGTTTTTATGACAGGCTTTAGCCCCATTGGCCAAAACCCCCTAACTACTTCCCCCACATGCCCTTACCATAAAAACCAAGTGCGAAGCCCCTCACGGTGCTTATCGTATCGCTAAATTCCAAGCAAGCGCAAGTCTTTCGCCATGTCGCTTTAAAAAGTTCCGATGCGATCACCCGTTGTATTATAAACCTACCCGATCTCCTTTTTCTTTTATAAAATATGAAGAACCCATTTATCCAAAGTTTTTTTTAAAAATTGAAGTCACGTGTTTAAAATAAATGGTTAGATTGAAAAGAGCCGATTGCGCAATCGCATTGGAAATATCCAAATGCGCAATTCTTGTGTTATGATTAAAAGTTCCAATTGCGATCATGCCTTGTATTGAGAATCCCCGATGCGATTAAAATTCTTTGTACATATCGTCACATCATATTTTATACATATCCTGTGGCCCTGCCTTGGCACTTAAAAGCTTATAATATTTCTTCTCTGATCCACTTTTCCCTTTCTAAAATATAAAACCCACTTTTCCAAAATTTTATTATAAAAAGCCAAAGCACGTGTTAAATATTTTTATGGGTAGATTAAAAATACCGATCGCGCAATCGCAATCGGAAGTTTCAAATGGGTTGATCGAAAAGACCCGCATCAAATTTCCAATACGATTGGGTCTTATATATAAACCCGCCCCCCCCCCCCCCCCTCCCCCACCTATGTTTCATATGACTTTCCCCGGGCCCAAGTGTTAAGGACCCCAGGCGCTGAATCGCAATGCAAGATTTCAAATGGGTAGATCAAAAAGACCAGGCCCGATCTTTCGATTCCAATAGGCACTTTTTATATAAAGCCTCGGGCCCTTTGAATTTCATACAGCCAGCGGCCCCGCAGTCGGGCGCCTATCCTTTTTATATATATTTATTTCTGCCCCGACCCATTAAATCTTTGTTTTATATTTAAAAACTTTGGTTTTTTTGTATATTATAAGGGTTTTCACCTTTTATTCTAGAACAAATCCCCACCGTTGATCTAACACCGATCATACGGCCATCGCTCCGTCACATCGGCGATTTCAATCGCATCGCAATGTTTAATTGCACACATTTTGTTTGTCCCTCCGATCGGCCAATCCTCCGATTCGTTTCCCACAGTCGATCTGATCCTCAGATCGATGGCCATCGCTCCGTCGCATCGGCCCTTTCTCTGATTGTGAAATCACATCACCTTATTCCCGACCTCCGATTGTGACTTCCTCGACTCATTCTCCACCATTGATCTCGTTCTTTAGATCCACGGCCATCACCTAATCGCTTCTGCCCTCTCGATCGCGCAATCGCATCGGAGTTTCTTCATCGCACCCCTTTTCTCCTCCCGCAAATTGCAATCTCCCGATTAGATCTGGACCGTCCACGTGTCTAGATCCAACGGCTACGCTCCTCTCCCGCCTTATGAAGCATTTTAACCCATTTCACAGGATTTCTTAACTATTTTTGTGTTTTGCAGGTGTTTTTTATGGTTTTCCATTGTATAATGAAGAAGGGTCGAAGGCCGGGAAAAATGTTTTCCGCGCCTTTCAGCTATTAAAGAGAACCATTCGCGGGGTTTCATTCAATGTTTTATCAATGTTTCATGGGCATTGATACCTTTAAAAGCCCAGCAGCTATACACATTGACGAGACACTGTGGTTCAAAACCACATTTAAAAAGAGTATCAGTTTGAAAGACAGAGCGCAGTAGAGATGAAGACTAAAGATAGATTTAGGGAACTACGGCTTAAAGTAATTATCAAAAGCTTGTTCCCTGCATTCAAAAATAGTCAAAGGAAGTTATAAGTGTTTTACAGGCAGAAAGGACCTCCACCGCTGCATTTTGAGGCAAATTTATTCCTCAGCTACCATAAACGCCACCTGTGCCTTCAAAGCATTGAAAACAGAGGCTGAAGTTATTGATTAAAGAAATATCTACCTCCAGCGTTGCTAAGAAGTTAATTCTGCCACAGGAAGCTAATACAAAAAATATCTTCAGGATTAATCCAAGTTATGCAGAGCCTGGAAGTCAACAAAACTCCCACCGAGTTTAAATATTAATTGTAAAACAGTTAATACAGAACCACTTGTAAACTTCTTCATCGAGCCCCTCAAAAGGCCAAGAAGTCTTAAATATGTATTAATTACCTTGAGAGATCTTTTATCAGATCTCACCTCCTCATCCTTCTATAAATACTTATGTGGAAGATGAGAAATTGTTGGTTATTGTTTAATCACAGGTTGTAATATTGAAACTCTTTGAGGTAAATACATAGTCTGTTGAAGTTGAAGAACAAATTGGAGTTTTGGAGACCTTGATGATGTTGTTGCATGCTTGTCCCTGAGAAGGCTCTATCATTGGATCCATGAGCTTGGTTGTTGGTGAAGTATTCTGAACTGTTTATGTTTTTCCCTATTTTCATTATGTTCCATAATCTCTTACTACAGTAGGTTTGAAAGTTTTAGGCTAAGAAATGACTCTTGGAAGCACCTTAGACCTTTTCATCCTTCACTGTTTCATGTTTTCTTCTGCTGAAGTATTTTAGAGGCTTTAAAATTTCTCTTTAGTATTCATGCTTGTTTATTTCCCTAATAATTTGAAAAGTTGGTTTCAGCATGATTTATGGTTTTCCCTGCTTGTCTGCTGCCACTTAAAAACTATTATTGAAGTCTCCCTTTGAAGTTCTTTGCTTACAGTGAATCAAAGAGGTCTGTTTTGATCTTGCCCTTTGTCCTCACTTAAACAGTTGGCTTAAAGGTCGTTATAATTATGATCATAGATGTTTTTAGGTGTTCCCTCTTCTATGACTGTAATTATCAGTAAATATTTTATGTTTTCTAAGTCCTTTAGAATAAAATCTTTGAGGAAATAGGGTGTTCCCCGAATCTTAGATTTCATTTTTAAAGTTGTCTTGAAATAATTATTTGCTTAAATAATGTTTGTAGAAATTATGGTTAGCCTTGTCTATCAAATATCTCTTTATTGTTTAAATTATGTTTTCAAGTTACCTTTGTTGAGAATTCAATTTCTCTTTCCAAATCATTAATGTTCATCCCATTCCAAAAAAAAAAGGATCATGTGGCCAAGTTAGATTTTCCCTTTGATATCCCATATCCTTTGATGAGTTTTCTATGACCTTTTCTTGACTCAATTTCCCAATGAAACAGATGTTTCTCCATTCTGTGTATCTTTCCTAGACCTTTCATGTTTTGATGTATCAATTCAATCCAACCAAACAAACAAACAACACCTGCATTTAATAAATAGTCTAAAATCAATATTTTAAGCACACCAGATAAACTTTTGCAAACAAACATTTGAGAGATCCCTCTCTGAGAACAGGAGGACTAGATCCTGTAACTCTAAAGATTGGTTCTGATGTTTCCTTATCTTTTGATTTTCCAAACTATCAAAATACGAGACACCAACATAATGGCAATCATGGTGGGACCTTTCTGAGTCAGTGACAATCTAAGTACCCCTTAGGACTCCATAAATCCCTTATTTTCAAATACTATCCAGTGATTATCAGCCACCTCATCACCACCAACATAATGGCGATCACGGTGGGACCCTGAGTAAAATCTGCAAAACAAAACACTCACTGTCTAAGTATAACATAAGTAACCTTCTTCAAGTAATACCAAGCAATGGTAATCATGATAGGACCTTTTGAATCAGTGACAAACTAAATAACCCTTAGGATTCTTATAAAGCCTTATCAAACCTCGAAGATTTCAGTTACCAAGCCATAAGAGTAAACTTTGCACGTTTTGACACCCTCGGTAAGTGTTAAATCAGACCTTGAACACTCTCTTAACCTATAAGACCAAAAAAAAAAAAAAACTTTTCAGTTTGGCTTCATAATAAACTTGGTGGTGGACCATAAACCTTTTACCTCCAAAAGAGCTAAAAATTCCCACCTGGCGACTCCACAATCCTAAAAAATCAGACCTTAAGACTCCACTGGGAAGACCCCAAATCTTGATAGCATCATATAAACTCAGCTAGAAGGTTTTAAGATTAAAATTTTCCTTATTCTAAAAAGATCAGTTAGCCTCTTAAATATTGTCATATTTGGTTAAACTCTCTTTCTAACCAGGTCTGAAAAACATAGCATAGTGGCTCCTAGAAAGATTCATACTAGAGCCTACCCTGACCCAAACCCACCGGGAATAGTTGACAACCCCGAAAGTATCCTTAGGAAGTCTCCTAAGATAAAATTATCAACTGTTTTCAGATTACCCTTGAGAGCTAATTCAGTTCCTAAAAATATTTCAGCTCTACAACAATCTCAAGTTGACTTAGTAAAACCATTTAGAACTAGGTCTTTTGGTGATTTAGATCAGTTAGATTCTGAGTCTTCACTATCATCTCCTGAAACAAGTGAACCTCTTGGTAGCAGAGAAACAACAACTCCTGACTTACATTTTCTTCACAACTTAGGTGTCTCTCATCCAAGATCATCTCAGCAGTCTATTCTTGGTCCATCCACTTCTTCTCACCCTTCATCCACTATTCAAACCACTACACCTCAGCCCATTGTTCCTGTTATAAATCCGCTCCTTGTAAATCCACCCCCACCACCTATCATGGCAGCATGGTATGCTCCCCTAGTCCTTCTTGTACCATTAATAAATCTTCCACAGGACTATCAGTCCAAAATTCCATTATATGATGCCAACAATGCTACAACTGCATCACAACATGTAGATAAAATGAATGACTACTTTGACAGAAATGAAATTGATGATGATTCTGTCAAGCTTAGGTTATTTTCTCAAAGCCTAGGGGGAGAAGTAAGAAAATGGTTTAAGGGTTTAGTCCCCCATAGTATTAATGATCTCCAAGGCTTCCATCAAACGTTCTTAAACAAATGGGAAGTAAAGAAAAACCCTCTCCAAGTCCTTTCTGACTACAAGAACCTCCATAGAAACACTGGGGAAAGTGTGCAAGCTTACTGCACTAGATTCAATAGTGTGTATAATGCACTTTCCCCAGAACTAAAACCTCCCCAGGGCTCAGCTTTAAACAAATTTCCTGAAGGGTTTGACTCTGACATGACCTATGAGCTGAGAGAAAGAGATTATGCAACTCTTGAAGATATGCAAAAAGGCGCTCTTTCTGTGGAAGTCAACTTAATGGAGAAGGGAGAAAGGATGAAAACTGAGAAGAGAGTATCTTTTAGAGAGGAATCCCCTCCTTCTACTTCAAGCTCAAAAATGGAGAGAATGATGGAAGAAATGATGAAAGAGATGAGCATAATTAAAAAGGCACAAACCAAAACCAAACTACACCTCAAAACAATCAAAACAGAAATAGAAATCAGAATTATAGAAGAGACAACAATCAAGATAAGCAAAAATAAAGTGACCAACAGATTAGACCTCCCTTTCAACAGATTTATGTACATCAATATGAGGAAGACATAGAGTTGGAAAGGTTGGAAGAATCGCATGTAAACTTGATTGGATCAGACAGTGGGGATGATGTTTTCCTCACTGAGGAAGAACAAGGTTTCTTCTGTTATGATAAAAATACAAACACCTATGAAGATTCTGATGACTATAGATTGGGTTTTGAGAATGCAATCATGGAGGTACATAAACAGTATGATCTTAGGAGCAAGGGAAACATATATAATTCAAAAGATAAGAACACTAGCACTGTTGTCAAGAAAAACTTAGAAAAACAGCCCAAAAGGACAACAGAAAAAACCAACATTTCGGCCAAAAAACCAGACTTAAACAAAGACAAAGGTGTCTAGCCAAATGTTGAACAGAGCACCCCTAACACTTCAGCTAGTGGTCCAAATAAAACCGCCCCAATTACCAGTCCAAACAAGGTTCAACAAATCAAAGCTGCTGAAAAGAATTCAATTGAAAAGGCAGATGTAAATATCAACAAGTCTATTATTCCTTTCAGCCTTGAGGGAGAGATTGATAAGATAAAAATTACCATCCCCCTAGCTGAACTAGTAACCCAAGAAGTGTACAAAAACCAAGTTTTGAAAGCTTTGAACTTAGGAAGTGATACTGACACCTTAAACCTGACAGATGATAAACCTGAGTTGTTGTTTGGTCCTAAAGTGGAAGGAAAATACCAAGAAGGTTCTATCCCTCCCTTCTATGTTAGCTTGAACATACACGAGAAAATTTTACACAATGCCACGTTAGATTCAGGAGATTCACACAATCTAATGCCCAAGGTGGTAATGGAAAGCTTAGGTTTAGAGATTACCAAACCATACAAGGATTTGTATTACTTTGACTCAAGAAGAGTGAAATTTTTGGGTTTAATTAAATATTTATGTGTTAATCTAGCTCAAATTCCTGCTAAGAGTCTAGTAATGGATATAGTTGTAGCTGACATCCCCCCTAAGTATGGCATGCTCTTATCAAGATCTTGGGGAGCCAAACTTCAGGGAAGTATTCAAATGGATATGTCTTATGCCACCATCCCTGTTTTTAACCAAAACATAAGACTATACAGAGAATCTCACATGAAGTACATGGTGAGCAACATTGATAAACCAAACAACTCTCCGATCTATTCCATTCAGTCCAGTTTAGATTCCTTTATCTTATGTAATGACGAAGAAATTACCCAACAAGATAAAGAGAACATAGACCCAATTGATTTACCAGGAAAATCAAATCTTCCCTTGAATCAACTTCGAAACATTGACATTCAACAGCAACAAGAAAATGAAAAATGAGTCAAATATAGTTTGGAAAGTAAACTTTGATGGATCCTATAATAAAGTAAGCGCAGGCGCGGGTGTATGGATCCAGAATAAAAATCAGAGTTTTTCATACAAATTGGATTTACCATGCACTAACAATATCGCTGAGTACGAAGCCCTCCTCCTAGGCTTACAATTGCTTAAAAAATTAAAAGCCCAAAGGATATCCATCCTAGGAGATTCTGAACTTATCATAAAACAAATCAGAGGAGAATACTCAGCCAGAAATCCAAAGCTTAGGGAATATCGGAACGATTCCCTCGATTTATTGAAAACTTTTGAAAAATATGAGTTTGTTTTCATTCCTAGAGCGTTTAATCATTTGGAAAATGAACTTGCTTTCAACGCCAGTAACTGTCAAATACCTGAGATAAATGAAAAACTTAGCGTAAAGATAAAACACAGGCCTGCTGTGCCTGATGACGAAGATCACTGGAAAGTTTTTGATTCTGACCAACACATAGATGATTTCTTAAAGTCAGAAAATGATTTCACCATGCCAACATCAGAATCTAGCCATAATGAAGACTGTTAATATATCGAAGGAATCCCAGAAGCTGAAATAACACACTCTGCTGATATAAATCATTATGAGAATCCGTTCGAAGCAGAGTTAATTAACAACACGGACCAAGAAGACTTGGAAATCTTACAATGCAAAAATGATCAAATCCCAAGAGGTCTCACACATTTAGAACACCTCTTCGATTTTAACGATGTAGCCAAAGAGCCGAGGATGGAGCCTGTAAAGAAAAATGTAGAAGAACACAACATAGGCTCCCTAACAGAACCCAAGATGATTAAATTGTCCAGCACTCTTCCAACTCACATAAAATCACAATACATAGAGTTGTTCAAAGAGTTCAAAGATGTGTTTGCTTGGGCATACACAAATCTGAAGTCTTATGATACCAGCATCATTCAGCACAAGATTCCCCTGAAGGAAAATCAAAAGCCTTTTAAACAAAAACTGAGGAGGATAAACCCGCTTTTATTACCTTTAGTTAAGGCAGAGATCGAAAAGATGCATGTTGTTGGAATCATAGTGCCCATTAGATTTTCAGAATGGGTATCAAATATAGTTTCTGTTAGAAAGAAAACAGGGGAAATCAGACTCTATATCGACTTCAGAAACTTAAGCAGAGCATCCCTAAAAGACAACTACCCATTTCCCAAGATGGATCATATACTTCAGAAGGTAGTTGGGTCAAAAAGGATATCACTCTTAGACAGGTTCTCAGGTTACAACCAGGTGTTGGTACTCTCAAGTGATCAAATCAAAACTACTTTTACCACACCTTGGGGCACCTTTATGTATGTCAAAATGCCTTTCGGGTTAATGAATGCAGGGGCCACCTTCCAAAGGGCCACGGAAATAGCCTTTTCTGAAGATATTGGCTATTTCATAATTATTTACCTTGATGACATAACTGTCTTTTCAAAAACTGATGAAGAACATTTGATTCACTTAAGAAAGGTTTTTGAGAAGTGTAGGAAATTTGGCTTGTCATTGAATCCCAAGAAGACACTCTTTGGTCTCCAAGAAGGTAAACTTCTTGGACATATAATTTCAGAAGAGGGAATCAAAATAGACCCTACAAGGATAGATGGCATATTACAAATCACTCATCCAAGAAGCCTCAAAGAGTTGCAATCTTTCATCGGAAAGATTAATTTTTTGAGAAGGTTTATCCCTAACCTTGCTGAGCTATTAAAAAACATTACAAACATGCTTAAGAAAGATGTGGGTGTAAAATGGACTTTACCAGCCAAAAAATCATTCGAACTGGTCAAACAAGCTCTTACCCAAACACCGGTCCTGATTAGTCCTAATTTTACCAAAGATTTTTACATCTTTTCTTTTGCATCTGAGTATACAATAGCTACAGTTTTACTTCAAAAGAATGATTTGGGGCAAGAATAACCAATATATTTCTTTAGTAGGGCCTTAAGAGATGCTCCTCTCAAGTATAATATCATGGAGAAGCAAGCCTTAACATTAGTGAAAGCATTAAAAGACTTTAGGGTCTATATTTTTCACTCTCATATAATTGCTTTTGTTCCACATACTGTTGTCAAGGACATTCTGAGTCAAGACCCTGATGGTAAAAGGGGAAAATGGATTGCAACTATTCTTGAATATGACTTAGAAATCAGGCCAACCAAACTAGTTAAAGGGCAAGGATTAGCAAAACTTATGGCTGAATCTAATTTCCAAGCACTAGATATGAATATGGTGGATGTGTTGGAAGAAATAGAAGAATCTACGGCTCCTTTTATTGAAGAAACATTTCTAAATTCTCCTTGGTATGCTGCCATTATTTATGTGCTTTTATATTTAAATGCCCCTCCTTCTTTGTCTAAAACTAAAGCTAGATTCTTGAAACAAAAGGCTTTGATTTTTTTCATATTAGATGGAGTATTATATTGGAAAAATGCTATTGGAATTTTGCTTAAATGTTTACTTGAAGATGATGCAGGAAAAATCATGCATGACTTGCATGACAGAGAATGTGGAGGACACCTCTACTGGAAGGCCACAACAAACAAAATTCTTATATCTGGTTACTATTGGCCTACCCTTTTCCCCGACACTCAAAATTTGGTCATGTCTTGCCATTAGTGTCAAATCTTTGATGGCAAAAGAAAACTCCTTCCCTTACCTTTACATCCTATCAAAGTTGAGGCACCTTTTCAACAATGGGGGTTGGACTTCATTGGGGAAATTCATCCATCCTCCTCAGCTCAACATAAGTGGATCCTCACAGCCACTGACTTCTTGACCAAGTGGATAGAAGCTATACCCTCCAGAAATGTTAATGAATCTGTCATTATCAAGTTCCTTGAAACAAATATCCTATCCAGATTTGGTTGTCCCAGAAAAATCATAACAGACAATGCTGCTGCTTTTAAATCTAAGAAGATGGTTGATTTCTACTACAAATACCACATCACCTTGGGCCATTCCACTGCTTACTATCCCCAAGGAAATGGATTATCTGAATCTTCCAACAAGAGCCTCATTAATATCATTAAAAAACTGTTGGAGAAAAATAAAAAATCATGGCACTGTACGCTGGTTCATGCCTTATGGGCTGATAGATTAATTACAAAGAAGTCAATAAATATGTTCCCCTATCAGTTGGTTTATGGCATGGATGCAGTTTTTCCTACCTCATTGGGAGTTCCAGTCATGAAACTCCTTCAAGAAGTACAGATTGAAGAGAATGATATGCAGAGAAGGATCAACCAAACAATCCATTTACAACAGACCATAGAAGAAGTTTATGAGAGAACACAGTTAGTCCAAGAAAATATGAAGAAACTATTTGATAAGAGGACTAAGGAAAAAAATTTCCAAGTTGGAAATGTTGTTCTTAAATAGGATTCAAGAAGGGAAGAGAAGGGAAAACATGGCAAGTTTGACAACTTGTGGAAAGGGCCATATATTATCCATGCGGAAAGGGGTCACAATGCATTTCTTTTGAAAGAATTGAATGGAGAAGATCTGTATCGAGGTCATGTCAATGGTAGGATGCTCAAGCATTACTTCTGCCAAGAATCTTGAGTTTAAAGCCTTTTATTTTTCATTGTAGATATCATAGTCTAACCATTGCTTTCAAGTTAACAAAATCAAAAATAACAAAAACAAAGAAAGAAAGAAAAGAGGGCAGATTGTCAAAACAAGAAAGGTATAGCCCCATACCAAAAAAGAGAAACAGATCTGAAAGTGTGCAAGCTCAAATTCCACTCCTACAAAACACACTTCTAGTTAGTCAAACAGCCTAATCTTGACTAATTAGCTTTAAATTTTCTACTGATAGAATAGTGAATTCGATTTGCCAAACTATGTAATCTTGGATTATCAGTAGTTAGTTTAGGATAGAAATTAAAGGTTCAAACATGTTCAAAACCTGAACCTAAGTTTCCAAAAGAGAGATGACTCAAATCTGTTTTATTTTTCTGAGTCAAAAAGAAAAAAAATATGGTCCTAATTAGCTCAAAATCTGAACCAGAGAGCAAGGAAGAAACAACTCACATAAGAGTCAAAACAGAGCTGTAAAAAGATGAAGGAAGTGCTTTGAATTTTCAGATCTTAAGCCTTCATCATTTTGTTTTACCTTTTTGTAAATAATAAACTATGTGCAACTTGTTTTTATGCCATAGATCAACATCAAGTTAGACTGTTCAATCCTAACTTGTATGCTTTTTTAATTTCTGTTGTAGAAATTAGAGAATAAAATCTGTTGGACAGTTCAATCCCAACAGGTGGTAGATTAGGTAGATAATTTTATGGACTCAACTGTTTAATCTGAGTCCATGGAGAAATAAGGAGTAGAAATATATTAGATTTCCTGCTTTCAGAAAGAATAAAATGTTGTAAGAGGGTTTGCCAATCCAAGTGCACTCTAAGGAAGAAAAAATGTTAGATCAGTAGGATTGAGTAGGTAGAAAGCTTGTTGATAAAAGACCCATTGTTTTCCATGGCTGTTAGCATTTCTAGGACAAAAGAAGGTCATTCAATCAAAGAAAAACAGCCTAATGGATAAGGAAACTGATCAGCATCTCAGAGAATGCAGGTCTGAAATTCTTGATGCCTTCAAGAAGGCACCATCCCCAAGTGGAGCCACTGTTAGCCACCTATAAAATTTGTCATAACAAATGGTGGCTAAATGATTTTGGAGCCTTCAAGGAACAAATTTTATTACACAAAAAAGTGTTGGCTCTTGAATACTCTTAAAGGCCTCATGCCTCTGTCCAATCTCCACTATTGTTTCCATTTCATACTCTGAAAATTCTGCTAAAAGTCCAAGAGAAAGGCTGCTAAAAACCATCATTTTCCCTTTTCCCCCCCACTCAAAACTAACCTTAATTTGCACCCCTTTCTTCCATAAAAATCCTCTATTTTTATGAGTTTCCTTCTCCCATTCATAAAAATCCACTTTATAAGGTTTGAAATCCACTTTTTAACCTTACCGAAGCCTTCGAACCCCTTTGAAAACATTGAAAAAACCATAAAAATTTATGTTTTTATGACAGGCTTTAGCCCCATTGGCCAAACCCCCCTAACCAATTCCCCCACATGCCCTTACCATAAAAACCAAGTGCTAAGCCCCTCATGGCACTTATCGCGTCACTAAATTCCAAGCAAGCGCAAGTCTTTTTCCATGTCGCTTTAAAAAGTTCCGATGCGATCAACCGTTGTATTATAAACATGCCCGATCTCATTTTTCTTTTATAAAATACGAAGAACCCATTTATCCAAAGTTTGTTTTAAAAACTGAAGTCACGTGTTTAAAATAAATGGTTAGATTGAAAAGAGCCGATCGCACAATCGCATCGGAAATATCCAAACGCGCAAGTCTTGTGTTATGATTAAAAGTTTCGATTGTGATCATGCCTTGTATTGAGAATCGCCGATGCGATTAAAATCCTTTGTATTATAAACCCCCGATCGGATCATTATTTATACATATCCTGTGGGCCCACCTTGGCACTTAAAACCCTATAATATTTCTTCTCTGATCCGCTTTTCCCTTTGTAAAATATAAAACCCACTTTTCCAAACTTTTATTATAAAAATCCAAAGCACATGTTAAATATTTTTATGGGTAGATTAAAAAGACCGATTGCGCAATCGCAATCGGAAGGTTCAAATGGGTTAATCGAAAAGACCCTCATCAAAATTCCGATGCGATTGGGTCTTATATCATCACTCCCCCCCCCCACCTATGTTTCATATGACTTTCCCCGGGCCCAAGTGTTAAGGACCCCAGGCGCTGAATCGCATTGCAAGATTTCAAATGGGTAGATCAAAAAGACCAGGCTCAATCTTCCGATTCCGATAGGCCCTTTTTATATAAAGCCCCAGGCCCTTTGAATTTCATACAGCCAACGACCCCGCAGTCGGGCGCCTATCCTTTTTATATATATTTATTTCTGCCCCGACCCATTAAACCTTTGTTTTATATTTAAAAACTTTGGTTTTTTCGTATATTACAAGGGTTTTCACCTTTTATTCTTGAACTAATCCCCGCCATTGATCTAATGCCGATCAAACGGCCATCGCTCCGTCACATCGGCGATTTCAATCGCATCGAAATTTTTAATCACACACATTTTGTTTTTCCCTCCGATCGGCCAGTCCTTCGAGTCGTTTCCCACCATCGATCTGATCCTCAAATCGACAGCCATCGCTCCATCGCATTGACCTTTTCTCCGATTGCGCAATCGCATCACCTTATTCCCGACCTTTGATTGCGACTTCCCTGACTCATTCTCCACTATTGATCTCATTCTTTAGATCCACGGCCATTGCCTAATCGCTTCTGCCCTCCCGGTCGCGCAATCGCATCGGAGTTTCTTCATCGCACCCCTTTTCTCCTCCCTCCGATTGCAATCTCTCGATTAGATCTGGACCGTCCACTTGTCCAGATCCAACGGATATGCTCCTCTCCCGCCTTCCAAAGCAGTTTAACCCATTTCGCAGGATTTCTTAACTACTTTTGTGTTTTGCAGGTGTTTTTTATAGTTTTCCATTGTATAATGAAGAAGGGCCGAAGGCCAGGAAAGACGTTTTCCGCGCCTTTGAGCTATTAAAGAGAACCATTCACGGGGTTTCATTGAATGTTTTATTAATGTTTCATGGGCATTGATACCTTTAAAAGCCTAGCGGCTCTACACATTGACGAGACATTGTGGTTCAAAACCACATTTAAAAAGAGTATCAGTTTGAAAGACAGAGCACAGCAGAGATGAAGACTGAAGACAGATTTAGGGAACTACGACTTAAAGTAATTATCAAAAGCTTGTTCCCTACATTCAAAAATATTCAAAGGAAGTTATAAGTGTTTGACAGGCAGAAAGGACCTCCACCGCTGCATTTTGAGGCGAATTGATTCCTCAGCTACCATAAACGCCACCTGTGCCTTAAAAGCATTGAAAACAGAGGCTGAAGTTATTGATTAAAGAAATATCTACCTCCAGCACTGCTAAGAAGTTAATTCTGCCACAGGAAGCTAATACAAAAAATATCTTCAGGATTACTCCACGTTATGTAGAGCTTGGAAGTCAACAAAACTCCCACCGAGTTTAAATATTAATTGTAAAACAGTTAATACAGAACCACTTGTAAACTTCTTCATCGAGCCCCTCAAAAGGCCAAGAAGTCTTAAATCTGTATTAATTACCTTGAGAGATCTTTTATCAGATCTCACCTCCTCATCCTTCTAGAAATACTTCTATGGAAGATGAGAAATTGTTGGTTATTATTTGATCACAGGTTGTAATATTGAAACTCTTTGAAGTCAATACATAGTCTGTTGAAGTTGAAGAACAAATTGGAGTTTTGGAGACCTTGATGATGTTGTTACATGCTTGTCCCTGAGAAGGCTCTATCATTGGATCCATGAGCTTGGCTGTTGGTGAAGTATTCTGAATTGTTTATGTTTTTCCCTGTTTTCATTATGTTCCATAATCTCTTACTACAGTAGGTTTGAAAGTTTTAGGCTAAGAAATTACTCTTGGAAGCACCTTAGACCTTTTCATCCTTCATTGTTTCATGTTTTCTTCTGCTGAAGTATTTTATAGGCTTTAAACTTTCTCTTTAGTCTTCATGCTTGTTTATTTCCTTAATAATTTGAAAATTTGGTTTCAGCATGATTTATGGTTTTCCCTGCTTGTCTGCTGCCACTTAAAAACTATTATTGAAGTCTCCCTTTTAAGTTCTTTGTTTACAGTGAATCAAAGAGGTCTGTTTTGATCTTTCCCTTTTTCCTCACTTAAACAATTGGCTTAAAGGTCATTATAATTATGATCATAGATGTTTTTAGGTGTTCCCTCTTCTATGACTGTAATTATCAGTAAATCTTTTATGTTTTCTAAGTCCTTTAGAATAAAATCTTTGAGGAAATAGGGTGTTCCCCGAATCTTAGATTTCATTTTGAAAGTTGTCTTGAAGTCATTATTTTCTTAAAGAATGTTTGTAGAATTTATGGTTAGCCATGTCTATCAAATATCTCTTTATTGTTTAAATTATGTTTTCAAGTCCCCTTTGTTGAGAATTTATTTTCTCTTTCCAAATAATTAATGTTCATCCCATTCCAAAAACAAAAGGATCCTGTGGCCAAGTTAGATTTTCCCTTTGATATCCCATATCCATTAATGAGTTTTTCATGACCTTATTTTGACTCCATTTCCCAATGAACTAGACGTTTCTCCATTATGTGTATCTTTCTTAGACCTTTCATGTTCTGCTGTATCAATTCAATCCAACCAAACGAACAAAAAAACACCTACACTTAATAACTAGTCTAAAACCAATACTCTAAGCTCACAAGATAAACCTTAGCGAACAAAATTTTGAGAGATCCCTCTCTGAGAATAGGAGGACTAGATCCTGTAACTCTAAAGATTGGTTCTGATGTTGCCTTGTCTTTTGATTTTCCAAACTATCAAAACACGGGACCGCAACAGTTTCTAACTCCCCTAAATTCTAGGAAGTGACTCATCTGATGTAATTATGATGTTTTTTAGATATTATTTCAACCCTATGACGTGTCATGACTGTAATTTCCTATATGTATTCCGAATAAAGCCATTTGAAGGGATAAATAGTTGTTATTTGTAGTGTAGCTATTGTACAAACTCTTTTTCAGTGAAATCAAAGAATGTTGCAACTATAATCTTGGGACTCCGGTGGTATGATTTTGAGCATTGTTTATTCTTTGTTTCTTCATCAAGTTAAATTTTATGTTATATTTCCTTCACATGTATGGTTTCTGTTTGTTAATATTATGATTCCGTGAACAGAAATAATTGATTTATATACTTTGTTTTATAATATTTTCATGGATGTGTCCACTCTTCTAATGAATGAATTCATTTAACATGCTCATTCTGACTCTCTCTCTTTTCAAATCCCATAAAAAAATACAAATTAAGTATGCTCCTAACTTTACCTACCTCGCCTCATCCTTGTCTCTACAACTTAACCTTTGAAATAACACCTAAACCCTAGACCTAGTTCCTTGACTGTCATTCCTCTCCAGCAAAAAATTCAAACAAAAAAACCCTAATCTACTAAGCATCATAAATAGACTAATATCATTATATATTCAGTCATATCATTAGCGGAAAAGTGACATTAAGAGAGCTTTCTCTAGTTTTGGTAGGGCTAGCTACCCGACTTAAATGTTGGTTTGAGGTTACCTCCTTTAGTTCCATTCTCAGCCTTGGGAAATGGGGGGAGTGATAATAGATTATATCATGCTAATATGGATTGATTTGTGTAGATTTGATAGCCTCCACTAAGATAACTAAGGTATCATTTTGATTTTGACTTCTATTTGGTTTATCTAACATGACATGTTTGTAGGATAGAGAAGATCTTAGATGGAGAGAAAACTAGTGGACTACATTTCACATCACTCCCCTTATAGGCCTGAGGTAAATTCAATGGAATGTGACAGGTCAATTGGGCAGTAAGGAGAAGATAAATCTCCTGATATAGCAGGTACACTGAGAAGTTTGAAGGAAGAAATTAGAAGTTGTAAGGCAGATAATAGAAGGTTTATTGAGGCACAAGAAAGGATTACCAGATATCAGAAAAAGAAAGTAGAGTTTAATGCAGTCATCCTTCAGGGCCTTACAAATTTGCAGAAGCAGGGATAGCTAAGGATCATTTATGGACACGAGGAAAATACTAATGGGGCATATGGTATCAGGTCTAAATCAGGATACAGGTTAGAAAGAGATGACACAGTCAGAGTTGGAAGATCCTTCGATACATCTGAAAGGTGGGTTAGCACTCATGGATTTTATTGTAGTTTTAGTTATGAGATACATCATTTTCATTACTGTCAGCATCCTTATAGGAGTGAGAAGCCGAATTTTCCAAAAGAGTTCAAGAAATCCAAGCCTCCTACTTTTGATGGGGATGTGAAAAACTAGAAGATGTAGTAGCATGGCTACATGGGATGACTAAGTTCTTTACATTGTATGATTATTCAAAGAAAAGAAAGTCAAGATATTTATATTCGGTCTCAAAGGAAAAGAATATACATGGCTGGAATATTTGAAGCATGTCAAAGGCATCAAGATAGAGGAGTTGAGTTGGCATGAGTTTAAAATACTCTTCAGGAAGAATTACTTGTATGAAATATATAATGACAGAAAGGACAAGGAATTCTATCAGTTGAAGATGAGTTCCGTGACAAATGAAGAGTATATTACCAAGTTTATGGAGTTGTTGAGGAATGTGACCTACCTAAAGGATGAGAAGACAAATGTCGAAAGGTCCATTAGTGGATTGCCTTTAGAATTTAAAGATCAGATTGAGTATGATGAGCCTCGGTCATTGGAGGAAGTCATTGGGAAGATGAACCATAGATATGAGAATTAAAAGCACAAGTTTGAGCCTAATGAGGATTGGAAAGGTAATGAGAATACTAAAGGAAAGTGAGATAAGAAGTAAGGAATACCTCAGGATGCATGTGAGAAGGAGAATGTAGTGTCTTCCAATAAGCTCAACGCAGTTGAAAAAGGACATCGATTTCATTGTGATAATGGAAGGAAGCCTTTAACTTGTTGGACTTGTGGTGGAGAGAAGCACGAGAGAAAGATAATATCACACCAAGGTGGAAGGCCTAATATTTTCAGTGCTCAAAAGGCATAGAGAGTTGGGGATGTTGGTCAGAGTATCCCTCAGATTTATGCACTAGTGGATAATAGGAAGTTTGATCATTGGGCACAAATTATCGAGATGGAAGGTAAGCTCCATGATCAAGTTGTTTCCATTTTGATTGTCCCTAGATATAATTATAGTAATATTAGTCTCTACCTAGTGGATAAGTGTTTCTTGAACAAAGAATTGCATGCAGAATCTTGGTCGGTGTCGTTAGCTACAGGGATCAAGATAGGATTTCATCATTGGGTGATATATTGTGCATTTGAGTTGAATGGTATTCTTACACCATGATATCTAAATGTTCTTACATTGGGATCATATAGTATTATTTTGGGCATGGATTGGTTTTTCATTTATAGGACTAAAGTGGGCTACTGTGATAAGGATATTGAGTGTCTGGATGACGATGGGCAAAAGAGAGTCTTGTGGGGAAAGAAGAATCCTACATCAATGAGAACTGTTATAGCTATGCAGGAAAAGTGAATTCACCAAAAATAATGTGTATTTTTTGGAGTTCATATTTCTAGTGACAAAGGGAAGGATGTTGAGGATGATGAAAAATTGAAGAGGTATCACATTTTGTAGAAATTTCAGGATGTTTTTCCTACAGAGATTCCAGAGTTTCCTCCTCATAGAGAGGTGGATTTTTCTATTGAGTTGATTCCAAGAGTAGCACCATCTGCTAAGGTACCGTACAAGATGAACTCTCTAGATTTGGTGGAATTAAAGTTGCAGCTTAAATAAATGCTTGACAATGGATACATGCGTCCAAGTGTTTCATCATGGGGTGCAATAGTATTGTTTGTAAATAAGAAGGAAAATGCCCTTAGATTGTGCATTGATTATCGAAAGTTTAATATAGCAACTATAAAGAACAAGTATCCAATATCGCAGATTAATGATTTTTTTTATCAGTTGAAGGGAGCAACAATGTTTTCAAATATTTATCTAAGATCAGGATATTAGCATGTGTGCATCAAAGAAGAATAAATTTAAAAGATTGCATTCCATACAAGATATGGAGATTATGAGTTTATGGTGTTTCCTTCTAGTATTACCAATGCTCCAGCCATATTCATGTGTTTGATGAAAAATGTGTTGTGTCATTACCTGGAAAAGTTTGTGATAATGTTTAAGTGATAGCCCCACTAGTGGTTCTCTCATAAACTACACTGTAAATATTTTGCAATATGTGAAATAAAAAAAAATGGGGATTGATTCAAAGAGACATGAATTCTAGATTTGGGGAGGAGGATTGCTTGCTTGGGATGTTGTGGCTTCTTGTGTAGGAAACCTGAATTATTTAGACATTCATTAAAGTTTGGTAGGTGCATGAATTTAATTAACTAGTTCTTGAAATTAAATGGGTTATAAGAGAAAGTACATGGGCCCATGTTTCTTGAGAAAAAACTACAAGAAAAGAGGATAGGAAGTCCAGTAGAGAGATTGCGCATGGAAGGTCAATAAGGAAGCAACAGTCACTGTAAAACAAGGAAAAAATACAGCAGCAAGGGACTCATTCGAAAGAGGGAATGCAGAAGGAATACATAGAAGCGAAGTAATTTGAGCATCCAGTGAGAGAAAATCAGTGGCCATCTCTCAAGAGAAGTGAAGAGAAGAGAAGGGGATTGGTTCTTGGGTTCCATAGAGGTTGTGGGTTGAGCTACTAGTCTTTGGAGCCCTGTAATAGCTTGGGGTCCCTCCAGGTTTTGGGTTGAGATAGAATCCCTAGAGCCTTGTAACAAATTGGGTCCCTAGAGGCAATGGATTCAGACACAGGTCTCTGGAGCCCTATAACAGCTTGGTCCCTGAAGGTTGTGGGTTGGGATGGAATCTCTGGAGCCAGTAACAGCTTGGGTCCCATGGAGGTTGTAGGTTGAGATAATGGACTTTGGATCCCTGTAATAGCTTGGGAATAGGCCATCCTAAAGCAGCATCAAAGGAAGTCCTAATTGTAGACTTATGATTACTATATTATTGTCACAATGGATTATGGGATCCCTAGAAGGGGGTGAATCCTTGTGTGATGACTTGGGGGTGAGGTGGAGTACCTCAGGAATCCCTGTGCTATTGAAGGAAATATTGGCCAGCTGGTGTGATTGAGGAAGGAGGTCCTATGGAGTCCCTGTTTCATTTGGAAGTTGGTGTTTTAATCCCTTAAGCAAGCATCCCCCTCAAACTATAGAATCTGGCTGGAGGGTGACAACTGCAAGTGGGTGTGGTTGTCGTTGTCTATGGTCAGGTGGTAAGTCCGTGTCCCAGATTCAGTTTCTCTGCAAGCTCAAATATAAGTATCTTATTATGCTTTGTTATCTATTGCTAAATCATGATTCCTTTCTGTTTAAAATGGTTTTTGGATTTCTGAATTTATAATTGTGCTACTGATATAATAAGCATGTGTTCACTGCTTCGTGTGGAGACGGATTTTATGGTTATGAAAATATGCATGAATATATGTATGTGTTTCATTTTGAGCTATTGTTGTTGTTATATGAATTGTTCAAATGTGTTCCTTTGGATTGAAAGAGGTGTTGTGTGAAACATTTGTTAATATTGCTATAACCTTCAAGATTTAGAAGATTGTACGTGAAATTTTTTTATAACAAATATTATGCCATGTCTCTGCACTGAGATCATGTGTTGTGTAACCCATATGATAATCCGAGACTATGTTATATTTCTAAGTTGAACATTATTTTAAATGAAATTATTAACTATATTGAAAGTAGCACATAAGTAAACAATAAAGGAACATAAGGCCATGTTGCAGGCCACAACAAAAGCTATAAGAGATTGAATTAAAAATTGAACCACTAGGCTTGAAGACCCTTTTATTTATATGAAATTTTTACATTGAATATCGTTTGCTTAGCAGGGTCTACATTCACTTACATCCATTTATTTGTTTGTGTTACAAGTTTTTTTGTTGCATGGAAGGCATTGCATTAGCGTTGAGGGTTTCTTCCCTTAGGGCCAAATGATCCCATCAAGTTTACCTAAATGGCATCAAGCCTCACATTCTTAGTAGGCTAGATATATTTTTTTGGCATCCTAGTGTCATTAGTGAGGCACCGGAAGATTGTGCACAACGCCATGGGGCTACTTATAGGCTCAAAATGGATTTTGTCACTTTAGGAATGTGTGGGCGAGGTGAAAACCTCTCAGCAGTCCATGTTAGGCCTAATGTAGGTAATGGTTGGAGGATCGCCTATGTCAACATGTGTGGAATTCCCTATCCAAGAATGGGGAATCCAAGCGGGTCGAGAACTCTTTGGAGTTGTATTTTCCCAAGATCAAGAGGGGGAGTACCATGGAATGCATTAACAATGGCATCAACATGAAGAATTGATGTTGATCTAGAGATTTTTTGAAATTTTCAAATAGATCCATGGTAAAAAATACTGGCTCGAGGAAGTATGTGCAGTAGAAAATATTTGTTTTGGGGTGATCGCTGAGATGCCCATATGAGACGTCACATGAGGCAAGGTCGAAGTCCCTTAGATGAGCCATGGCAGAGAATGAGAAGGAAAAAACTTGTTGTGGTACAGAGGGATAAAGCCTTGAAATTATAAGAAAATATTGGGCAACCTTATCCTTTCACAGATCAAGCCCTAGCCTTGGATACCTTTCATTGGCATGATTGATTTCCCCCTTACGTGATTGGTCATAATAGTATTGACACAGCATGGAAGGAATACCCCAGAAGGATGGTTACGGGAAGAAAAGGGGGTAACTAGGATAAAAACAGTCAAGACATGTTGGTGGACACACAACCCTAGTCGTTATATTATTGGTTGAGGATGGAATCACCTAACAGGTTATCCCATTAGGTTTACCCCAGAGCATTCGCATGAGTTGAAGGTGGAAAGAGGCAGGGTGAGTGGTGCGAGATGATGTGGAAGTGCTACTATGTGTCCCAATCGACAGCTAGAGATGTGAAGGGGTGCATCCCACTAAAATGCGTTGCCCGGAGGTGGGAGCCTAGAAGTGTTACCCTAGAATTTTCACAAGGGCTTGAGAAAAGGAGATTCGAGTGAAAGGAAACGAGATGATGTGGCATGATGATGTGCTCCCAAAAGTATTGTTATTTTATGGGAGGTTGGCCCACAAGCACATAGGCCCAAATGCCTAGTCTAGAAGCGTGAAGAGGAGGCATATGGGAGAACACCGGGTAAAGCCTAGGGGGATGATGTAAGGAGATTATGTGGTCAGGCCTACACTGTTATTGTAATGTTATTGGTCGGAGACTAGCCCAATTACCAATTCAACTCGACGAAGTTACCCTATAATTTTAAAGTGAGAGTGAAATATAAAGCATCAGGAGGAAACCAATGGGATGACGTAAGTCATGCCACGTTGGTAGTACGCTCACATTCGGTTGGTGGAAAAGGGTCCTGCCAGCCAAGTCAATATGACGATATAATTCCATAGGAATAAAGGAACATGATAGAGGATAATGTTGAGATAGAACCAATGAGATTACACGTCCTTATTGTTTCGTTATTGTTTGAGGAGTGATCCCACCATCCATGCAAGCTCGATGGTAAGGTTTGTTGGTTGGTATAGAGCACTCTCTAGAGTACGATAAGAGGGACCCGACGAGATGATAGGGGATGATTTCAATCGATACACACACAGGCCTGACAATGATACCATTGGCATGGAAGGGACCCATATTCAGGTCAGTCAAGATCATGAACCTAGCGAGATAAAGAGGCATTGTAAGGGAAAGTTCCAATTAATCCTGGAGTAGAGAGCCTAACGGATAACGAAACACACAGTTTTGGGACTTCCATGAAAGAGGAAGTGGGGTGATGTGTCCAGTGGGACCCACCTAGAAATCATTTTTCTAATATGGAGAGTGGAGGCCCTTTGGTTTTCGGTAGGTATAACAAATGTGTTTGTTTGTGTGTGTGTGTGTGTGTGTTTATATATACGTATGGAACTATTAACAAGGAATTGAAAAAAAACTAATAATAATAATTATCCCATTCCTAGAAAGGTAAATGAGGGGCCAGGTGACGTTACATAGTGGTATCAAAGCATCCACGTTCAATGCTTGGATTGGATGGGATCATCACAGGAAAATGATTATTTTGAAAATTTAGTAATTAATTGTTTGGGTGTTAAACGCCGGTCTGAATTGTTGATTGTTTATTTGCTGGTAAACTTGTGCTAGTGTTATTGATTGGTTGGCAGTAGGTCAACAAGAGCAAGACCATGGCCATAAATACATTATTTATAGTTAATTATCATGATAAAATGATTTTATGATTGATGCATATGATTTTTAAATGTGGTTTCACACTAACATGGTTATTTTGTCACAACAAAAAACCCCATGGTAGGACCATGAATGCAACACCAAAGGTCACAAGCATAATAAAGTAGATAATTTATAACAATGAGGGTCAGAATGGTTGAGTATAGTTCTAATCAATCACAACATGGAAGTGATGGGGTCATAGCTAACAAATAAGAGAGATCAGTTGGCCAAGTGGGAGGGAATCACTCCCTATACTGGATGGACACCTTGAGAAGCCTGAGGTTTGAGGTGAGAAGCTTTAAGGTTGATAATGAGAGGCTAGTAAGAGCCCAAGAAATGAAATCATAGATAAATGTAGTAATCCTTCAAAGTGTCTCAGATTTGCAAAAACAAAGGAAATCTGAGTTGAGGGACAGTCATAGAGATAGGAAAATCCTTCATGAGTTAGGAAAAAAAAACCAATGGATAAGATGGTGACAGGTTCAGAAAGAGGCATGAGAAATGAATTGAGGACACTATTGCAGGAGGTGAGCCTTTGAGAACTCCAAGTGGAGAAGCTAGCATATAGGTGCATTATGCAAGAAAACCATCTAGTTTTGTTGCCCACAGGCACCACCATTCTCACCATTGACATCATCATCATTGATAAATAAACAAAAATAATCACATGCCTGAAGAATTTAAGAAAGCCAAGTCACCCACATTTGATGGGGATATAAATAAAGAATAGGATGTAGAATCTTGGCTATTGGGAATGAAGAAGTGTTTCAAAATATATGATTATTCTAAGAGTATGAAAGCTAGAGTATCCACCTATAGCTTGAAGGTAAAAGAAGACATATGGTGGGAGGACTTGACGAATGTTAGATTAATTTTTGAGAAAAAATTGACCTATGATGAGTTTCAGAAGCTCTTTAGAGAGCGATACTTATTTGAATGGTATCATGATAGTAAGACAAGAGAATTCTATGAACTCAAAATGGGTATGTTAACTAGTGATGAGTATGTCACCAAGTTTCTAGAATTGTTGAGGTATGTGCCATACATCAAGGATGAAAATAAAAAATTTAGTGATTTGTTAGTGGGTTTCCTATGGCATTCATAGGTAAAATTTAGTTGTCGACGCCCCAAACTCTGAAATATTCCATTAAAAATCTAGAGCACTGCTACAAGCAAGAAAAACAGAGGGATGATATTAAATGTAATTGGTAGGACAAAAGAAACATAGATATAAGAATAATTGGCCCAAGAAAATCTCAAAAACGAAAGAAGGTAAGCACGCAACCCAGACAAGATAGTTTCAGCAGAAAGCCAATGTTGTTGTTAAAAAAAATGTGCAACAATTGGCATCAGCGGAGTCCAAGTTTGAAGGTCGAGAGTTGCTCAAGCGATGGACTTGTGGTGGGAACCATGGGAGGTGATATTTTCCACATCCATGAGATGTTAGGAAAAATATTTACAGTGCTCAGGAGATGAGCACAGTGGGTGAAGTAGCTCAAATTATGCCAATAATTTATGCAGCGGTTGACAATTACCAGGAAAATCACCATGCAACCATCATTGAGATGGAAGGTAAGCTGCAAGAGCTAGTGATTTATATTTTGCTTGATCCAGGTTTTAATTATAGTTATGTCAACCCAAAACTTCTTGAAAAATTAAATATAATCAGGTAATTGCATGAAGAACCATGGTTAGTTCAGCTAGAAACTAGAAAAAAAATAAGAATTAGTCATTAGGTAAAGTCTTGTGCATTTGAGCTTAGTGGCATTCCTACAATAACTCATTTGAATGTATTTCCATTGGGTGTGTATGACATATTTTTGGGCATGCAGTGGTTGTACTTACACCGAACCAAGGTAAGAAATTGAATGGCTGGATGAGAAAGAAAAAAAATGAATGATGTAGGGCAGGAATATTCCATTTCTATGAGGTTAATCATGGTTATGCAATCCAAATGCATCAGCAGAAAAGGATTCACGTTTTTTGCGGTGCAAGTTTCCAAGAATGAGAAAATGATAGAGAAATAGAAGATGAGGAAGTTGAATTGCTACAAAAGTACCCTTTTTTACAACAGTACGCAGATGTCATTCCATTGGAGGTTCCTATATTACTACCTCACAGAGAGAGAATTCTCTATTGAGCTGGTACCTGGAGCAACACCAACATCTAAGGCACCATATAGAAGGAGCACCCCATAATTGGTTGAGCTAAAATTATAGCTGGAGGAAATGCTTTTCAAAGGTTACATAAGTGCTAATGTGTCCCCATGGGGAGCATTAGTATTGTTTGTAAAGAATAAAGATGGAAAACTTAGATTATGCATTGATTACAAGTAGTTAAATAAGGTAACCATCAATAATATGTACCCATTACTAAGGATTGATGATCTCTTTGATCAATTGAGAGGAGCATGCAATGTTCTTCAAAATTGACTTCAGGTTAGGATACCATCATGTAAGGATCAAGGAAGACATCCATAAATTTGCTTTTAGGACAAGATATGGGCATTATGAGTTCGTAGTAGTACCCTTTGGGCTTATCAATGCCCCTAACACGTTCATGTGCCTAATGAACGGTGTGTTACGTCCTTATTTGGACAAGTTTTTCATTGTATTTGTCAATGACATATTGGTGTATTCAAAGACAGAATAAGAGCATGAGAAACATTTGGTTGTAGCATTACAATTGTTGATGGAGAACAAGATTGATGCAAATATTAGCAAGTGTGACTTATTCCAGTTACATATATCATTTCCAAGGAAGGAATCTCAACTGATCCTAAAAATATGAAAGCCATAATGGAGTAGTAAACTCCAAATAATGTGGATGAAATTAGACCATTCATAGGACTAGCAGGATATTACAAGATATTTATCTAGAATTTCTTCGAGATAGTCCATCCCATTAAAACCTTGCAGAGAAAAGGATATTTGAGTGGACTACACAATGTGAAGATTATTTTAGTAGTTAAAAAAATTCCTCACAAATGAACTGGTGGTTATAATTGCATATTCTAACAAGTATTTCATGGTGTGCACATATTCCTGCAAAGAGGGACTAAATGGAGTCTTGATGCTAGAAGGGAAAGTAGTATGCTATGAGTCCATATAGTTAAATGCGCATGAGTTAAACTACGTAATGTGTGATTTAGAATTGGCTTCCATCATTCATGCCTTAAAAATGTGGATGCATTACCTCCTTCGAAAGAAATTGAGGCTCATGAGAGACCATGGCGAGCTAAAATATGTGTTTGGATCACAACTAAAGTTGAATGGTAGTCAAGCAAGATGGTTCGCCACACTCAATGAATTTGACTTTGAAATAACATACATAAAAGGTAAATAAAATAATTTTGTTGATGCTTTGAGCACAAGGATATAGGTAAATTTCATGGAAACTGTAAGTTTGTATACAACAGATCTAATAGAAAGAGTCAAAAGTGTTGGACTGCAAGATGAAAAATATCCAAAAGTGAAAGAAAATTTGCTATAAAGTGGTGAGGATGAAGAATATCACCTCACTAAGGATGGCCTAACATTAGGGAAATTTTGAGGTCTAAAATGGGCCTCCTAAGGAAATTATAAAATAATAGTGGAAATAATAAAATAATATTAGATTACATCATCAAAATTTAGAGGGAAAAAAGAACAAAAAAGAATAAAATAATAAAACTACTTTTTAAACTCATATTTTCAACTTATCTTCCTAATTTTTTACTCAAATTTCGAGCGGAAACACTTGTTGGATGCACAATTTAATTCCTCATCCAATGAGTACACATGTTGCATACTTTTGATGTACCCTGCTACACGAAAAATGACAAATACATGAAAAACGTGATTTCAATCACATTCTTTCATGTATTTCTCATCTTTCATGCAGCAGGGTCCATCGAAAGTATGTAACATGGGTACTCCTTGGATGAGGAATTAAATGTTGTGTTCAATGAGTACTCTTGCTTGAAATTTGAGTTGAAACTTAGGGAAAAAAGTTGAAAATACAGGTTGAAAAAGTAGTTTTATTATTTTATTATTTTTTATTATTTTTACTTTTTTTACTCCAAAAATAGTGAATCATCCCCCATGGCTGACATCATCATCTTGAATCCTATTTGTTCTTATAAAGTTTATTTTGGATGTACATTTTTCTTAGGAGGCCCATTTTAGACCTCAAAATTCCCCTAATGTCAGGTTCAAAAGTAGAATTTATGTGCCTAATAGTGATGAAATTAAAAGACTGATAATGAAATAGTTCCATTTTAAGCCTTATTTGGGCCACCGAGGGTATCAAAATTCATTTACAACCATTAAATATTACTACTATTGGCCAAATTTGAAGAAATAAGTAGCTCATTTCATGGAAATATGCATGGAATTCCAGAAAGTAAATATCGAGTGCAAGCATCTAGAAGAAATGTCACTGTTGGAAATATTTTCATTGATGGCAAAGGAACACAAAGGAGCAGTGCCATGACAAGGGAGCAGATTAGATTCCGATGAAATTGTTGCAGAGAAAGAAAGTAAAGTAGTAGAGGATACAAGAGGATTCAAGAAAGGAGGAGTAAAGTAGTAGAGGCTACTTCTGTGTAAAGATTCAAAGGAATTTAGAGAATTCTGGTTCATTTGCTTGAGATTGGGCAGCGTTAATTTATTTATGGTTATTGAGTTACGCAGTAGAAAGGAGGGTTTTATCCCTTTGAAAATTCATTGATTGATGGTTTTCTGTGTAGCATCGAGAGTTATTAACATCTGTAATAAGGGTTCGGAAGAAAATTAGAACTCTGGTTCTTTGGTTGAGAGCACAAAAATAATCAGTCTCTGTTTATTGAGTTATGTAATGAAAAGGAGGTTTTCATGAGAAATTGAAGTTAAACGAAGAAATGGTGAAAATCCGCGTTTGAACGCAATTTAAAACAAAGTTTGAAGGACAAGCAGTTTTAGAGAAACCATACATTGTTATCGCGCTGCTTTTGGCATATGAGCGGCTTTATTCATTTCAAACGCAAACGAATGGTATTGAGACACGTCACGAGCACAATACCACCCATTTCGCGTTTCTTTTGGGTGATAAATTTCTGGGGTCGATTGAACGCGAATGTCGTCTGATTAGATTTGTGGAAGATATGACGGAGTTCCCGTTAAAAGCTGTGTGGGAGTTAAAACAAGGCATGGACCAGACGTTGTATTCAATGAATTTTGATTAAGGGTTTGAAGTCTGGAATTATTTCCGAAGGTCTAAATATTATGAAGGTTTTTTAATATTTCTGAAGGTTTAATGATATTTCAATGGAGTTTTATTAAAATGGTTGAAGTTCGGAAATACACACCGAGGGGATTTTAACCTTTGTTTAAAAGTAAATTAAACATTTCCAAAGGTTCTGATATTCATTCAGAAAGAGTTTAAATCATTGGGTTAAAGTGAGTTATTTTGCTTCCAAAGTATATATAAGGGCGAAATGATAAAAGGTGTGGGACCAGTGCGATGAACGGATAAGATTAAAGGAGATCGACGATAGTCATTTAATTGGAGATGCGGCATCGGTATACGTGAAAAGATTGGCGGAAAGATAAACCTTTACAAATGTTTTATATATTATGTTGGAGGTCCTGTGTTTTGGTAGATTGGCTAACCAAAAGACAAGGCAGCATCAGAACCAATCTTTATAGCTCTAGGATCTAGCCCTCCCAGTCTCAGAGAGGGATCTCTCAATATGTTTATAAGGATATATATTGAAAGTTTCAATAGTTGAATTTAGGCTATTTATGATGGTGCAGGGTTGTTTTTTTTGTTTGGTTGGAAAAATAGGTTTCATTCAGTATGGATAGAGCATGAGAATCTACAAGCGATTGGGCAATGGAGTCATGTGAAATTCCAAATAGTTCTGATTGAGAAGGAAGGGAAACCAAAGGGAAAATCTAACCTGTTTAAGGATCTATTGAATAATATGGGTGAAATGGGATGAACATTAAGGACTAAGAGTGAAAAGTAAACTAAACCCTTTCACAATGGATTAAAAGATTCAGGGAACGCCCTATTTCCTCCAATAAAATCACTGCTTGTGGACTTAATCAACATAAACACTCAAAGAAAAAGAGAAATGTAGACTAAAACCCTCTATATGAATTATAGGATTCGAGGAATTCCCTATTTCCTCCTACAAGTCCACTGTTGAGAGCTTAATCAGCAAAGACATACAATTGCATTCAAAGAAGAGGGAATGCCTTAGACATCTAAGACTGCAATTATAGGGACCTTTAACACAATAATCACAGTAAGGAACACAAGGTGTGATTGAAACAAACCTCTCTGTAAAACTGCAAGCATTAATAATTAAAGGGAAATTTCAGATACAACATTCAATGGCAAAGAAAGAGGGAACGCCTAAACAGTCTTTAGCACTACTGAATTAACCATTTCTGAAATAAAACAAACTGAATATTCAAGAGAGCTGTCAAACTACCCTGTCACATTCTGTAGTAGAAAACATATAAATAGTGAAGGATAAAGAGGACAGAGGTGCTTCTAAGATACATTTCTGTGCCTAAAATTTTTATCCTACTGTAAGTCAAAGCATGATGGAACAAAGTGGAAAACAGGAAATAACATTAACAATAAGAAGTACTTCACCAAAACCAGGCTCAGTGATCCAATGGTCCAGCCTCCTTCATCAACAGAAAAACAAAGACCTCCACACTCCTTTAGAACACCAATGCTTCTTCAAAGCAAAAATATGTATTACTTTAGAAATAACCAAATGCCAACCTTTTAAAATGAGACTTCGAAGAGTCTTTATAGGAAAAATGAGGAAAAGTAGGTAGAGGAGTTTTTAATGATCATCATAGATTGGAGAAGGCAGTCGAATGCTCCATTCTGTGTCATAAACATAACATTAAATTTTGGACAGATTTAGTAACTTTGTTTCTTGTTGAGACTATTTTGATATGACAGAAATCACCCATAGGGTGTCCTTGGGAAGAAAACATCTGGAGTGGTACTGTTATCTTCTTGGTGTGAGTTAAGTGAAGAATGGGCTATGAGGACTCCCATACTTCTAAATAACTGCTTCTAACAATTTGTAGTAGCCTCCTTGGTGTAATAACTGCTTAGCAGGCTTTTGTGCATGGATATGGGCTATGTCTGTGTCAGTCAACTTCTGCACCAATAAGTGCTCTATTCCTTTGTACTTCAACCTATTTTAGGTCTACTAATTTTTTAACTTTGCTGATTGCTCGAACTGCCTCAGTACTGATGTTAATCTTCTATGTTGTGTCTTCCCTCGCTAGATATGTGATCTCCACCCCTTTCTGATTGATCTGTGTACAGGTGGAGAGTTCTGCTGAGCTGGAGGGTCACTGAGGGTTCATGGATCAGATCCATTGATTGACACGACCTCGCCCTTTTTTTCTAGTCCTCTTGATGTTGATTCTTGACCCTGAGACTGCTATCTGAGCCTTTGTGTCACTTTTGTGACTGTAAAATGTTCATCCTTCATCGGCCATGAAAAAACCTACAAACACACAAAAACATGTTATGAAATCCTGCGGGCTTGGTTTAGACTACTTGGAGAGGCTCTGGGGTGGCGGAGGAGTAGTGAAGAAGAATGTGATTGCAACGGAAAAGCAGAAAAAAACCTGGCAGAGCAGTTAACCAGGTCAATGGGGGTTTGCGTGCGACGACGAATAGGATTCGTTGGATCAAAAAAATCAACGCTCGAGATCACTCGGTGAAATCGTTTGGGAGAATAGATGAATGGAAAACGAATGGGGTTGCGATATAATACGAGCCGTTCGATCTTAGAGATCGACGACTGGGATTAAAAGCGAAGGCAATGTTGTGGGGGCAGCGGTATGGCGGAAAACCAGGAATGGTTTTCGCAAAAATGAAATGGGGGAGAGGTGGTATTCAATTTTGGAACATGATTCCATACACTGATCGCCACGTGGATTTCTCAAAACTTCCCATCTTGCAAAAATTTTATGTGTTAAACCTCTGGCGTAAAAATTTTGCGATATTGAGTGTTAGCTGTCGGATGATGGGTGGCAGATTCGACGGTGCAGATTGCAGGCGATAGGCAGCAATGAGTGCGGGCAGGACACATGGTGGGGCCCAGTAGATAACGTGATATTTTTTTGTCACGGGGTGAACGACGGTTTAAATGTGAACCGTCGAATCTCCGGAATGAACGGTGGAGATTGCATCGAAAAGATGATTTGGGACTTGGTGGATGAAAATAAGATTAGCGATGCGATTGGATGGTTGTTGGATCGGAAGGGAGATCAATGGTCAAGATTAATCAGTGGGTACGATGGTGGAGGGCTTATGAGTGGAGCATGATTGAATCTCAGCTGTCGGTTCTTGTGGATTCGACTGTCGAGATTAGATCGGAAGATCGGAGGAGAGGGGCTCATCGCATCGGGGATTTTAAAAGAAAAAGGTGACAAAGAAACAGGGAACCCTGATTGTGATGGGCGACAAGGGATTAGCGCCTGGTCGCAGGGGTGAGGTCAGGTGAGGTAAGGGGCTAATGATTTTAGAAGTGTAAAAGGCTATTTTTAGGCCTAAGACAGAGATTTTGAGGCCTAAGGGTTCCGATAGGTAAAAGGAAGGGTTTTTAAACCAAATAAAGGGAAAATATAAGGTTTAAAAGGGTCTTAGGATTATTTAGAGTTGAAATGGAGGGTGAATGATGAAATAAGGCTTTATGAAAATGGGGGGTGGGGGGGGGGGGTGGGAAGTGGAAATAGGAAGTTTCAAAGGCCTTTTGGAACAAATTTCTTTGGTGAAGCAGCATGGTAATAATATGGGAACAACAGTGAAGATTAATTCAAAGGATAAGGAATCATCATAAGACTTCAAAGATGATGGATTTTCAAAGGAAATATATCTCTTGAAGGCTTAGAAACAAATTTAGCCACCACTAGGTATATCAGAATTTATAGGTGGCTAACAGTGGCTCCACTTGGGGAGGACAACTTGCCCTCTAGGTGTCCAGAACCTCAGTAATCTCTGTATTTAGCAGACCAGTGACATTCCATTGGGCAGAATTCTTCATTTGACAACCTTTCACTGTCCTACAGCAAGAAATCCATTTGAACAACACTTCTACCTACCCCAAACTATTTTTCCTAACATTTCTTTCTTCTTTGAGTGCACTTGGACTGGAAAAATCTTTTTCCAACATTTTATTTTGCAAACAAAAAAATAAACCTATCTAATGCTACCCATATTTCTCCATGAGTTTATATTAAGCATTTGAACTCATAAGTTTCTCTACCTAACTACTATCTGTCAGGATTAAACTGTCTGACAAATTTTCATTCTCTATATTCTAAAACATAAATTGAAACACAGCCAAACCACTGTGGGTCCATGGCATAAAGACAAGCTACACATGAACTGAAACCTGTAGAAATTAAAACCAAAATCTTGAAGGCTGAAGATCTGAAATTCAGAACGTTCTTCCTTCTTATTGTGACTCAGATTTTGAGCTTTTTAGAGTCACCTTTCTTTCTTCATTTCAGCTCTAGTTTTGATCTTGTTAGAGCTATCCTTTTTCTTCTTTGCTGGTTCAAATTTTTAAGCATGTTAGAACCATTCCTCTTTCTTATCTTTGGCTCAAGTTTTGAGAGAATTAGAGCCATATTTTCCTATGATTCTCGGTTCATATTTTTAGCATGTTTGAACCTTTCTTTCTTCTATCCTAATATGTCCTACTGATAAGCCAAGATTAAACAGTTTGGCAAATATTATTCACTATCCTATCAAGAGTAAATTTAAATCTGCCCAATCATGATTAGGTTGTATGATTGGACAGTAGTTCTCCTTAAATTTGGGGCATTTGAGCTTGCACACTTTCATATTTTCCTTTCTTTTTGGTATGGGGCTATACCCTTCTTGTTTTATTTATGCCCTCTTTTCTATTTTCTATTGTTTTTGTATTTTTATTTATGCAAATGGTATGTACAATGGATAAAAAACTCTGAAACTAAGACTCTTGACAGAAATAGTGTTTAAGCATCCTGCCATTGACAGGACCTCCCAACACTTGTTCACCTTTCAGTTCTTGCAAGAAAAATGCATTATGCCCTCTTATGGAATGAATAATGTAGGGCCCTTTCCATAGATTTTCAAACTTACCATGTTTTCCTTTCTCTTCTCTCCTTGAATCCCATTTGAGAACCACATTCCCAACTTGGAAGTCATTTTCTTTAGTCCTTTTTCCAAATAACCTTTTGATGTTTTCTTGGACTGTTTGTGTTCTCCGGTAAACTTCCTCCCTGGTCTACTGCAAATGGATGGTCTGATTTATCCTTCTCTACATATCATTTTCTTTAGCTTGGACTTACTGAAGGAGTTTCATGACTGGAAATTTTAAAGATGTTGGGAAAACAACATCCATGCCATAGACCAGCTGATAGGGGGACATGTTAATTGAATTTTTGGTGGTTAATCTGTTAGCCCCCAAGGCATGAACAAGCTTGCCATGCCATTCTTTCTGATTATGCTCCAACAACTTTTTGATGATGTTGATCAGGATTTTGTTGGAGGATTCAATAAGTCCATTTCCTTGGGGGTAATAGGCAGTGGAATGGCCCAAGGTGATCTGATATTTATGGCAGAAATCAATCATCCTCTTGCATTTAAAGGCAGCAACATTGTCTGTGATTATTTTTCTAGGACAGCCAAATATGGACAATATGTTGGTCTCAAGGAATTTAATAATGAAAGAGTCAGTAGCATTCCTAGTGGGTATGGCCTCTATCCATTTGGTAAAATAATTAGTGGCTATGAGTATCCATTTGTGCTGGGCTGAGGAGGATGGCTGGATTTCCCCTATGAAGTCCAAACCCCACTGTTTAAAGGGCGCTTCAACACTGATAGGTTTCAAGGGCAAGGGCAAGAGATTTCTTCTACCATCAAATATTTGGCACTTGTGGCAAGACATTACTAGTTTGTGGGTGTCTGGAAAAAGGGTGGGCCAATAGTAACCAGATATGAGGATCTTGTTTGTTGTGGTCATCCAATTTAAGTGCCCTCCACATTCTCCTTCATGCATTTCATGCATGATTTTTCCTACATCAACCTCAAGTAAACATTTTAGTAGTATCCCAACAACATTTTTCCAATATAAAACTCCATCTATCATGCAATAATTTAAAGCCTTATGTTTTACAAATATAACTTTTTTTTTTATAAAGAAGGAGGAGCATTTAAATAAAGCAACACATAAATGATGTCAACATACCACGGAGAGTTCATGAATGTTTCTTCAGTAAATGGTGTTGGGAACTCTTCTATTTCTTCCAAAGCATCAACCATACTCATAACTAGAGCTTTGAAATTAGATTCAGCCATGAGTTTTGCTAATCCTTGTCCCTTGATGAGTTTGGTAGGCCTGATTTCTAAGTCATATTCAAGGATAGTGGAAATCCATTTTCCCCTTTTACCATCAGGGTCCTGACTTAGAATATCTTTGACTATGGTGTGTGGCACAAAGGAGATGATATTTGAATGTAAAATGTACACCCTAAAGTCCTTTAATGCTTTTACCAGTGCGAAGGCTTGCTTCTCCATGATGTTGTATTTGACTGGGGCATCCCTTAAGGCTTTGAAATGATATAGGTTGTTCTTGCCCCAAGCTATTCTTTTGCAACAAAACTGTAGATATTTTATGTTTAGATGCAAAGGAAAAAATATAGAAATCTTTGGTGAAATCAGGACTGATAAGGACTGGTGCTTGAGTAAGGGCTTGCTTTACCAGTTCAAATGATTGTTTAGCTTGCATTGTCCATTTAACACCTACTTCTTTCCTGAGCATGTTAGTGATGTTTCTTAATATCTCAGCAAGCTTGGGGATGAACCTCCTCAAAAAAATTATCTTTCCAATGAAGGACTGTAATTCTTTGAGATTTCTAGGATGACTGATATTCAGTATTCCATCAATTCTTTTAGGATCTATTTTTATCCCTTCTTCAGAGATTATGTGACCAAGAAGCTTTCCTTCCTGGAGGCCAAAGAGTGTCTTTTTGGGATTTAAAGACAAGCCAAATCTTCTTCATTTCTCAAAAACCTTCCTTAAATGTTCCAAATGTTCTTCATCGGTTTTGGAGAAAACAGTAATGTCATCAAGGTAAATGATTATAAAATAGCCTATATCTTCTGAGAAGGCTATGTCCATGGCCCTCTAGAAAGTGGCCCCTGCATTCATCAAACCAAATGGAATTTTGACATACATAAATGTCCCCCAAGGTGTAGTAAAGGTTGTCTTATGTTGATTACTTGGGAGAACTAACACTTCATTATAACCTGAGAACCCATCCAACAATGATATTTTTTTGACCCAACTACCCTTTGAAGAATGTGTTCCATTTTTGGCAAGGGGTAGTTATCTTTTAGAGAGTCTCTATTCAGGTTCCTGAAGTCAATACACAGCCTAATCTCCCCTGTCTTCTTCCTGACAGATACTAGATTGGAAACCCAGTCTGAGTATCTGAGAGGAACAATGATCCATGCATCGTACATATTCCTAATTTCTTTTTCTACTGCAGGCAATAAAACAGGGTTTATCCTCCTTAATTCCTATCTGAAAGGTTTTTGGTTTTCCTTAAGAGGAATCTTGTGCTGAATGATGCTAGTGTCATATGATTTCAAATCTTTATAGTCCCATGCAAAAACATCTATAAACTCTTTGAAGAGTGCTATGTATTGCTGTTTGATGTGGGCAGGAAGGGTGCTAGATAAATTAATAATTTTAGGCTTAGTTGGGCTGCCTATGTTGTGCTCTTCCACATTAGTTTCCAAGGTTTCCGCTTTTGGTTCCTTAGCCACATCGTTGAAATCAAAGAGTTGTTATAATGGAGCAAGGCCTTTGGGTATGGTATCACCTTTACATTCTAGAACTTCAAGATCCCTTTGGTCTGAATCATCAGATAAATTTTCTTTGAAAAGATGATCAAACTGATTTATATCAGTAGGAGAGGAGGACTCTATTTCAGGAATTTTTTCCCCATCTAAACATTCTTTTTCATGGCTGCAACTTGGTGATGCTGTGGAAAACTCATTTTTTGACTACAGGAAATCCTCTATATGTTTATCATGTTAAAAACCTATGATCTTCATTATCAGGCACTAATGTTCTGTTTTTCACCTTTATAATGAACTGTTCATCGATTTGTGGTATCTGGAAATTACTAGCAGCAAAAGCAAGTTCGTTTGCCAGGTGATTTTGGGCTCTTGGTATGAACATGAGTTCATATTTTTCGAAAGTTTTCAGGAGATCTAAAATAGTGTTTCTATATTCTCTGAGTCTGGGGTTTTTGGTTGAATATTCCCCTTTGATTTGTCTGATGATTAACTCAGAATCTCCCTGTACTGATATCTTTTTGGCCTTTAAATCTTTAAGTATGTGTAGGCCAAGGAGAAGGGCTTCATATTCTACAATGTTGTTAGTGCATGAAAAATATAATTTTCAGGCATGTCCTTTGTTTGTGTTGTGTATCCATACACCAACCCCTGCACTATTTTTGCTGCAAGAGCCATCAAAGCTCATTCTCCAAAGTGTTTTTTTTTCATTCTCATTTGTTTTGTGTTGCTCAAGGCTGCTGGGAGTTGAGGTATCCAGAGGTTAAAAGGAAGACAATTCTGAATGCTCGGGTGCACTAATGTCTTGCTCATTTTCTTTCTTTGTTTGGGTGACTTCATCTTCATTGTATAAAATAAAGGAATCTAGATCTGAATGAGTGGAATAAATAGGAGTGTTGTGAGGTTTATATTTGCTGCTCACCATGTATTTCATGAGGGTTTCTCTATATAATCTTTTGGTATGACCAAACACTGGTATGGTGGCATAAGACATATCCATTTGAAGGGTGCCCTGAATCTTAGCTCCCCATGATCTAGACAAGAGCATGCCATATTTTGGGGGAATGTCAGCTACTACTATATCCATTACAAGATTCTTGGCAGGAATTTGAGACAAGTTAACACACAAATCTTTAATTAACCCCAAGCATTTGACCCTTTTGGAATCAAAGGAGTATAAGTCTTTATATGGTCTAGTAATCTCTAAGCCTAAGCTTTCCATTACCACCTTGGGCATAAGGTTGTGTGATTCTCCTGAATCTAGCATGGCATTTTGTAGGATTTTTTCATGTATGTTTAAATTGACATAGAAGGGACGCACAACCCCTTCTTGGTATTTTCCTTCAATTTTAGGACCAAACAACAGCTCTGGCTTGTCATATGTCAAGTTCAAAGTATCAGTATCAACATTTATATTCAGAGCTTTTAGGGCCTGGTTTCTGTACATTTCCTGGGTCACCAATTCAGCCAGGGGTATGTTAATTTTGAGATTTGCAATCTCTCCCTCGAGGCTGAAAGGAACTATTGATTTTGTTGTATTTACATCTGTTTTCTCACTTATGTTTCTTTCAGCAATTTTGACTTGATGAGTTTTATTAGGATTGTCAATCCGAGCTGTTTTAATAGGGCCACTTGCAGAGGTACTAGGGAAACTTTGTTCAAAATTTGGCTGGTTGCTTTTCTCTTTGTTTAAATCTGTCTTTTTAGCCAAAATGTAGGTCTTTTCTGTTGTTTTCTTAGACTGATTTTCTGTCTTTTTCCTAACAGCAGAACTAGTGTTTTTGTCATTTGGACTATCTATGTTCCCTTTGCTTCTCAGATCATAGTGTTTGTGTACCTCCATGATTGTGTTCTCAAACCCCAATCTATAGTCTTCAGACTCCTCATATGTATCTTCCTTTGGATTTGAGGAGAAGAAACCTAGTTCTTCTTCAGTGAGGAAAACATCATCCCCATTGTCTGATCCAATCAAGTTTACATGGTTTTATCCCAAACTTTCGATCTCCCTTTCTTCCTCTTGATCTACGTAGTTTTGTTGAAAGGGAGGTCTAATTTGCTGGTCATTATCTCTTTTCCTATCTTGATTTTTTTCTCTTCTAAAGTTCTGATTTCTATTTCTATTTTGGAGGTTGTTTTGGTTTTCTCTTGGTTGTGCTCTCTCAAGTATGCTTATTTTTTTCATCATTTCTTCCATCATCCTTTCTATTTTTAAGCTAGATGTGGAGGGTGCAGTATCATCTTTATAAGTTACCCTCTTCTCTGATCTTAGCCTAGCTCTTTTCTCAATCAAGTTTTCTTCTACACTCACAACTCCCTTCTGCATGTCTTCTAGAGTTAAATAATCTCTCTCCCTTAGTCGATAAGCCATATCAGCATCGAAACCTTCAGGATATTTCACTAAGGCCATGCCTTGGGGAGGTTTCATGTGAGGTGGAAGAGCATTGTAGATACTGTTAAACCTGGTGGAGTAATCATGAATGCTCTCTCCCTAATTTATTTTAAGATTGTTATACTCTATCAATATTTGGAGAGGGTTTCTTTTGATTTCCCATTTGTTTATGAATGTTTGATGCAAAGAGGGAAGGTCATTGATGCTATTAGGAGTTAGGCCTTTAAACCACTTCTTTACTTCTCCTCCTAAACTTTGAGCAAATATTCTCATCTTTATGGTATCATCTTCTATTTCCATATAATCAAATGAATTTTCCATCCTAGTTACATGTTGTTGAGTTGTGGTAGATTCTTCTCCAGTGAAATGGGGAATTTTAGACTGGTAGTCATTTGGTAAGGGAACCATAGTTCGTGGTAACACTAATGGGGCATAACATGCTACCATGGCTGGAAAGAAAGGTGGATTCACAGGGGGTGGATTTACAAGAGGGAAAGTGGGCTGAAATGGAGTGTTTTGGATGGTGGTGGTATGGATTGGAGTGGAAGAAACACTTGGGCCAACAAACTGGTTTTGAACAGATTGGCTATGAAAGAGGCTAAAGTGGTGAAGAAGCTAGGAATCAGGAGGAGTAGAGGGTGAAGCTTCTCTACTAAATCTCTATTGTAAACCTGCAGTTTCAAGATCAGTTTGGTTTAAATCACTTTGAGATATGGTTCTACAAATGTTCTTAGTATGATGTAAGTCAAAGTGTAAATCCTCCAAGACAACGAGGTTTTCAGGGAGAGATTTCGTTCTTGGGATGCTCTTATCAGCAGTTAATTTTCCAGCTCTAGAAGTCTGCCACAGAATTTTCTCTGGATTGTCAACTATTGTAGGAGGATTAGGGTCTGGATGGGACCTAGTGTTGATTCTATGTGAAGCCAGATTGCTTTTCAAAAATGAGTGAGGCTGAAGTTTGTAGGGACTGTTTTGAAAGTTTTGCTTCCCAGAATGTCTTATTTAGTATGGGACTAGGCTTCTCAATTTCGTCAAGGCTGGTTAACATAGTCCTAAAGAGATCTAGAGACCTATATGGGTAATAGGCCTACTGGGGCTAATGGAGTTTCCAGGTGGAAGTTTTTAGCTTTTTGTGAAGGTAAAATGTTTTATGGTTCCACCACCATGCTTATTATGAAGCCAATATGAAATATTTTTGGGTTTTGTACATTTTAATGGTTATGAGAGTGTCCTATGTCTAATATTACACTTAGCTGAGGTGCTCAAACAAACAGAGTCTACTCTATGGCCCACTAACTGATTTCTTAGAGATTTGTAGGACTAAAGAGTGCACAAGAGTTAGCTAGACTATCATATACTCATTAGGTCCCACCGTGATCAACATTATGTTGGTGTGAGTAGTGGGATAAGTCCACAGGATGTTATTTTAATACAAGGACTTCTGAATGTTCAGAGATGTGTATGTTTAGTGCTTTCTTCATAAGGTCCCACCATGATCGCCATTATGTTGGTGTGAGCAGTGGGATAAGTCCACAGGGTATTCTTTATCAAATTAAGGGCCTAAATAGTTTTAAGAGGTATTTCAAGAAACTATATACTCAATAGGTCCCACCGTGATCGCCATTATGTTGGTGATGAGGTGGGATAACAAATTCCTATGGTATTCTTTGTTAAGGTAAGATCCTCAGATAGTATCAGTTTTAAGGATATGTGGGTCTCCTAAGGGATGTTTAAGTATGTTTAGTTTTAGAAGGTCCCACTGTGATCGCCATTATGTTGGAGGTCTTGTGTTTTGGTAGATTGGCTAACCAAAAGACAAGGCAACATCAGAACCAATCTTTAGAGCTCTAGGATCTAGCTCTCCTAGTCTCAGAGAGGGATATCTCAATATGTTTATAAGGATATATCTTGAAAGTTTCAATAGTTGATTTTAGGCTAGTTATGATGGTGCAGGGTTGTTTGTTTTGTTTGGTTGGAAAAATAGGTTTCGCTCAGTATGGATAGAGCATGAGAATCTACAAGCCATTGGGCAATGGAGTCATGTGAAATTACAAATAGTTATGATTGAGAAGGGAAACCAAATGGAAAATATAACTTGGTCAAGGATCTATTGAATAATATAGGTGAAATAGGATGAACATTAAGGACTAAGAGTGAAAAGTAAACTAAACCCTTTCACAATGGCTTAAAAGATTCGGGGAACGCCCTATTTCCTCTAGTAAACTCACTGCTTATGGAATTAATCAACATAAACACTCAAAGAAAAAGAGAAATGTAGAATAAAACCCTGTAAATGAATTATAGGATTCGGGGAATGCCCTATTTCCTCCTACAAGTCCACTGTTGAGAGCTTAATCAACAAAGACATACAATTGCATTCAAAGAACGGGGAACGCCTTAGACATCTAAGACTGCAATTATAGGGACCTTTAACACAATAATCACAGTAACGAACACAGGGTATGATTGAAATAGAACTCTCTGTCAAAATGCAAGCATTAATAATTAAAGGGAAATTTCAGATACAACATTCAATGGCAAAGAAAGAGGGAACACCTAAACAGTCTTTAGCACTACTGAATTAACCATTTCTGAAATAAAACAAACTGAATATTCAAGAGAGCTGTCAAACTACCCTGTCACATTGAGTAGCAGAAAACATATAAACAGTGAAGGATAAAGAGGACAGAGGTGCTTCTAAGATACATTTCTGTGCCTAAACTTTTTATCCTACTGTAAGTCAAAGCATGATGGAACAAAGTGGAAAACAGGAAATAACATTAACAATAAGAAGTACTTCACCAAAACCAGGCTCAGGGATCCAATGGTCCAGCCTCCTTCATCAACAGAAAAACAAATACCTCCACACTCCTTTAGAACACCAATGCTTCTTCAAAGCAACAATATGTATTACTTTAGAAATCACCAAATGCCAACCTTTTACAATGAGACTTCGAAGAGTCTATATAGGAAAAATGAGGAAAAGTAGGTAGAGGAGGTTTTGATGATCATCAAATATTGGAGAGGGCAGTCGAATGCTCCATTATGTGTCATAAACATAACAGTAAATTTTGGATAGATTTAGTAACTTTGTTACTTGTTGAGACTATTTTGATATGACAGAAATCACCCATAGGGTGTCCTTGGGAAGAAAACATCTGGAGTGGTACTGTTATCTTCTTGGTGTGAGTTAAGTGAATAATGGGCTATGAGGACTCCCATACTTCTAAATAAATTCTTTTGACAGTTTGTAATAGCCTCCTTGGTGTAATAACTGCTTGGCAGGCTTGTGTGCACGGATATGGGTTATGTCTGTGTCAGTCAACTTCTGCACCAATAACTGCTCTGTTCCTTTGTATTTCAACCTGTTTTAGCTTTGCTAATGTTTTAACTTTTCTGATTGCTCGAACTGCCTCAGTACTGATGTTAATCTTCTATGTTGTGTCTTCCACCACTAGATATGTGATCTCCACCCCTTTCTTAGTGATCTGTGTACAGGTGGAGGGTTCCACTGAGCTGGAGGGTCACTGAGGGTTCATGGATCGGATCCATTGATTGAAACGACCTCACCCTTTTGTTCTGGTCCTCTTGACATTGATTCCTAACCCTGAGACTGATATTTGAGCCTTTGTGTCACTTTTGTGACTGTAAAACGTTCATCCTTCATTGGCCATGAAAAAACCTGCAAACACACGAAAACATGTTATGAAATCCTGCAGGCTTGGTTTAGACTACTTGCAGAGGCTCTGGGGTGGTGTGGGAGTAGTGAGGAAGAATGTGATTGCAAATTTTTTTTGGAAAAAACCCTGGCAAAGCAGCTAACCAGGTCAATGGGGGTTTGGGTGCGACGGCGAACAAGAGCCTTTGGATCAGAACAATCAACACTTGAGATCACTCGGTGAAATCGTTTGGGAGAATAGATGAATGGAAAATGAATGGGGTTACGATATAATACGATTCATTCGATCTCAAAGATCGACGGATGGGATTAAAAGCGAAGGCAATGTTGTGGGGGCAGTGGTATGGCAGAAAATCGGGAATGGTTTTCACAAAATAAAATGGGGGAGAGGCGGTATTCAATTTTGGAACAAGATTCCATACACTAATCGCCACGTGGATTTTTCAAAACTTCCCATTTCGCAAAATTTTTATGTGTTAAACCTCTGGCGTAAAATTTTTTCGATATGGAGTGTCAGCCGTCGGATGATGGGTGGCAGATCTGATGGTGCGGATTGCACGCGATAGGAAACAATGAGTGCAGACGGGACACATGGTGGGGCCCGATAGATAACGTGATCTTTTTTTGTCGCGGGGTGAATGATGGTTTAAATGTGAACCGTCGGATCTCTAGAATGAATTGTGGAGATTGCATCGGAAAGATGATTCGGGACTTGGTGGATGAAAATAAGATTGGCGATGCGATTGGATGCTGGCCGTTGGATCGGAAGGGAGATCAATGGTCAGGATTAATCGACGGGCACGATGGTGGAGGGCTTATGAGTGGAGCGCGATTTAATCTCAGTCGTCGATTCTTGTGGATTCGACGGTCGAGATTAGATTGGAAGATCGGAGGAGAGGGGCTCATCACATCGGGGATTTTAAAAGAAAAAGGTGACAAAGAAACAGGGAACTTTGATTGCGATGAGCAACAAGGGCTTAGCTCCTGGTCACAGGGGTGAGGTCAGGTGAGGTAAGGGGCTAACGGCTATAAGCCCTTAGGGGCTAATGATTTCAGAAGTGTAAAAGGTTGTTTTTAGGCCTAAAACAGAGATTTTGAGGCGTAAGTAAGGGTTCTGATAGGTAAAAGGAAGGGGTTTTAAACCAAATAAAGGGGAAATATAAGGTTTAAAAGGGTCTTAGGATGATTTAGAGGTGAAATGGAGGGTGAATGATGAAATAAGGCTTTATGAAAATGGGGGGGGAAGTGGAAATAGGTAGTTTCAGAGGCCTTTTGGAGCAACATGGTTTTAAGATGGAAACAAAAGTGAAGATTAATTCAAAGGATAAGGAATCATCATAAGAATTCAAAGATGATGGATTTTCAAAGGAAATATATCTCTTGAATGCTTAGAAACAAATTTAGCCACCACTAGGTATATCAAAATTTATAGGTGGCTAGCATATTAAATGTTATATGATTTTAGGGTGCTTGAGTATTAATCGAAAGTGCTAGTAGCAATGAGGACCATAGATCTGGACAGATCAATGGTGATGATTGCATTTACGGAAATTAAATCAATCGGAAGAAAGAGCAATGCGATGCGATATTGAGATGTGGTGCAATGTGATGATGTGGGGATGATGTGGCAAGTGACGTGGTAGCTGACGTGGACATGATGCAATGTGGCGATGCGATGGGACATGATGCGATGCGATCGCATATCGCAATCGGGGTAGGAAAGGGATGGAGGCGATGCGAATCGGCGATGTGAAGTTCATCGCATATCACAGATCACAAAGCTTAGAAGAGATAGCTCTCATAAACACCGAAGTGAGATGAAAGGGTCGGATGCGATGCAACTTAGAACTGTTATTTAAGAGATATCAAGTCCGGAAGTATGTGGATTCCCTTTGTTAAAATGTTTCGGAGAGCAAAGGAGGATTATAATGTAAAACAAAAGGAAAAGTATGAACGCGGCTAGAAAGGCTCGGGTAAGGACCCGACACAATGATAAAGGTAGAAACAGATGTTTAGAAGATTGGTGAAGGCTGATCACAGCAAGGAAAGGCTCGCACAGTTAAAAGGACCCGTTCCTATGAAGAACAGTTAGAAATACAACAGCAGAAACTGAAAAGACAGAGATAGTAGCAGAAAAGAAAAATGTATGGCGAACCAAGAGCCGAAAGGGTTGAATTGAAATGTTTGATTGTAACTATAAATGTATTATTGAATTTCTATTGTTTGTGATGCAAAGGAAAGTCTCCAAAGGTAAATCAAAACTCCATTGTTATACTCATATATATATACATTCTGTTATATTATTCTGAATGTGTTGGGCAAGAAAATGAGAAGGGGGAAGGCAAAGAGTCATACCTATTCATTTCAAATTCCATGTGGAATGCAAACATTTATGAGGTGATCCCTATAAATAATGTTACCAGCATATGCATAAAAAGGTCAAGAGAATGAAGAAATGAGTGAGATAGTGTAAGAAGAAGAAGGAGCAGAGAGAGGAGTTGTGAAGAACCAGAGATGATATAAAGCAAATTTGAAGGCTGGAAGGACAACAGTAAAGAAGGAGAAAAACAGAGCTGATATCCAGGTAAATTAGCATATGATTTTATTGTAAAGTTAGGAAGTTGGCGCTTCCATGTCAAGTTGTAGCTTGATAAAAGTCCAGTTGTAGCTGGCTAAGGTAGAAGCCTCCTGTAGGTTGTAGCCTACAGAAAATAGATGGGAGTTGGAGCTTCCTTGCAAGTTGTAGCTTGTAGAATTGAGGTAGTAGCCTCTTGTAGGTTGGAGCCTACGGAATATCAGTGGTGAGAGGGAGTTGGAGCTTTCCTTTGCATCACAACAATAATAATATGTGGTTTTCTCCCTTAAGGGTTTCCACTTATATCTGTTGTCTATGTGCATGATAATTATATGTTGATGTTCTGTATTTAATCTGCTTAATACCTGTTGCTCACTTATTAATATTTTTGTTCCATTGTATATTAAGTTGATCATGAAATGAAAATGTAAATAAGTGTAAAAGAAAGCTTACAAGACCATGACTACATTAAAATGATTCACCCCCCCCCCCTCTCGGTTTAACCAAGGGTTCAACAATTGGTATCAAAGGGGGCTCCTTCTGTATCAGTTTAACAACTGGAAGGAGATCCTAGGTCCCCAAGATGACTAGTTTATAAGGATGCTCAACAAATAAGGCCCCTTTGTTCACTGGTACAAATTATGCCTTCTGGAAAATAAGAATGAAGATGTACATAATGTCTCTAGGAATAGAAGTTTGGGTTGTTGTGGAATTGGGATATTCCCCAAAGGAGTCTGACTTAGAGAAAGATGCCAAACTAGATTTTGTTGCTAATGCAAAAGCCATGAATGCTCTCTTAAGTGGTTTGTGTGAGGCAGAATTTATTAAAGTAATGCACAACAATACTACCAAATAAATATGGGATACATTAGAAAGTATCCATGAGGGAGATAAAAAGGTGAAGGCTGCCAAGCTGCAAGTCTATAGAGCTCAATTTGAAAATATAAAAATGAATGAAGAAGAAGATGTTGCCAGCTTATTCTTAAGGGTTTTAGAAATTGTGAATAACGTGAAATCTATAGGAGAAACCATTAGAGAATGTGTAATTTTTCAAAAGATATTGAGATCTTTACCATCCAGGTTTAACCCCAAGGTTTCTTCCATAGAAGAAACAGTTGATTGGGAAACGTTGACCATGAACCAATTACTTGGAAACTTAACAGCCTATGAGATGAGACTTCCACAGAGGAAGTCAAATGTGAGGGAGGCAGCCTTTAAGACAGAGAAGAGAAAAGAAGAAAAAGAAGATACATGCTCCTGCTCTGATGAAGAAGAGGCCAAATTTGTCAGAATATTGGATAGAGGCTCAGGCAAGTATACAGGTAAACTTCCATTTAAATGCTTTAACTATGGAAGAGTTGGGAACTATGCATCTAAGTGTCCTCTTAAGAAAACAAAGAATCAGACTCAAGAGACAGAGAAAACCAAAACAAATAACTGGAAGAAAGGGAAGAGATTCAATAGAAGATCATTTTATGCTCAGCAAGATAGCAATGCATCTGAAAACTCAGATGAATCCTCAAATGAAGAAGGAACCTATGAATTTGTGTTGATGGCCAAGGAAGAGTCTGAAGGATTCCTTCTAGAAGATGAGGAAGAAGGTGAGGTAGATCTTGAGGGGGAGCTAAGAAGTGTCCTAGAGGAAATAGACAGACTTAAACTCAAGTGCAGAAAACAGAAAGACATTCTCCTCAAATTTGTAAAAGAGGTACCAAATTCAGAAGACCTCATTCAATTGAAAGTATAACTTGAAGAAGCTAAGAAGGTGGAAGAAATTCTGCTAAAGCAAATTAAAGATAAACATCAGGAGCAAGAGAAATTAGAAGAAATGGTATGGCTGAGAAAGAAACTAGAAATCACCCAAAGGGAATTTTCAATAAACACTCCTCAAATGATAGGCACTGAACAATTGGACATGATTATAAACGCTCAAAGGTCTCCTCTCATAAAGGTTGGGATAGGATATGAAGGAGAAACTAGTAAGTCCAAGGTAGAAGATAACAATAATATCATTTTTGTAAAAGTTGTAAGGGATAATGAAACAACTCAAAAAGGAACTACAGAGGCAGAAGCCAACAAGAACTTGACATGTGATGAAACAAACAGAAACAAGCAGCAACATCAAGAGACAAAGAAAAAAATGAAGAAACAATCAGCTGAAAAAGGCTCTCACAATCCTGAATATGAATTGAATAAATTCAGAAGTTGTCAAAAGAGATTCTTTCCTCCTATGAGAAATATCACGTGTTTTGTCTGCCACAAGTTGGGACATATTGCTGCATACTGTCAGACAAAGATAATCAATTTCAACCAGTAAAAAATGCAGAAATTGAAAATACTGCCTCAAGAAAACAAAAGGAGAGGACAACCCTTCACCAGGTACACTAATCGTTTCCATGGGTATTGTTTTTGTTGTAAGGGGTTCGGCCATAAAGCCATGGAGTGTAGAATGTATGGACAAAGACTGATGCTTAAAACCCCAAGGAGATTTGTGATCAATGGAGAGTTCACTCGTACACATAATACTTTTAAAAATATAATCAAATGCTTTGTATGCCATAAAATCAGACACATGTCTCAAAGAATGTGGTCCATCTTCTCAAAAAAGGCGCCAAACAAATAGCTTCCTGTAGTGGAAAAAGAATTTGAATAAGTGTGACATAGATCTAATAGCCTAAGATTAGAAAAGCCAATGGTATTTGGACAGTGGATGTTCAAAGCATATTACTGGAGATCGAAACAAGTTTGTAACCTTTTATGAAAAGAAATCTAGGAATGTAACATTCGGTAATGATAAAGTAGGGAAAATCAAAGGAAAAGGCTCAGTCAGTCTGAATAATGGAAGAGGAAAAGCTCAAGATGTACTATTTGTGGATGGGCTGAAAGCCAATCTACTAAGTGTCAGTCAAATGTGTGATAAAGGCTGTGAGGTTCTTTTTAGAGCCCAAGACTATGAAGTAAGATCGAGCACCAGAGGAAAGACGTTGATCAAAGGTGTTCGAACAAAAATTAATGTCTATATAGTGAAAGAAGATAATGAAGCATGCCACATAAGAAAACTTGATGAATCATGGTTATGGCATAGAATATTGGGACACCTAAACTTTGACCACATCATCAGTCTGAGAAAAAAGAATGCAGTCATAGATATGCCAGCAATAAATAAGCCTTCAAATACCATATGTAAATCCTGCCAACTAGGCAAGCAGACCCGCATATCTTTCAAGACCAAAGAGATACTATCTACAAGTCGGCCTCTTTAGCTTGTACACATGGACCTGTGTGGGCATTCAAGAACTAAATCACCAAGTGGAGAATCTTATTTCATGCTGATAATAGATGATTTTTCCAGATTGACGTGGGTATCATTTCTCAAATATAAATCTGAAGCAATTATGAAATTCAAGATATTCAAGGCATTGGCAGAAAATCAAACAAGATGCAAGATAAAATGCATCAAATCAAACAGAGGAGGTGAATTCATAGACTATGATTTTGCAGACCTATGCAATGAACATGGGATAAAACAATAGTTTACAATTGCAGGTACACCTCAACAGAATGGAGTGGAAGAAAGAAAAAAAAGGTTAGTACAACAGATTGCAAGAGCCATGATGCAAGAAAGTAACATTCCCCAAACCTATTGGGTAGAAGCAGTACACACAACTATTCACATTCTCAAAAAAGCTCATCTAAGACAAAGTTGTGACAAAACTCCTTACAAATTATGACATGGTAAACCAGCACCAATCAAGCAATTTAGAGTATTTGGAAGCAAGTGTTTCATAAAAAATAATGATGAAAAACTAGGGAAGTTTGATGCAAGAGCTGATGAAGGAATATTTTTAGGATATGCATCCAAGAGTAAGGGTTACAGGTGCTACAAGAAAAGACTGCACAAAGTTGTGGAAAGCATTGATGTAATATTTGATGAAGATCTACCAAACGGAACAAGAAGCACAAGATGCAGCAATCCTCCAGATGATCATGAAGATGAGAACCAAGATAATTATGAACTGAGAAAAACAACAGAAGACACTGAATTGAACTCAAAAGGTCCCTCAAGACACACTCAAACGAACCATCCAGAAGATCAAATCATTGGGGGACAAGAGTGTGGGAGTCCAGACAAGAAGACATCTTGCTGAACAGACAGAAGAAGTATACCTAGCCATGCTATCTCAAATAGAGCCAAATAAGTTCGAATAAGCCAGCAAAGACAAAAACTGGGTAAATGCTATGAATGAAAAACGAGAAAAAATTGAGAAGAACAATACATGGGAATTAATTCCAAGACCCAATGGGAAAAATTTCATTGGCACAAAATGGATATTCAAGAATAAGATGAATGAACAAGGGCAGGTAATCAGAAATAAAGCCAGACTTGTATGCAAAGGATATTCACAAATTGAAGGTCTTGATTATGATGAAACCTTTACCCCTATAGCCAGAATGGAAGCAATCAGAATGTTTTTGGCCTTTGCATGCTATCATGATTTCAAGGTATATCAAATGGATGTGAAGTCTGCCTTCCTGAATGGAGATCTAAAGGAAGAAGTCTACATGGAACAACCTAAAGGATTCTCTTTAACATATAAACATGACTATGTGTGAAGATTAAAGAAAGCCTTATATGGTTTGAAACAATCTCCTCGTGCATGGTATTCAAGGCTGGACAAATAATTGCAAAAACAAGGGTTCAAGAAAGGAGGAGTAGACATCAATTTGTACATAAAGGCTAATGAAAATGAACTCTTAATTGTATGAGTGTATGTAGATGACATCATGTTTGGAAGCAACAAAGATGAGTTAGAAAAAGGATTTGATGAAGAAATGAAATCAGAGTTTGAGATGTCAATGATTGGAGAGCTCACCTTCTATTTAGGACTTCAAATTCAACAAAAGAACACAGGAATATTCATTTCGCAAGAAAAATATTTAAGAGAAATGTTGAAAAGGTTTAAAATGGAAGACTGCAAACGTGTGTCAACTCCCATGATCACTAGATGCAAACTATGTGCTAATGATGGATCAATAGATGTAGATCAAAAACTTTATAGATCCATGATAGGAAGTCTGCTATACCTAAAAGCTTCTAGCCCAGACATTATGTTGGCAATAGGACCTGTGGCAAGATATCAAGCAGCACCAAAACAAAATCATTTACTTGCAATCAAGAGAATATTTAGATATCTACAAGGTACTTCACGTTATGGCCTATGGTATCCAAAATGGAAAGGCTTCACATTGACAAAATACACAGATGCAGATTGGGCCAGCTGTGTGGATGATAGGGAAAGCACAAGTGGAGGTGCATTTTATTTGGGAAAAAGTCTGGTGGCATGGCTAAGCAAGAATCAAACTTCTATCTCTCTATCTATAGCAGAAGCAGAATACATAGCAGCAGCAACATGTTGCACTCAAGTAATGTGGATGAAACAAACTCTCCAAGACATGAAGGTAAGCATTAATGAACCTGTTTCTATCAAATGTGACAATACAAGTGAAATAATTATATCAAAAAATCTTGTACTTCATTAAAAAACAAAGCACATCCCAATAAAGTACCACTTCCTCAAAGAACAAGTAGCACAAAAATTAGTAAAGCTGGAATATGTGCCAACCAAGGGACAAATAGCAAACATATTCACAAAATCTCTTGCTAGAGAACCATTTGAATATCTAAAAGACAAACTAGGGGTAGTGTCTGCAGATGTTACTCTCTAACATGATCAGAAATCAAAAAAAAAAAAAGGGGGATGCATACAAGAAACAGGATCAGAACAGAAGTCAAGTGATAGTCAATATCAGATAAAAAAGCATCATTCTAGGGGGAGAGCAGTAAATAAAATTGTCAAAGAGATAGAGCAATGGAGCAGTGCATGGAACAGGTCCTCAAGATCAGAATATTATGAAAAGATAGAACCCACACTAGGAAAACTGCAACCCTTTTCCATTGATGTCAAAGGGGGAGGAAAAGAAAGCAAAAGATGAAAGGGCCTTCAGAAAAGCAAGTAGAGGAAGTCCTGGAGGAGGCATTGGAGTATTGCCATCAATGCCAAAGGCGGAGACCGTTGGAAATATTTTCATTGATGGCAAAGGAGCAGCACCATAACAAGGGAGCAGATCAGATTCAAATGAAATTTTTGTAGAGAAAGAAAGTAAAGTAGCAGAGGCTACAAGAGGATTCAAGAAAGGAGGAGTAAAGTAGCAGAGGCTACTTCTGTGTAAAGATTCGGAGGTATTTAGAGAATTCTGGTTCGTTTGCTTGAGATCGGGCAGTGTTAATTTATTTATGGTTATTGAGTTACGCAGCAAAAAGGAGGGTTTTATCCCTTTGAAAGTTCATTGATTGATGGTTTTTTGTGTAGCATAGAGAGTTATTAACCTCTGTAATAAGGGTTCAGAAGAAAATTAGAACCTTGGTTCTTTGGTTGAGAACGCAACAATAATTAGTCTTTTTTTATTGAGTTATGCAATGAAAAGGAGGTTTTCATGAGAAATTGAAGTTAAACGAAGAAATGGTGAAAATCTGCGTTTGAACGCGATTTAAAACAAAGTTTGAAGGACAAGCGGTTTTAGAGAAACCATACACTGTTGTCGCGCCGCTTTTGGTATATGAATGGTTTTATTCATTTTGAACGCGATCGAATGGTATTGAGACACGTCATGAGCATAATACCACCCATTTCGCGTTTCTTTTGGGTGATAAAGTTCTGGGGTTGATTGAACATGAATGTCGTCCAATTAGATCTGTGGATGATCTGGCGGAGTTCTTGTTAAAAGCTGCATGGGAGTTAAAACAAGGAATGGACCAGACGTTGTATTCAATGAAGTTTTATTAAGGGTTTGAAGTCTAGAATTATTTCAAAAGGTGTAAATATTCTGAAGGTTTTTTAATATTTCTAAATGTTTAATGATATTTCAATGGAGTTTTATTAAAATGGTTGAAGTTCGGAAATACACTGTCGAGGGGATTTTAACCTTTGTTTAAAAGTAAATTAAACATTTCTGAAGGTTTTGATGTTCATTCTGAAAGAGTTTAAATCATTGGGTGAAAGTGATTTATTTTGCTTCCAAATTATATAAAAGGGTAGAATGATCAAAGGTGTGGGACCGGTGCGATGAACAGATAAGATTAAAGGAGATCGACGGTAGTCGTTTAATTGGAGATGCGGCATCGGTATACGTGCATAGACTGGCGGAAAGATAAACCTTTACAAATGTTTTATATATTAAATTTTATATGATTATAGAGTGCTTGAGTATTAATCAGAAGTACTAGCAACAACGAGGACCGTAGATCTAGACAGATCAATGGTGATGATCGCATCGGCAGAAATCAGATCAATCGGAAGAAAGAGCAATATGATGTGATATTGAGATGAGGTGCAATGTGATGACATGGGGATGACGTGGGATGACGTGGCAAGTGATGTGGTAACTAACATGGACCTGACCCCAGAAATCGTAAATAAATCAAGATGACATGGTAGTGACATGGAACGATGACATGGAGATGACGTGTACCTGGATCGCATATCGCAAATTGCAAGATTGGAGGGGTGAAGATCATAAAAGCAAAGTTGAGATGTGAAGGATAGAAGTGATGCGATGTGGCTATGCGATGGGAAACGATGCTGATGCGATCAAATATTGCAATTGGGGCAGGAAAGGCATGGAGGCGATGTGAATTGGCGATGCGAAGTTCATCGCATATCGCAGATTGCAAAGCTCAGAAGAGATAGCTCTCATAAACGCCGAAGTGCGATGAAAGTGTCGAATGCGATGCAACTCAGAAATATTATTTAAGAGATATCAAGTACGGAAGTATGTGGATTTCCTTTGTTAAAACGTTTCGGAGAGCAAAGGAGGATTATAACGTAAAACAAAAGGAAAAGTATAAATGCGGGTAGAAAGGCTCGGGTAAGGACCCGACACAGAGATAAAGGCAAAAATAGATGTTTAGAAGATTGGTGAAGGCTGATCATGACAAGGAAAGGCTCGCGCAGTTAAAAGGACCTGTTCCTGTGCAGAACAGTTAGAAATACAACAACAGAAACTGAGAAGACAGAGACAACAGCAGAAAATAAAAATGTATGGCGAACCAAGAGCCAAAAGGGTTGAATTGAAATGTTTGATTGTAACTGTAAATGTATTATTGAATTTCTATTGTTTGTGATGAAAAGGCAAGTCTCCAAAGGAAAAGAAAAACTCCACTGTTATACTCAAATATATATACATTCTGTTATATTATTTTGAATGCGCTGGGAAAGAAAATGAGAAGGGGGAACGCAAAGAGCCATACCTGTTCATTTCAAATTCCTTGTGGAATGCAAACAGTTATGAGATGATCCCTATAAATAATGTTACCGGAATATGCATAAAAAGGTTGAGATAATGAAGAAATGAGTGAGATAGTGTAAGAAGAAGAAGGAGCAAAGAGAGGAGTTGTGAAGAACCAGAGATGATATAAAGCAAATTTGAAGGCTGGAAGGACAACAGTAAAGAAGGAGTAAAACAGAGCTAATATCCAGGTAAATCGACATATGGTTTTATTGTAAAGTGATGAAATTGGTGTTTCCATGTCAAGTTGTAGCTTGATAGAAGTCCAGTTGTAGCTGGCTGAGGTAGGAGCCTCTTATAGGTGGTAGCCTGCAGAAAATAGATGGGAGTTGGAGCTTCCTTGCAAGTTGTAGCTTGTAGAATTGAGGTAGTAGCCTCTTGTAGGTTGGAGCCTACAGAATACCAGTGGTGAGAGGGAGTTGGAGCTTTCCTTTGCATAAAAACAATAATAAGATGTGGTTTTATCCCTTATGGGTTTCCACTTATTTCTGTTGTCTATGTGCATGATAATTATATGTTGATGTTCTATATTTAATCTGCTTAATACCTGATGCTCACTTGTTAAGATTGTTGTTCCATTGTATATTAATTTGATCATGAAATGAAGATCTAAATAAGTTTAAAAGAAAGTTTACAAGACCATGACTGCATTAAACTGATTCACCCCCCCCCCCCCTCTCAGTTTAACCAAGGGTTCAACAGTTACAACCCATCCCTATTCTGGAATGGAAGTGAGAGGTAATTTCTATGGATTTCATTATAGGATTTCCTAAAAAATACAAGAAGCATGACCCAATAATGTTAGTGGTGGATAAGTTTAGAACGGTAGCTCACTTTGTAGCAGTAAAGTCCATTAACTTCGCTAGTGACATAGCACAAATTTTCATAAAACAGATTGTGAGGCTACATGGTATCCCCAAGAAGATTGTGTTAGATAGAGGTGTTGAGTTCACTTCTAGGTTTTTGAAGGAAATGTTTGGAGCAATGGGAACAAAATTTCCATTTAGTACAACCTATCATCCAAAAATATATGGGAAAACAGGGAGGATTAACAAAATCTTTGAGGACATGTTAAGAATGTATGTAATGCATCATCCCAATAGGTGGGAATAATATTATTACACCAATTTTTGGTCATCTAACCATTTACAATTAGATAGATCGAAGTACACCATGTAAGACCAATTTTACCATAGTAAAATTTCTTTCTCTATAATAAATAATTTAATAAACCATATCTTATTATTTCTGGTTCAAATAAGAAACCCCATGAGGAATAATTAAATAAATCCTTATCTATTTGATTTTCCTCTAGGAATAATTAATTAAACCACTGTTTAAATAATATTCCTGGTCATATTTAACCCAATCATGAGAAATAATTAGATAAATAATTACTTATCTTATTTTTCTCTAGGAATTATTAATTAAATCATCACTTATCTTATTTTTCTCTAGGAAGAATTAATTAAATCATTATTTAGTTATTATTACTTGTTAAATTTGACTAAATCACCTAGAAATAATTAAACAAATCATTATTTGGTAAATTATTCCTTAACCCCATTCTTGAAATGATAAATAAATCATTTATGTTTTTATTATTTCTAAATAAAGGTATTTAACCAATTTAAATACATTTTCCCTCCAACAAAATATAATAACTTATTCCAATCAGTTAGATCTAGATCTTGGTTAATAAAATTTTATTATTCACCATTATCGAGGATAACTAAATATTTTGTTATAAATTGGAAGGTTTTCCATTCATTATTCACTTTGATCACTTTCATTGTCGCACTTTGATCATTCTCATTGCTGTTACTATTTTCTTAATTCTTGAGCTCCCACAGAGTTCAACATATTTCGGGTTTTCTACAACATTGAGAAAGAGAAACTTCTGGATCTAAAGTGTTGAGGACAACCAAGAACCCATCCCATTGAGGAGGACTGGTAACATCATTCTTTGTTCCCTTCCCAGGTGTTAATACATAAAAAATTCCTTATATATCTTATCTTGTCCATTTGATATTTGGAGCAACTCTTATTTCTTTTTACTGTTTAACTGCTTTTACTTCATAGATTTGGGTTTTTGCTACATTTATTTCGAATATCTGTTGCATATCCTAGGAATTTAAGCAACCATATTTTTTGTTAGGTTTTTTTGTCACACACAACTAAAGTGAGCTCCTTTTGTACACTTGCGTTAAGAATTTATGCTAACAAATGGTGACTCCACAAGGGTTTTAAATACAACATTGTCATTAACAAATGATGACTCCACAAGGGTTTTAAATACAACATTCTCATTAACAAATGATGACTCCATTGTTGTAATTCAGATTCCTGCATGACCAAAAACATCAGTAACTATGGTTTTTCTTCAGCTAATTTTAGTCTCTTGATGTTTCTTTTTTACCTTTTTATGCCCTAAAACAGTAAAACTTCTAACCTTCGTGTGTTTTCGGGTGTTTTATGTAGGTAACAGGTATCAGCCGAGCTAGAGACAGAAAAATTTTCCGCAACCTACCACCTGAAGATCCCAGATATGGTACTCGCACTCTTTGGCCCAAAACTTGTGATTTATGCCTCAAACTCGCAACTATCAATCCATAAATGCGATTTCTATTGTTTACAGGTCAGTACCTACCAACTGCATTTTTTTTCGGATTTTTTTTTGTGACAGTTTGGGTTTGCTACAAGCACAGTTTAGGGTTGTTTGACCTCTGTTTCAGCCTGTCTTAGGCCTAGATATTCTCATTTTTTCTCCTTGAAGTAGGACCAATCCCCTTAGGGTTTCAATATGTTTCCACCTTTTTAGGAAGGGTTTAGCTGAGTAGGTAGTATGAGATTTTGCAGTGCTTTCAGCCATTGTTTAGGGTATGATCTATCCTTCTTTCAAGTCCCTTTTGATCAGTTATTATTCCATCTAAAACCCCCCCTTGATTTTTTTTTTTTTCTTTCCCTTTGGGTTCCCTTTGTTTCCCCTAGAGTTTTAACCTTTTTCCTCCCATTTTGCAACAGTCTCCCCTCTGGTTTCTTGTTGTTTTTTTGCACCTTTTCCAATAGATCCGAGTCATTAGATCCCTGTCCCTTAGACCTTAGATATTTTGGTCATATTGTGTGTTTTGAGTCAATTTTTCCCACCTTATAGACCAGTTGTTTGCGAAGCCTTATTTTGTGTTGAATTTATGCATCTTTAGCTGTTTAATTTACTGTCGTTTTAGTTTTATTTGCAGTTATTCAACAATTTTATTTTTCTTTATACAACCATCTGGGCTTAATTAAAATTAACACATGGCTTGCACACACACATGGCTAAAGCGAAGAGCACTTGGTTTACACCACCAAGCCAAGACATAAACATTGTAATTAATCTATCTACCTCACTGAGCCTTTGTTCATCTCTCTTCATCCTTTTCATGTCATATGTGTCTTTTCATAATTGTGCCCCCAAGGAATTTATCTCGAAGACTCCAAGGCCTTCATCCTCAATTTCTGTAATGAAAAATTACTCCACCACATGTAATCTGAGTTATTCCTCCGCCGAGTCCCCATACTGACTCTGATTCTGGTTCATCAGGTCCTTCCTCTGATTTTGAGTCCAGTTCCCCTCCACCTCATTCTGTCACCATGTCAGGCAACAACGCAGGTGATGGTCCTCAAGCTGGTGGTAGCCCTGGCCCTAATGCTGGAGTTGCTACTAGTGGAGCCTCTACCAAAACCATTATGGCTACTCCTTTGCTACCTTTTATGGTAGGTTTAAGCCTCCTTGATTTCAGCTAGTTAATTAACGACCCTATACTCCACAATCCCAGTTAGCTTGCTATGTGAACTAAGATTCTTTCAGACATTCCTAAGTTTGAAGAAAATGAGGGAGAGGAACCTAATAATCATGTCCTCTCCTTTCACATGTGGTGCTCATCCAATTCTATCATTGATGACTCCATTTGTCTTTGGTTATTCCAATGTATGCTCACTAGAGAAGCTACAAAGTGGTATGTCGACCAGGCCGCTGCCTCTCATTCCACTTTTGCAGCGCTAAAGCGTTTCTGTCCTACTTCCAGCTACCTCTCCGATACGATATCAGTACTATTTTTTTGACTACTTTCCGTCAAAATTCTGCCACCTGCCTTTCTGACCATGTCCAAGAATGACGTAGAAGGAGGAGCTTGTGTCGAGCTCCTACATTTGATGACCGTGTCTATATGTATTGGTTTCTTAGAACGCTTTTCGTTCTATTGGTAAATATTTCATGTCTCACTTTCCTCATACCAAGGAAGAAGCTCTCCAAGTCGCGTTGAAATATGACTTGATCTATGCCAAATCTGGTTATGTTTATACCATTTTATCAGATCTTCCTAGACCTGGCGATGCCAACGCACCAGGGGCTTCTCACACTGCCGAAGATATTGTTGGATATATTTCACATCTGTATACTCATCCTTCTACGGGTTATGGTTTCCCTCGGGGAGCGGCCAAATCCTTTAGCACTTATCCCCCTCCTAGCATCATGTATCTAGGACAAAGCACACCTTAGGCATTTTTCCATTTGCATCAACCGATGCCAGGGCCAAATTTTGCTCAACCTGTTTACCCCAATGTTGCTCAACCTCCATTAGGGGAATTTTGAGGTTGAAAATGGGCCTCCTAAGGAAATTATAAAATAACAGTGGAAATAATAAAATAAGATTTGATTACATCATCAAATTTTAGAGGGAAAAAAGAAAAAAACTACTTTTTCAACTCGTATTTTCAACTTATCTCCCTAAGTTTTTATTCAAGTTTCTAGTGGGAGTACTCTTTGGATGAAAAATTGAATTCCTCATCCAAGGAGTACCCATGTTGCATACTTTCGATGGATGTTGCTACATGAAAAATGAGAAATACATGAAAAATTTGATTGCATTCACGTTTTTTCATGTACTTCTCATTTTTTGTGTATCAGGGTCCATCAAAAGTATGCAACATGGGTACTCCTTGGATGAGGAATTAAATTTTGAATCTAATGAGTATTCCCACTTGAAATTTGAGTAAAAAAATTGGGAGATAAGTTGAAAATATGAGTTGAAAAAGTAGTTTTATTATTTTATTATTTTTTAATATTTTTAACCTTTTACTTAAAAAATGGTGAATCGTCCCCCATGGTTGACATCATCATCTTGACTACTATTGGTTCTTATAAATTTTATTTTAGTTGTACTTTTTTCTTAGGAGGCCCATTTTAGACCTCAAAATTCCCCTAATTATTTCTATCCCTATCCACAAACCGATGTTCTAGCCCCTTTGGCATCAACACCCTAGCCTCCCCTGCCTTCTCAACCTCCGCCACAATAGCCACATCCCCCTAAAGGTCAAGTGTATGCATATCAGACTGTGAATAATCCTCCTAGTTCTAATAAAAAGAGGAAAGGCAACCAGAATCAACCAGTGCAGGGTAATCAAGGGCACCAAGGTAATCAACCGAACGCACCCCAGGGGAACCAACCTAACACTAACAACTAGCAATAGGGTGATCAACCCAAGTAGAACCATTCTATTCGTATGAAAAAGCCTTGTTCTTGTTGTGGTGTCCATGGCCATTATAATCATGATTTCCCCCTCTTATCCTAGATGTGCCGGTTGTGGGAAGCACAAGCAACATCTATAGGACAACAAGCTAATGCTTCGAATCCTCCAAATTTTGTGCCAACTCAATTAGATGTGTTCACTAATGCTTTCCCTCACCAAGGATATGTGGCTTTCCAACCCCCTCAAGGTCAGGCTGCCCCTCAACCTTCACAGTCTGGTACCCCTAAATACCATATTCTCACGATGAATTGTGAAGAGGTTAATACAGCTGATGTCAACCTTCAGACCCGATCGTGCCAATATGAAAACACACCTGCTTCGTCTTCAACTGAGCTCTAGACCAAAGTTTCCTTAGAGTCCATTTCGACACCCAATGCTCCCTTACAGATCCCTTGGCATTGGGCAGAGGTCATTCCCAAGATCCCCAAAGGGCCATTACGCCAAAATTTTTCTTCTACCAAAGCCGCCCATACCTATAGCATAGTAGATGGCTTGGCACAATCTCCCACTACCATTTCAATGCTGGAATTCCTCTAGTCATGTCCATCTGAAAAAAATATCTATTATCTGCTATGTGCATTTTGGATCCTTAGATGATCGTTTGATCATCTTTGATGTTGACAAGTAAGAACATCCCCCCTTACCTTCATTTGTCACCTTCCAAATACTTGTCAATATTCTTAATGCCAATGTCTCACGATGTATCATTGACAAGGGTGCATCGACTTGCGTGATGTCCACCTATGTTTGGAATAAACTCAGATCACCTAAGTTAGCTCCATCCATCATCACCTTGTGTGCTTGGGATGGTCACCCTTCTCAGCCCCTTGGCATGTACCGCAATTGTCCTGTCACTCTTGTGGGCAAGACTATTTGGGTTAACATTGAAGTGATTGATGCCCCCTTGGATTATAATATCCTCTTGGGTCGTAGCTATACCTATGTGATGTTTTCTATTGCATCTGTGGTTCACCGTAAGATGTGATTTACTCACAATGGAAATATCATCACCATCGATCAGTTGACATATTACAAACCGAATTCTTACACCTCTCCCGTGTATATCTTATCTCTGGGAGTCAATAAGAAATCAATCGCACCTCTCACTAGTGTTTCACCAGGAGTCTATAAATATTTCACCTTACTTGGTGCATTCCATGGTTTCCCTCCCCTTATCACTGAGCCTATCACGTCAAATGTTTGCATGATGCAATCGTCTCAGGCTAGCCACAAGCGTTCCAATTAGACCAGCCAGCATCCCAAGCCTCTGCAACCTACTGGTGGTAACTCGACGGAGCCTTCAGGTCCTTCTTTTCAAGGACCTTCTCCTTCCGTTGGTGTCTGTTCCACCCCTTTTAAACTAGGAATGGTTCCCCCTAACCTTAACCATTTTGGAGCCATCCCTCTAGACCATTACCCTTCCAGTCAGATATCACTTCTAGCACCCCCCTCTAGAGTCTTTTCGGTGCATGTTATGGCTACATTGAGCCTTCCCAATTTGACCTTGGGGATCCCATTTTGGGACATTGATCCCCCAGCCAACACTCCGCCTAGTCAGCTCAAATATTATACCTCTTTGACCCCATTTCAACCAGTCACTATGATCCCTCCCTTTTATTTTGTGTCTTAGCCATCTGAACATGAATTCACTCTTGTTGCGAAAGCATCTAGAGAGGGGGCAAAATCCGAAAAGAAGGAACCTAAGGACTAGATCCCCCAAACAACTCCTGCTCCTCCTAAGCCTCCAAACTAGTCACCTCCATGTGCTTTGTGTGATTTTGTTGGGAGTTATACCCATAAGTGTCCTAAGCTTCCTCGTCTCAAACCTGTGGTCAACGAGACATTTCCTTAATTCGATATCCCGAAGGTCCATGTTACCTTACCCGATTCAGCTAAGAAACCCAAATCATTTCACACGAACCACCCTTTTTATTTGTGTGATATTTATGGTCCCTATTCTCACCTTCTTCCCCATCTCGATGAATTTTGTGACACCTTTGAGGTTGTTCACCAAATAGAGGCCACTTGTAGTGGATCCTGTACTCCTCTACTTGCGAGTTTTGCTTCAACATAACTGAAGGAAATTTTCTGCACCCATTGTGATACCTCCCCCTGATGTTGAGATGATGGAACCTTCGGCCATTATCCTCTATCTTTCATCATCCATGAGATTCATGGTGGAAGACCCCTCTGGGCATCCCCTTTTGTTTCAACTAAGCTTCCTTCGGCGATCACCCTGGGCTAAACATCGGTAGATATTTCATCTACTAGCTCTTTGTCTAACCTTCGTAGCAACGCGTATGTGAACCATATCTCTCATGATGATGCATCAGGTAGCCCCACCATGTCACATGGTATTTCTTCTGCCAATCCTCCCATCTTTAATTATGATGAAGACATTATGGAAGCGATGACCACCCCTGATTTTCCCTAGGATGAAATGCGTAATTCCTTTTGCAGTAGTCCCATGACCAGTATGATGTGGAGGCTAAAGACTTCATCTCTAATGAGGTCAGTTGGTTTAGAAATCCCATTCCTGCACCGATGCTTTCAAAGAAGGAAATATGGCTAATATCTCTCCTACCATTAAAATTAACATTTTCGATAAACAAGGGGTAGAAGAAAACATTACCTTGGGGGAACATTGCACGTCGGAAGAAATTGAGGCGTACACCAAGCTATTCAAGTAATTTCGTGATGTTTTCACCTGGTCCTATTCAGAGATGCCCAGACTTGATCCCGCCATTGTCGATCACCATATCGATACATGGCCCGATGCCAATCCTATCCATCAAAAGCTGAGACCCATTAATCCTTCTAGACAAGAGGCTATCAAAGTCGAAATCAATAAGCTCAAACATTTTGGTTTTATCTATCCCATTGAATACACCACTTGGGTTTCTAAATCAGTTCCCATTCTCAAGAAACAGGGTACCATCCATGTCTGCACTGAATTTTGTGACCTGAACAAAGCTTTTCCCAAATACAACTTCCCCACACTGTTTATTGGATAGATTATCGATGAGTGTGCAGGGTATGAGGTTCTATCCTTTATGGATGGTTTTTTTGAGATTCAATAAGATGAAAAGCTTAGTGAAAATCAATCACCTTCACTAAGTGGGCCCACAGGCTATTTCTAGGTGTAAGTCTATTTTTAGACATGGTGATCATATTTCAGAAGTTGCAGGATGCTATCTGTGGATGGTTGGTCAAGTTGGAAAAATAGATGAAATTCTATTTTTAGAATATTGGGCGAAGTCTATTTATAGATCTTCGATCTAAAAGTAGATGTGTCGATTATTATTAGCCCTTAATAATAATTAGACTCTAGTTATCAACTTATTCCCTTAGAGCACTTTATATCAGTATACAGATTTGGAAAATTAGTGGGCTCAAGGAATTATGCAATTCCTAGGGTTTACTGGTGGTTCATGCATGGAATACTCAGTTAGAAATGAAGTGGAAAAGTTATGATAGATTTGGAAGAGTAGTTCATGGAGTTGTTATTCAGTTTAACTCAGTTAATGGATTTAAACTCAGTTGAGCTAGTTGTATCTAGTCTAACTGAATGATACACTTGTGAGAGTGGAATGAATTAATTAGTTAATTAATTCACAAATAATAACTCATTAATCAACTGAACAAATACAACAATTAACTATAGTGCATGACATTTCCAGTGGAGACCCAATGGAGAGATAGGTGAAAGGGTGAGATGGAATATCTGTTGTGACTATAGTGACGCATTGATTGCATCACACACACATTGGAGATGCCAATGAGGATTACGTAGTCAAGGAAAGGCCAATTCAAATTCATTCAGGGGTCTTCTTCAGCAGGTATTGTGCAGTGGAGGCAGGCTATCAGGTGGCAAGAAATCAGTGCATGGATTTGCAAATTTCTTCATGTTAGTGTGTCACGATTGATTGTACTGAGAGCTTGATGTACTAAGCTTTGTATGATATTGTTACATGATCTCCATGATACATAATATATGATAGTTGGGATTTTTAGCTTCAGGATTTCCTGTTAAACAACTGTGTTATGTGTGATTGCTTTTATTGCTTCATGTATTTGCAATTGAGTTTTTAAATTTCCGCAAAAGATTAATAGTGGAAGGATTCTGTATTTAGAAAGAAGATAAATATTGTTATATCAGGAGAATCTGGATATATACATGCATATGTTATATAATTTCTACATGGTATCAGAGTAGTGTTAATTCTTGAGGATTTCAATTGTGAAGAATTGTTGAGTTTGTGCTAGTGGACAATTCGAATTTGTTGTAGAAATTTCTTGGTGCAACAGTTGAGTATAAATTGAAATGTCTTTCATTGGGTTGCGATTGGAGTATGCCCTTGATGGCAGCTTGAATTACATAGCTTGGAAGGATAGGATGGAAGCGGTGCTGGAAGATAATGGACTCAAGGATTTCATCGATAGAGATGTTCCTAAGCCGGGATCTATCAATGCTGCATTACTTGACACATGGCAAAAAAAGGTAGCAAAGACAAGAAGAATTCTGTTGGAAGGTTTGAAGGAACATATTGTGTCCAGCCTTCATGGGAAGGCCACTCCATTTGCAATGTGGAAGGCTTTGACAAATTTTTTCCAAATCAGAAGCGACCAGAGGAAGTTGGCGCTGAAAGATAAGCACAGAAAATAAAAATGGAGAAAGGCGATAGTATTCCAAAATATCTCACAAAGTTTTTCCACTATATGGATGAACTAGGAAGTGTGGGGATTACTGTTGATGATGAAGACTTGGTGAGCTTGGCTCTCCTTGGGCTTCCAAAGAGTTGGCATAACTACAAATACTCTATCAATGGATGGGAGAAACTGCCGGGATGGGAGCGACTTTGATCGGATCTTGTGCACGAGGAGATAAGGTGAAGTACCAGGGATACCTCTTCATCGAAGAATGATGATGAATAGAATTGTGCTTTGGCTGCAAAAGCAAGGAAATGGAAGGGAAAGAAATCCCATCCAAAATCTGAAGCTAAAGGAAAGAAGCAGGATTTGTCCAAGGTGAAGTGTTTTCACTGTCATGAACATGAGAATTTCGCCACTAACTGCCCACAGAAAAGGAAGAACAAGAAGGCCACTGAAGCTGCAGTTGGAGAGGCCTTAGACTCACAATTTGAACTTGATTTCTCTTTGATCACATGCTTGGTTTCAAGCTTAATGGGATTGGTGTGGTATCTTGATAGTGGTGCGTCTTTCCATATGACAAGAGATAAGGAGTTGTTTAGTGACTTGGAGGAGAAGGACCTTCAAATGCATATAGAGATGGGTGACAATGGTCGATACAATGCAACTGGAATTGGGACCATAACCTTTGAGAGGGAGTGAAGTAATCCATTTCTATTGAAAGATGTTATGCATGTTCCAGGTCTGAAGAAGAACTTGGTCTTAGTTGCAATGTTGGAAGACAGAGGTTATGACGTTGTTTTTAGCGATGGAAAAGCTTTCCTGCGACAAAAAACAACACATCAAACCAAGAGGATAGGGATTATAGTTAATAATATCTACAAGCTGGAGGTAGATGGTTGCGCTGCAATGATGGGAAAAGCAGAATAAGTGGTGAGCTAGGATGAGGGCGAATTATGGCATAGGATATTGGGCCATCTTCACCATGGCGCTTTGAAGATTAAGCAACAGATTTCTACTGGACTTCTCAAGGGTACTCTTGTGAAGTCAGATCAGTGCAAGGGATGTACTATGGGTAAGTTTGTGAAGACCACCTTTCACGAGAAGGAGAACTATGATTTGGTGATCCTGGAGAGAATTCACATAGACGTGTGTGGACCTATTATAGCTGCTACAACACCCTCCAAATTTTTCTCCCCTTTCAAAATTATGAGCCCCTAAGTCGACAAGGTGAGGTCAAGCCTAAATATTTTTTTTTCTAAGTCTCCAGGTCACAAGCTTCTTCATTTTCTTTATTGACGACCTTGCGACCCAGTGACCCAGGTCACTGAGTCACAAACCAAGAAAATTCTACAGTTTGTGACTTTGCGACTTGGCGACCTCGTGACCCCCAGGTTGCGAGGTCGCACCACCCATAATTTTTTACTTTTATGACCGAGCGACCCGCATTTATGGTGCACACGTGCAACCTCTTTATATATAGAAAGGTCGCTAGGTCTCATTTCACTCACGCGAAGATGAAGGAAAATGCCTCTGACAGTCCAACTGGAACGCGTTTTTTTCAGGTAAGTTTCCATTTCCTCTTGCTTTTTCCTTATTATGACTGCCTGTTTCTTCCCCTTTACCTCAACGATACTCTTTAAAGCTTCATTATTACCATAAGATTGCTTCCCGTGAGCCCTGGCGTGCTTATATTCCAGATCTATTCTTTCTGCTCTCAACCCATCCATGTTCACCATCTGAGGCCCAGTGCGGCTCTGCGACCTTGCGACCATGTGACCCAGTCGCAAGTCTCTAAGGCACTAAGTCGCATCTCATTTCAAGTTGAATGACCAAGTGACCAAGTGACCCAGTGACCCAGTCGCCAGGTCACCAGGTCGGTAAGTCGCATTTCCTATTAAACGCACCCCTGGGTGACCCGGCGATCTGGTCGCAAGGTCGCTAGGTCACAGGTTTTCCCCATTCCTTTGGCCATACTTTGTTAGAGATAGCTCTGTTATTATTAATATGAAGTTTGTCTTATCGTGGCATGTTTTTCTGAAAATACTAGGTAATATTGAAGTAGAGCTAAGTTGCGTATCCATCTCGTCAGCCTCAAGTGACATGGGTCCCCCAGCAGTCCGAAAGAGGAACAAAAGTCCTGAGGTGGAAGTTGTGGAAGAAGAAGAGTTACAATTTTCCCTTGCTCCCATGTATCGAGACTCAGTATGTACCTTTGGCCTGGGAGATAGCATGACCTGGTACCAAATATACCAGGAATTCACCAAACCCGATTTCCTAGAGGACCTTCTAGATAGGCAGGTGTATATACAGGTAACATGGTACAAGTTGCATTACGTAGGGGCCCACCTGCCAGTATTCCCTTGTGCAGAGATTATAGACTGGATCTTGCAGAGAATCGATCCCGAGAACTGGGTTATATGGGATCATGCCAGGGATGTTGTGGCTGCTCTGAAAGGACAAGACACCGAGGTGTATTACAAAATTCCTGCCAGGGAGTAGACACTCAACGAAGAATGGTGTACCACCCATGTTGTGCCCATACCCGAGATTTTTAAAGGATGGTGGGAAGAATCAGAGAATTTCTGGGTTAAAAGGGACCAATAATATTTGACGCAAGGCCTTAGAATGGCATACAAACTTGTGGCCGCGATGCTGTGTAGAATGTATGGCTGCTCGAATGCCACCTGTTTCAGTGATACAAGGGTCTGTCTCATGTACGCCATCACAGTACATGGCACCCGCTTTAATTGGGCCAATGTAATTATGGTAGCCCTCAAATCTAACATCAACGCAACACTTGCCCTTGACGATGGTTTTGCATCCGAGTTTTACATGGCTTCGTACATTTTAGATGCAGTCTGTGCAAGGTGCAACTTCGACGGATGGGTGCACAACTGGGTAGCAGACAAAAGTGACTCGATTCATAAGCATCTCAGGGTGTTTTGGGATTCCAGGTACAAGCAAGATATGGAGTCAATATTAGATATTCTTGTCCCATCCCTCTATCGCAGATTATTCGGGACAGAGGCTCCTTGCATGTCCTGGCAGGCAATGGAAACAATAACTCAGGTAGCCCATTGGTTCCTGGATGCAAAATCTACTACTATCAGAGTGGTCGGGTCCCTCAAAGCCCCTTATGTACTGCCCAAGTTTGTGACAGACAAACTCCTGCTCCAAGAAATATGCTATCAGATGTCCGGAGGGTTCACCAAAGTACTGACCAAAGGCAAGAAAAAGCCATGGCCAACTCTACCACTCACCATCAGTGCTTATACAGTCAAATATTTCAGAGAGGTGGAGGTAGAAACCGAGCAGATGAAAGGATTCCATTTTCCCACTTTGGCGCACCGGACGTATGAACCTAACAGGATCGTCCCCGCACATTGCAAACAAACCAAATTCAGGCGGAGCTATCAACACACTGACTGCGCCACTGAAGACAGAATCCAAAACTGGTACAATAAAGATAGCGAGTATGCCCCAGATGAATCCATCGATCAAGAAGGTTAGGAAGGCCAAGACGACCAGACCTTAGAAGAAAGAGCACAGACCACGGGGGGAGCCTCGTCATCTAAGGGAACAACTACGGGGACAACACCCAATCTCGTGTCCTAGCAACAAGAAAGAGAGGCTAAAGCTCAGAAGGAGGCTGAAGAGAAGGCCAAAGCATAATTGGAAAAGAAGGGGAAGCAAGTAAAATATGACCCAAAAAATATGAAGAAAGAAGAAACTCGCAAAAGGAAAGAGGAAGAGCAGAGAAGAAAGAAGAAGAGAAGAAAAGAAAAGAGGAGCAAGATAGGGTTGAAAGCGAATGCCAGTTAAAAGAAAGCCAAGATAAAGCAGAAGCCGAACGACTCTTAAAGGAAGAGCAAGACAGAATGGCGGCTGAGCAAAGGAGGAAGGAGGAAGAATATAGGAGGGCAAAAGACAAGCAACCGAAGAGGTAGAGGGTAGCAAGATGCCTCCTCCTAATACTGATATCGAGATGCTTCAAACAAGTCCTATGATTACAGCTCGCATTGCCCTCTCAGAATTGGGCGTTGTTGTGGGACAAGATGAAGAAGTATTTGATCTTACCAAGATCTCCTATGACCAATACTCACACAAGATTCGGTAAGAAAAGAGGAGATGCCTAGCGTGAGACCGCACTACACCTCTCACAACTACCACTGGCAAGGATATCGTACTAGACACTTGGACGAATCCAGTAATGATCACCTCAGTCGACACAACACTTGCAGCTTCCACGAAGGATAATGTTAGCAGGATGAGCAAAGAAATTTTGGCCTTACAGAACATGCTGCAAGCTTCGGAGCAGAAAACAACCAAGGCAGAGCTAGAAAAGAAAGCATTGGAAGAAGAGGTACAATAGTTGCAGGCTCGCAGCACTTCCTCAAATGAAGCAGCATTGACCATCCAAGGAGAGGGGGTCACATTAGAAGTCACTATAAGTCAGGTGTACAGAGAGATGTTTTCTATAAAGCAAACTGTTGCACCACTATTGAAGTCTTAGGCTGAAACAAAGAAAAATAACACCCAGCTTAAAGAGGCCTGCACTGCTTTAGATCACGTCCTGGAATGGTCCAATGCATACCCACAAGCTCCAGCTACCTCACTGAAGAGGGACTCGATCAGTACCCAAAATGATAAGGCTCAGATTCGAATCAGGGTACAATCTAAGGAAAAGATGGTCAAAGATATGGAGAAGGTGATGATCACATATGATCACTTGATCAGTGGCATAGAATCAATGGCTGAGTTACATCACATTCCTCCCCTCGACCCTCTGAGTGAAGACAGAACTTGGAAGCAAATTGATCAAGATATCAAAGCCTTCATGCAACCCATCGAGCAAGCAGCAGCTTCCCAAGATTTACAGGCATCAAGGGAAAATCTAGTCCAGTTTATTGTGACACCGGTGTGAATCTACACTAAGTTGGAATCCTTGTCAAATCAGTTTAATATCAAAAGAAATACCCTAATTCCAAACAAACTCAAATGCATACACAAATTAAAGGAAGACACAGCTCTAGTCACCCCGATTGCTGCCGATTATCAAGCATGGCAGACCTACCTCCGAAACCAGCTACATGTGATCGTTACTGACCTAGAAATCACTCAACTCATAAAATGATCAAGGCATTGCACACGTCGTATAACAAAGAATGTTGCAGGTCGTAGAATCCGTTAGGTCGTAGGTCGCAGGATCCACCAGGTCGCAGGTCACAGAATCCACCAGGCCGCAAGGTAGCCCAACAGCCCAGAAGGCAGAAAGTCGGACGCCCAAAGGGAAAGTCTTGTGTTATAAATACCTCCTTTGGGAAATTCTAATGGACTTTTTGTTTGGGACTGAAAGAGATATAGAGCATTGTATAGAAGGAATACACATTTTTTAGTATGAATACAAGCATTTGTTAACTCCATTTTTGGATCTGATGTTGGTCAATGTGTGAACACTATGAGTATTTTTTTTTCAGTTTCTAACATCTTTTGATTAATGAAACTGTGTCTCCAATTAAATGGTGCTAAGTTTATTTCGCTTTCTCATGAATGCTAATAACTTTGTTTACTGGCATTTATATTATCACCAAAACCATTTAAGGAAGTGAAGGGTATTTTTCCATAAAGAATTGTTTCTTCTGTGGTTAGAATAGCGTACAAGCATGACCCTAATGATATGTTATTGACAACATTTCCTTTGGCCCCATGCTTTATAATTCAGCTTGCTACACATAGTGTTGTATGTTCATTTAATTCATCAATCACGTGTCTTGTATCATCTGAATAAGTGTGTGTCCATAGGTTTATAGAGTCTTACTAAGACCCAAGGAAAGGAGAATTAAGTGGTAGCTGGACCCACACCCCGGATGGAATCCCTATTCCAAATGGTTTAGAGTCTAGTTGGGATTTTTTACCGGGGTGATCCCCTACTGTTGGCCAGACAGATTTTCCCATCAACAGAATTGGTGCTAGAAGGAGGACCTATGGTAGCCTCCCAACACACAAGTAATATTTCATTACAAACTCCCCAAGGGGAGGCCATACACGATGACATCGGTCCTCCCCCTTTAGAATATTCCCAAGGGGAGGAAGCTCCTTATTATCAGGTTACCAGGGATCAGTTAAGATTTCTATGCCTGATTTACCACAACCTCATCATAGATTTTCAAATCACTCCAATCATGAGTTGTCTAACCCATACCAGGACCCCTGTAGCTAACCTCACTTGCAACGGTGCCCTTGTAAATTCCCTACCCCAGTTGATAAATCTAATGGTTGAAGACCTCGCAATGACAGTTTAGAATAATGAACCTATTACTAAACCCCAAGGAGCAGAAGAGGAAGGTCCTGACATGAATGGACCCCATGCTAGCCCTCAGCCTGACCGGACCAAAAATGACAACACCCAAGTCCACATTCCACCAGGGGGGATGAAGGAAATAGAGGCCAAGGGAATAGAGGTCGAGGAAGGAGAGGTCGTGGCCAAGGTCAAAATACAGACCACCGCCATCAAAACCAAAATAGAGCCCCCATGTACAATTGGAGAAACATTAGAAATATGGCAAACCGCGGGGGACATCAAGACGAGCACTCCCACCATGAAGGAGAAGCATCCGCGTCGGGTGCAAGAAGTGAATCTAAGTTAGAAATAGGGCACCATGAGCATGCCAGGCGGGTACAACTGCTTGCTTGGATGGCCTAATCTCCATTAGATCTCTAGGGCCCCCTTCATGACATGCCTAGACACCCCAAAAAACATCTTCCCAAGTTTGACCCTGAGAAAGGCACGCTGGACGAAGACCACATAAGACACTTGTACCTTTCACTACAAATGATGAGAGTCCAAGCAGATGATGTCGCCTACCGTCTTTTTCCCCATAACCTTGAGAGCAAAGTAGCCACCTGGTATCGGTCTCTCCTAAGTGTTTTCATAACTTCATGGGATCAATTCCGTCGCACTTTCCTTCAAAAGTTTTCGGAGGACAAGACCCCCTCCATGCTCCTCACGGAGTTGAGTACACTCAAATTCCAAAAGTAAGAGAAGGTTAGAGATTTTAATCAATGTTTTGCCACCATATTGAACAAATTCCCCCCCAACTTTGCATTGGATGACTCCATCACCATAGACTACTACACAAAGGCTCTTCCCAGAGACATCACCATATTCGTAAAGCGCAAGGTTAGGGCTACCCTTGTAGCAAATTACGCCACTACCCTTGCCATAGAAAAGGACATGATTTCCATAGGGGTCATCGACCATGAAGGTTGAGACGATCATAAACCTACCTCGAAAAAGAACTAGTCTTCCACATTCAAAACCGAGGATAAGGACAAAGATACTTTTGACTTCGAAGGTATAGCAAAGTACCTTAAGTTATTAACCAATGAATTCTCTGATCTAAAGAGAAAATGCATTGAACCCGCTACTGGCACCAAGACGCAAAATCCTTTTTCAGAAAGAATACCCCCACAATCAGCCTGCCCCCATCAAACACAAATGTTGTTCTTAATGTGGAAGAAATCGGAAAAGATAATTTTTGTTCTTTCCACCAGGCCGCCCACTCCGAGAAGACATGCCCCCAATGGATTGGTAGCATGACTGCAGTAGTGAATGAGCTCTTAGACGATCAAACCCTAGGGGAAGCAGGAGAATATGATGTCTCAGACAATGAAGAAAACCTGCCCCGAGATGAAGAGCCAGGATCTACCGTCCTTGCATTTGATGTGATCCATGGGGAAAGCACCCATACCATCACCGAAATTAACGTGGCCGATGATCCTAAAGCCAAACCTCTGTGAAACTATGGCCTAAGAAGGAAAGGACCAACTCCTGAACAATCCTTCGAAGAGAAGAGGAGGGCCTTCTTAAGGAAAATCTTACCCCTAGGGAATGAGCACAATGATGTTATTCCTGAGAAGTTTTCTCCTAGCAACACCCGAACAAACCAAAAGAGAAAACTGCTGGTAGGGTCACACAAAACCCCACTGAGACTATTCCACACTCTGATTCTGGTTACAACATTATTGAGGACATGAAGAAAACTAGAGCCAACATCTCTCTTTATGAGCTCGCCCGCATCACCAACCAACGGGAGCTTATTCTCAAAGCCTTTCCCAACGCCTTGACAACCAAACTCGTGAGCAACACATCTGCCCAAGCTAGTGCAAGCCTCCAATCTATTGTGAACGGGGTAAATGCAAACTCTAGGGGATCTACTCCCCCCTTTCTCCTGTCTTTTGAAATCTTTAACTTTAACGTTCATAACTGCCTGGTCGACTCCGGCGCATCCACAAATGTCATGCCCCTGTCTATCTGTAAGAAGTTAAACATTCACCCGAAGAAAACTGATGCTAGGATTATTCAGCTCAATAGATCGCAAGTGTCCACTATAGGTGAACTAAATAATGTCATCATCCGCCTATCTTCTGACTCCAGAGTCCATCAGTGCATAGACATAGTAGTCGTAGACATCCCAGAAGCCTACAGTCTCTTATTGAGCAAGGACTAGTCCAGTAAGCTACAAGGGTACTTCGCTACCAATTGGTCTCACCTATGGCTTCCCTACAAGGGTCGAAACAACCAAATCAAAGTTTAGAATGAACCTTATATGAAACATAATGTGACCAACTTGGATGCTACCAATGAACCTGTCAACTTTTCCCAAGAAGAGCTCGGCATGTGTTTCTTAGATGCCATATTCAGATGTTACCATCCCCCTCAGTCCCCAGTAAACCTAGATGTCCAATAAAAACTAATTCTCATCACTGAAGACCAAGCTGTACCCATCATAAACCAAACTGAGATATCTCCCCAGCCCACGGTTCTGAAGAAACCAGAAGACGATGTATGGACCTTGTATTATGACAGCTCCAAGATGCATGAAGAAGCAGGTGCGGGCTACATCCTATTGGACCCCCAAAAGAACAAGTTTTTGATCTCATGCCGGATAGAATTTCAATGCACCAACAATACAACCAAATATGAGGCCTTAGTCCTCGGACTCAAAAAAGTGTTGGACCTAAAGGTGAAATGCTTAAATTTTATCGGAGATTCTGAAATCATCACTCGCCAGGTACGCAATACCATCCATTTCTTATCTCCGCACTTGAAAGCTTACCAACAAAAGGTATGGCATTTAATTTTTGCTTTTGATGTGTTTGGTATTAAATCTATGCTTAGGATGCATAATGCAGCAACTGATACTCTGGCTAACGCTGTTGCTAGGTTCATCCCTCTAAGGGATGTTTTTTCTATTGAAATAGTGTATAAATCATCTGTGCCAGATAACATCACTAATTTACGCGTCTTTGGTGATGAACAACAGGTACTTGAATTCATGCTCAACACTAAGGTATTCAAAGACGCAATGATAGAAGAAGCGGACCATGATCAAGCCTTGTCGGAAGAACGAGAGAAACACAAGGAAAATCCCATGCCCAAGGGAATAATGTCACTTGAAATATTGTTTGATCTGTAGAACCGTTTCCGCGGACCCCCCAACACTAAAGTACAGAGCTCCACTTTGGCACATCAACAGGTAAAATTAGGGACAGATAAGGACCCAAAGTTCGTCAACCTCGGGAAGGATTGTTCCGATTAGGAGAGGCAAGCTTTCACCGAAATATTCCGGAAATACCGAGACATGTTCGCTTGGACGTATGATGAACTGCGTACTTATGACACTCGAATTATTTAGCATGCAATCCCTATGAAGGAAGAAGTGAAGCCTTTCCAGCAAAATATAAGAAAAGTGCGCCCTACGCTAGAACCAATGACTCAGAAAGAACTTAAGAAGCTTTTGGATGCACGCATAATCTTCAAAGTTCGACACTCCACTTGGGTATCGAATCTGGTTCCGGTACAAAAAAAATCCAGTGAGATCCATTTGTGCGTGGATTTCTGAAATCTAAACAGAGCCTCAGACAAAGATAACTACCCAGTTCCCCCTATAGAATAGATATTGCAAGTCGTATTCGGATCAGAGACGTTCTCGTTGTTGGATGGTTTTTCTGGGTATAACCAAGTATTGGTAGCTGAACCCGACAGAATAAAAACTACGTTTCGGACTAAATGGGGGACTTTCGCTTTTAGGCGCATGCCCTTCAGATTGATAAATACTGGGGCGACATTCCAATGGGCTATGGAAATATCTTTCCGAGGTCTAATAGGACAAAGCATGGTAGTATACTTGGACGATGTTACCATGTTTTCAAAGCACAGAGGCGATCACTTACATCACCTCAGGCAGATTTTCGAAAGATGCAGAATGTATGGGATCTCACTCAACCCAAAGAAAAGTGTCTTCGCTGTGTCCAAGGGGAATTTGTTGGTTCATATCATAACCAGAAACGGTATAGTTGTAGATCCCGAGCGAGCGAAGGTCATCGCCCAGATTCCACCTCCTAGTAGCAAAAAGGCCATGCAATCCTTCCTTGGGGAAATCAACTTTGTACGGAAATTCATTTCAAATTTTGCCCAAATAGTCAGGCCTTTGCAAGGGATGATTAAAAATAATGCAATTTTCAAAAGGAATCCACCCAATAAGGAAGCATTCAATAAGATCAAGCAAGCCATTGTAGAAGCACCATCCCTCCAAAGCCCAGACTTCAGAAAAGGTTTCATCTTATATACCTTTTCCTTGGATTCATCACTCATGGCTGTCCTCACAAGAAAGATGCTAACAACGATGAATGACCCATATCGTTCATGAGTACCGGTTTGCAAGGTGCTAAACTGAATTACCCTGAGATTGACAAGCAGGCTTACGCAGTATACAAAGCGGTCAAGCGTTTCCGACCATACATCTTGAAGAACCATGTCACGGTGTTCATCCCTCACCCAGCTGTTCACTCACTTTTCGTGCAGCAAGAGCTGGGAAAAAGATGAGGAAACTGGATGACATGTCTCTAAGAGTATGACCTGGAGTTCAAACCGGCACAGACTATCAAAGGTCAAGGACTCTGCCAAATGGCCGCGGAGGCTGCAAATTCACGTGGGTGCAAAGAAGAATGCTGGGAGAAATAAATCGACATGTATTAGATTGACAACATGTCTCAGCAGGGAAACCTTTCCTGGTACTCTGAAATTTTGAAATATTTTTCCCACTGTGTTATGGATCCTGTTTTAACTACTCGGCATAAATGGGCAATAAGGCTGAAAGCTGCATCCTACCAATTAGTACAAGGAAAAATTTTCAAGAAACATTACAATGGAGTCCTACTACACTGTTTGGAACACGATGAAGCATAAAGCATCCTGACCAAACTACATGATGGATTAGCCGAAGCGCATTATGCAGGTGATACCACTGCCCACAAAATCATGCCCACTGGCTACTATTGGCCAACCCTCTTCAAGGATGCTCATGCATATGTCCGGAAGTGTGTTCAATGTCAAAAATTCACCAACTAGGAAACACAGCCAGTCGCTCCATTACAGTCAGTGGCAGTAGACGAACCTTTTCAACAATGGGGGTTGGACATGATTAGAGAAATTTTACCGCACTCCTCCAAGCAACACCGGTAAATCCTCACTGCTACCGACTATTTCACCAGGTGGGTTGAAGCGATACCACTACGCCAAATCAACGATCAAGAGGTAATAGATTTTGTCACTCATTGTATCATGACCAGGTTTGGTGTTCCAACCTCCCTTGTTTTTGACAATGCAACTTATTTTTTGTCTTTCAAGTTGTATGATTTTTCTTTGGAAAATGGTGTTGTCCTTAAAAAATTTGCAAAATATTACCCCCAAGGGAATGGCTTAGTCAAGTTGACTAATAAGAACCTTATCCTCATAATCAAAAAGACCCTGTTGTCCCACCAATGAAACTGGCATAACGCCCTCCATAACGCCCTTTGGGCTGATCGGGTCACACCCAAATCTCCGCTCGGCACCTCCCCATTTTTTCTTGTGTATGGAAAAGAGGCCATCCTTCCTCCCCACTTATCTCTCCCAAACCTCCAGTTGTCCCAAGAGACCCATGGAACCCCATGCCCCACCTTGCAAGCCTGAATCGACATATTATTGAAACTGGAGGAGGAAAGGAAAAAAACCTAGGAAAAATTTTCCATCCACCAAAGTCGGATTAAGAGATGGTTTGATAAAAATTCCACTAGGAATAAATTTTTTGAAGTAGGAGACCTTGTTCTTAAATTGGATAAATCTCACGAGGAGAAAGGGAAACATTCCAAATTCCAAGCCCTTTCGATAGGTCCATTCTAGATTAAAGAGAAGCTAGGTTCCCACACTTTCAGATTGCAAATTATAGAGGGAAGAATCGAGGTCCTCCCGGTAAACGGGCATGAACTCAAGCACTACTTCACTTAACGGCCCTAGGAGGGCCGTCACCATCCCTGTACCATATTTTTTTGTTTTCTTTTATTTTATTTTTCAGGTTTTTCATTTCCCGCAATAAAAGCACTTATTCAATCAGCGCCTTAGTAAAAGTGTCCTTCTAAGAACTTCAAAAGGCGGAAGGCATTGTAGAAGTCACGCAATTGGCATGCTGCGCCAGGATCTGTGCTGATGAAAAGTATTTCCTAAAAATCACAAAATGTGGCAGGAGCTTGTCTGTGATTGACACCCAAAGGTAAAACATGACCTAGTCCAGGCTACTAAGCGCAGATAGCTCACCTAGCAAGCTTGAAAGGGTGTTTGTGAAAAGAAAGTTGGTTAAAGCGGCAACTAGAATGAAAGGGAACATAGCTAACTTTGGGTGACGCAAGGATATCCGGGAAAACCTAAAGTCCTCATACAGACCAGGAGCAACCTCTCTTGAAAGTAAAATAAGTCAAGATCCCTCATCCACCCAGGCAAAATTGCCTCTATCAAATAAGTTCCCTGAGCACATATAAATAAGTGCCTTGAGCACATTTAAAATAAGTGCAATAGCACAACAATAAAGGGTAAAGGATTGAGAAAGGCTTCCTACGTAGAGAGGCAATGCGACAACTCCGCCAGGGTATTGACTAGGCTCGCCAACAGCGGAGCAACGTCCGTGACTCCGCCGGGACCACGAGGTTCGCAGGCAACGGAGCAACACAATGAGGATGAAATAACTATACCAGATCTTGGAAATCCCTGAAGTGCTCCAACCCTTTCGGTCGGGAATCCAGAAGTAAAAGCTTGATCAACCAGCACCTAAATAGGCAAGCAGGAAAAGCAACCTCGCAAGGTACAAAAGGAAAAAATCATGGGAACCTAAGGGTAAAAGGAACAGCCTGCTAAGGCCCCCTCCCCCCCCCACAAAGATAAATCATCAGTAGAGATTCTGGACTCTAATAGTGAATCGCCATTTGTTGTAGCTGCTACAACACCCTCCAAATTCTTCCCCCCTTTCAAAATTTTGAGCCCCTAAGTCGGCAAGGTGAGGTCAAACCTAAATATTTTTTTTTTCTAAGTCTCCAGGTCGCAAGCTTCTTCATTTTTTTTTATTATGAAAACTTGTGACCCAGCAACCCAGGTCGCTGTGTCACGGGATCGCTGAGTTGCAAACCAAGAAAATTCCATAGTTTGTGACTTTGCGACTTGGCGCAGTCGTGACCCCTAGGTCATGAGGTCACAAGGTCGCACCACCCATAATTTCTGACTTTTGCAACCTAGCACCCCACATTTATGGCACACACGTGTAATCTCTTTATATATATAAACGTCGCTAGGTCGCATTTCACTCCTGCGAAGAAGAAGGAAAATGCCTCTAACAGTCTGACTAGAACGCATTTTTTTTGGGTAAGTTATCGTTTCCTCCTGCTTTTTCCTTATTATAACTTCCTGTTTCTCCCCCTTTACCTCACCAATACTCTTTAAAGCTTCATTCTTACCATAATATTACTTCCCGTGAACCCTGGCATGCTTATATTCCAGATCTATTCTTTCTGCTCTCAACCCATCCATGTTCCCCATCCGAGGCCTAGTGTGACTCTGCGACCTTGCGACCATGCGACTTAGTCGCAGGTCGCTAATTTGCTAAGTCACATCTCATTTCAAGTTGAATGACCAAGCGACCAAGCGACCCAGTGACCCAGTCCCCAGGTCGCCAGGTCGGTAAGTCACATTTCCTTGCAAATTGATCAATCAGCAACCCAGCGACCCAACGACCTGGTCGCCAAGTCACTAAGTCGCATTTCCTATTGAACGCACCCCTGCGTGACCCAACAACCCAACGACCTAGTTGCAAGGTCACTAGGTCGCAGGTTTTCCCCATTCCTTTGGCCATACTTTGTTAGAGATAGCCCTGTTATTATTAATATGAAGTCTGTCTTAACATGGGATGGTTTCCTGACAATACCAGGTAATAATGAAGCAAAGCAAAGTTGTGTATCCATCTCGTCAGCCTCAAGCAACATGGGTCCCCCAGCAGTCCGAAAGAGGAACAAAAGTCCTGAGGTGGAAGTTGTGGAAGAAGAAGAGTTACAATTTTCCCGTGCCCCCATGTATGGAGACTCAGTATGTACCTTTGGCCGGGGAGACAGCATGACCTGGTACCAAATATACCAAAAATTCAGCAAACTTGATTTCCCAGAGGACCTTCCAGATAGGCAAGTGTATATACAGGTAAAATGGTACAAGTTGCATTACGCAGGGGCCCACCCGCCAATATTCCCTTATGGAGAGATTGTAGACTGGATCTTGCAGAGAGTCGATCCCGAGAACTGGGTTATATGGGATCATGCCAGGATGCTGTTGCTGCTCTAAAAGGACAAGACGCCGAGGTGTATTATAGAATTCCTGCCAGGGAGCAAACACTCAACGAAGAATGGTGTACCACCCATGTCGTGCCCATACCTGAGATTTTGAAAGGATGGTGGGAAGAACCGAAGAATTTCTGGGTTAAAAGGGACCAAGAATATCTGATGCAAGGCCTCAGAATGACATACAAACTTGTGGCCGCGATGCTGTGAAGAATGTATGGCCGCCTAGATGCGACCTATTTCAGTGGTACATCAATCTGTCTCATGTACGCCATCACAGTACATGGCACTTGCTTTAATTAGGCCAATGTAATTATAGGAGCCCTCAAATCTAACATCAACGCAGCACTTGCCCCTGACGATGGTTTTGCATCCAAGTTTTACCTGGCTTCGTACCCTTTAGATGCAGTCTATGTAAGGTGCAACTTTAATGGATGGGCGCACAACTGGGTAGTAGAAAAAAGTGGCTAGATTCATAACCATCTCAAGGTGTTTTGGTACTCCCAGTACAAGCAAGATATGGAGTCAATATCAGATATTTTTAATCCCAGTCCTTTATCGCAGATTATTCGGGACGAAGGCTCCTTGCATGTCCCAGCGGGAAATGGAAACAATAACTCAGGTAGCCCATTGGTTCCCGGATGCAGAATATACTACTATAAAAGTGTTCGGGTCCCTCAAAACCCCTCTGGAACTACCCAAGTTTGCGACAGACAAAATCCTGCTCCAAGAAATATGCTATCAGATGTCTGGAGGGTTCACCAAAGTACTGACCAAAGGCAAGAAAAAGCCATGGCCAACTCTACCACTCACCATCGGCACCTACACAGTCAAAGATTTCAGAGAGGTGGAGGCAGAAACCAAGTAGATGAAAGGATTCCATTTTCCCACTTTGGCACATTGGATGTATGACCTGAACAGGATCGTCCCCGCACATTGCAAACAAGCCAAATTCAGGTGGAGCTATCAATACACTGACTGCACCACTGAAGACAGAATCTAAAACTGGTACAATAAAGATAGGGAGTATGCCCCAGATGAATCTGTCAATCAAGAAGGTTAGGAAGGCCAAGACGACCAGAACTTAGAAGAAAGAGCACAGACCACAGGGGGAGCCTCGTCATCCAAGGGAACAACTATAGAGACAACACCCGATCTCATGGCCCAGCAATGAGAAAGAGAGGCTAAAGCTCAGAAGGAGGTTGAATAGAAGGCCAAAGAAGAATAGGAAAAGAAGGGGAAGCAAGTAAAAGATGACCCAAAAAAGATGAAGAAAGAAGAAACCTGCAAAAATAAAGAGGAAGAGCAGAGGAAGAAAGAAGAAGAGCGGAAAAGGAAAGAGGAGCAAGACAGGGTTGAAATTGAACGCCGGTTAAAAGAAAGCCAAGATAAAGCGGAAGCTTAATGACTCTTAAAGGAATAGCAGGACAGACTAGCGGCTGAGCAAAGGAGGAAGGAGGAAGAAGGTAGGAGGTCAAAAGACAAGGCAACTGAAGAGGCAGAGGGCAGCAAGATGCCTCCTCCTAATACTAATATCGAGATGATTCAAACGGGCCCTGTGAGTACAGCTTACGTTTCCCTCTTAGAATTGGGTGTTGTTGTGGGACAAGAGGAAGAAGCATTTGATCTTACGAGGATCTCCTATGACCAATACTCACACAAGATTCAGCAAGAAAAGTGGAGATGCCTAGCATGAGACCGCACTACACCTCTCATAGCTACCACCGGCAAGGATATCGTACTAGACACTCAGACGAATCTAGTAATGATCACCTCAGCTGGCACAACATTTGTAGCTGCCACGGAGGATAATGTTAGCAGGATGAGAAAAGAAATTTTGGACTTATAGAACATGCTGCAAGCTTTGGAGCAGAAAACAACCAAGGCAGAGCTGGAAAAGAAAGCATTGGAAGAAGAGGTACAACAGCTGTAGGCTCATGGCACTTCCTCAAATGAAGCAGCACTGACCATCCAAGGAGAGGGGGTCACATTAGAAGTCACTATAAGGCAAGTGTACAGGGAGATGTTTTCTATAAAGCAAACTATTGCACCACTGCTAAAGGCTTAGGTTGAAATAAAGAAAAATAATGCCCAGGTTAAAGAGGCCTGCATTGCTTTATATCACGTCCTAGAATGGTCCAATGCATACCCATAAGCTCTAGCTACCTTTCCAAAGAGGGACTGGATCAGTACCTAGAATGATAAGGCTCAGATCCAAATCAGGGTACAATCTAAGGAAAATTTGGTCAAAGATCTGGAGAAGGTGATGACCACATATGATCACTTGATCAGTGGCATAGAATCAATGGCTGAGTTACATCACATTCCTCCCCTCGGCCCTCTAAGTGAAGATATAACTTGGCAGCAAAGCGATCAAGATATAAAAGCCTTCATGCAACCCATCAATCAAGCAGCAGCTTCCCAAGATTTATAGGCATCAAGGGAAAATCTAGTCCAGTTTATTATGACATCGGTGCGAATCTACACTAAGTTGGCATCCTTTTCAAATCAGATTAATATCAAAAGAAATACCCTGATTCCAAACGCACTCGAATGCATACTCAAATTAAAGGAAGACACACCTCTGGTCACCCCAATTGCTGCTGATTATCAAGCATGGCAGAACTACCTTCGAGACCAGCTACAAGTGACCGTTCTCGACCTAGAAATCACTCAACTCATAAAATGATCTAGGCATGGCACATGTCATAGAATAAAGAATTTCGTAGGTCGCAGAATCTGTCAAGTCGCAGGTCGCAGGATCCACCAGGTCATAGGTCGTAGAATCCACCAGGTCATAGGGTAGCCCAATGGTCCAGAAGGCAGAAATTCGGAAGCCCAAAGGGAAAGTCTTGTGTTATAAATACCTCCTTCGGGAAATTGTACTGGAATTTTTGTTTGGGACTCAAAGAGATATAGAGCATTGTATAGAAGGACTACACTTTTTTTAGTATGAATACAAGCATTTGTTAACTCCATTTTTGGATCTGATGTTGGTCAATGTGTGAACACTATGAGTATTTTGTTTTCAGTTTCTAACATCTTTTGATTAATGAAACTGTGTCTCCAATTACATCATTTATGCATTATAGTTTTCTAAACATGTGTTAATGGTGCTAAGTTTATTTCGCTTTCTCATGAATGTTAATAACTTTGTTTACTTACATTTATATTATCACCAAAACCATTTAAGGAAGTGAAGGGTATTCTACCATAAAGAATTGTTTCTTCTGTGGTTAGAACAACGTACAAGCATGACCCTAATGATATGCTGTTGACAACATTTCCTTTGGCCCCATGCTTTATAATTCAGCTTGTTACGCATAGTGTTGTATGTTCATTTAATTCATCAATCATGTGTCTTGTATCATCCGAATAAGCGTGTGTTTGCAGGTTTATAGAGTCTTACTGAGACCCAAGGAAAGGAGAATTAAAGTGGTATTCGAGACCCACACCCCGAGACGGGATCCCTATTCCAAACGGTTTAGAGTCTAGTTGGGAATTTTTGCAAGGAGATCTCTATTGTTGATGGAAAGTTTTCCCGTCAACATGGCTCCTATGAGGATTAGGTCTCCTTTTGGAACAAAATAAAAGGAAAATATTTTATGGAATGGAACACGTGATTGTGGGCGGTGATTTAAACTTATCTATGGGATGATATAAAGTGTGGGGTCCATTCTCTCGGTTTGAACCTACGGTGGATTATTTTTTAGTCTGTTGAGAGAGGTTCCCCTTGTAGTACTCAACTTAGTGTTCCTAGAAGAAATTGAGGTCATAAATTGTCAAAGGGCCTAGTAGAAACTGGCCGGGGTGCACTATATGTGCCTAGGTATACGCTGTTTCTCACTACGTTGTGTTTAGTGTTTTTTTCGATGATTTTGGTATTATGGTTTTATTTTCAAAAGGAAAAGAACTAGAGTGTTGGTAAAGAGGTGGATGGTTACACTAAAACGAGCAAAACCTATTCTAAACTATGTATGGCACTAAAGAACAAAAAATGTAAAGTTTGATAATGACTCATAGCAAGGAAATAAATCACAACATTAACTCAATAACTCATAACATGAAGTCATCCAATTCATTCATTAGAAATATGTTAGAATAGCTTGAAAAAGGACAAGTTTAGTGCAAATGAGGTTCTCCTAAGTAAACAATCATCTTACAATATTACAAAGAATCTCATCCATGGCTAGAAGTTTATTGGAACACAATTGGAAAAGATTATTTGTACCAAAATAATATTTCTACTATGAATTAACTTGTAATGCTAAGATCAATGAAATCATTCTATAGCCCAACACATGTCACTACTAAGCCTCATTCGAAAGTTAGAGATTTTCTAGAATAGTTTTTTTTGGAAGAAAGGCTTATTTGTGAAATTGCAAGATTCTTGAGAACAATCGGGGTATAAACTGATATCACTAATTCTTACTGTCCATATAATGATGCATTAATAGAAAGTAAGAACAAGAGTAGTTTGTAAACGGTATGAAGACGTAGAATCCTAATTTTGTGGATTAATACAACTTAAAGAACAATGGATAACCTTGAACTAGAATGCAATTGATCAAACTTGAAACATAGTAACCACAACTAAACTAGAATGCCATTAACCTAACTTGAAATACGAATTGAAGCTGGAACTAAACTAGAATGCCACTAATATAACTTGAAATATAGTGAACGGAGTTGAACTAGAGTGCCATTATCAAACTTGAAATACAATGAGAATTAAACTAGAGTGACATCTACCTCAGAAGTACTACTGACTAGACTAAATATGCAACTAATCAACTGAAATGTTTATTTCTGTCTCATTCGGGAGTTAGTGGTATTTTGGAATAATTTATAGAACATGATTTAGTTTGCAAAATGTTATTTAAATGAGCATGAAACCATAAAATTCAAAAAAACACAACAAAGCTTTAAAACACCACGGCTATGTCTCATCCCGGAAGTTAGTGATATTTTGGAAGAGTTCATAAGATCACGACTAAAATTTTGTAACAAGCAAATACATTGAGCACAAAATCATAAAGTTCAAAGAAATGAAACTAACTCCTAAATACTACGATTATATCTCATTCAATATTAGTGATATCTTGGAACAATTAGTAAGAACAAGACTAGTACGTAGCATCCGATACAAATGAATATAAAAACACAAAGTTGAAAAATTGATTAAACTAGGAATGAAACAAAGGCTAAGTTACTTATCTAAACCATATGAACAAAGCTTCTCGGGTAGCGAGGGCCCTTTACCATCGGATGCTTACAAATATACTTAATATTGACTCAGCTCTTGCAATAAAGTGATGCTTCTTTCATTAAAGGAAAAATTATTAAACGAGTATTACGGTCTTTTGAGATCCTATGACAAAAACAAAATCTAGCTAGCTATTTCTCGGTCTCCAGGCCATACTTATAACAAAATTACATAACTTTCTTTGAGATAAACGAATAAATGTCTTTCCCAACTAAAATCAAATAGAACTCGGTGGTGGTCTCGTACTATGATTAAGGACATCTGTCTGATCCTTGTCCTATTAGAAGTCTATCTCTAGTTTGGTTTCCCAAGTGCACTAACCACCTGTAGACTCAAGCTCGGACTTCGTGGAGAGCAAGAAATGATGGGGGAGTGATGTGGAATACAACCATATGCATTTTCCTTGAGGTGACACCTGTAACCTACGTAAACATGAAGATAGCTGCGGAATAGGCGACTAGCTCTGGGAATGGCTTGTGTTCTGTAGGCGGAGTCTAGTAAATTGCTACAATAACAAAATCATGAAAACATAGCAAGTTAGTCATTATATACATTCTTAAAAGTAATCCTAATCAATCCTATTGATCATTTAAGCCCTGTAATTGATGAGGGACAAGAGAAATGAAGTGAAATGTGGTGGAAAGAAGGACATCTTTGGGGCTCGACACCCCTTTTGACCCATCTCTCACGAAAATGACCCCCACTTTGGAGGAACGATCTAATGGGTGATTTCGGCATAGAAAAACATTGGATAGGTTTATTCTAAGTGATTATTTCTCCAATAGCCCTATCGAGTTTAGGTAATGGGTTGGTACTGGTGGGATCTTTGATCACTCCTATTCTTCTTGAACGTGGGACCTTTCAAAAAAACCCTTGCTCCCTTCAAGTTCAATGCTAGTTGGCTCAAGGAAGAGGTTTACCACCAAATGGTGGTTGAACTTTAATCCCTCTTTGAAGAGGAGTTTCACATGCCCGAGGCTTTCATCGATAACATGAAAACAATCAAGAAACAGCCATACTATGGGAAAAAGATAAAGCCCAAAAAGATGCGAAGTCCACAAAAATTATCAACAATTATTTAGACACTTTGTATATAATAGTGATGGGGAGCGGGGTTTTGTTGATGAGAAGGCTCGTAACAAAATTAAGGAGTTTGATACTAGAAGGAAGAAAATATTGAATGATAGAGCGGGAGGTTTGGCACCTTAGCAGCCGGAGGCCATTTGGTTGGCGGCGGGGAGATGAGAATACAAATTTATTCCACAATTATGCAAAGGGAAGGAAAAACAAAAACACTATTTGGGAAATGGAAAAATCATCTAGGATAAAGCGAACATGTTCAAAGAACTCTCATATATGGGCATGAATCATTTTAGAGTCTTTATTCGGCTACTGAAGGGTTAATATTAGGGAAGTCATTCGAATTGTACCCATCTATTCCCTCTATATACGAATGATGGAAGTAATCGGAGGCTCATGGCACCGGTGGAATTAAAGGAGGTTGAACACATTCTAAAAGTTACGGAAGAAAAAAACTGGGATGAATGAATGGATGGTAGAATTTTCCAACATTTTTTTGACCTAATGGGAGATACCATCACTAATGTGGTGGAGGAATGTCATTCACTTGGCCAAATTCATGGCAGTCCTCAAATCCACCTTCTTAGCCCTCATTCCAAAATGTGATGCTCCTTCGTCCTTTGATGACTTCTTTCCTATCTCCCTTTGTAATTGTATCTACAAAGTGATTTCTAAAAAAGAATTTCCAACTATTTGAAATCTAATCCTCTCTAGGTCCATCTCAAAGAACAATTTGGCTTCCTAGACGACGGGAAAGTTCATGTGAAGCAATTGGGTGGCATAGGAGACCCTCCACAATATTAAAATTTCACATAAAAGATCAGGGGTGGTCAAGATTGACCTCTCCAAGACATATGACGAAATTAATTGGCCACGAAATCTCAGAGCTTTTTCGACCCATGCGGGGGCTTCATATTGATTTTATTAATTGGGTTATGAGTTGTATTACTATTTATTTTTGTTCTTATTAATGGAGTAGCATCACATTTTTTCACTAATCAAGGAGGTTTGAGACATGGATGTCCATTATCTCTTCTACTTTTCCTATTGGCGAGTTTGAAGGTGTTGGTAAACTCATTCATCATGCAAGAAGACTCGGATATCCAAGAATTGAAGTGGCTACAAATATTATTATCACCCATCTTCTTTTTGTGGATGACATTATGCTCTTCGGCAACGGGGACAGTAGAAGTTAGAGCTCTTAAAGATATTTTAGATCTTTTCATGAAGGCGATGGCCCTATCAATCAATAATCAAAATTCCTCACTTGCTCACGAGGTACATCTCACGAAAATGATTTTTTTGGATGTATGGTCTTCTTCCTTTTACTCAAGCATACACTTGGGTACTTGCGTTAAGTATCTATGATTTACTTGCTCAAACTGATGGGTAATGAAAACAAGATTGGTTCTAGCTAGTCTCAAAATATAGAAGAGAATTAATTCTTGGAGCCATAAATGGCTCTCGAGAGTGAGGATATTAGTCCTAATAAAATACGATTTTACTAGCCATCCCGGTCTACATTGGATCAACTTGGCTTGGTCCCCATTGGCATTTTAAATAAAATCAAAAGCATTTGCAGTAATTTCCTTTAGTAGGAGGTGGAAGGGAGGAAAAAGAAACCCTTCCATGGACGCTGGGAGAAGATCAGCTAGAAAAATGAATCGGGACGGTTGGGGTATCGAAGCAGATTAAAAATTTTACTTCTTCCTTGGCTCCTAAATCAATCTAGAGGCCAATATCTGAAAATAACTTGTGGACCTCTGTGGTCGGAAGAAAATATGTTGATGCGGTCCCATTGGATGAGAGCGTATTAGGTCCCGGTTAGAGATTATAAGCGTGCATCAACATCTAGAAAGTATCCATTCTTGTTTTGTGTTTGGTGGAAATGGCCTCATAGGAAAATTGGAAATGGGGCTCGATGCGGGGCCAATTCTGGATCCATAGGTTAGGGTGGGCAAAATTACACACTCTCTATGGGTCTTAATTTGGACTCTATCCTTTGAAAAGGCTGTTTACTACGGCTCGGATTGACGACCCTGGTTAGGTCCACTATACGGGAGCTCGAGGCATGGAAAATGGGCGAGGCAATTGATCTGGAAATTAAATGGGTCGAAGAATGGAGGGATTATATTAAATTGACACCAGTCTTTATTTAAAATGTTAGTCATGAGTATTTTTCACGTTTTGTTGATGATGACTAGTTTTAAAGCCAAGTTTTCTATGACTAATCTCCAATTTGTCAAATTTTCGAGTTGGAAAACACCCATAAATTTTTCCCTCTTCTTCAATCATCCCATGATGAGATAAAACCTAATTTTCAAGCCCTATCTAGCCTCGGTCGGTTTCGCTTGTCCATCGGCTCCAAAGAGAATACTCAGAATCTATATAAAAAGTCTCCCCTAAGTTAGGTAGTGGCACTTTAAGTGATTTTCCCTTGGACAACTATCCTAAAGCCAAAAAGAAACCCTACATATAATATCAACCGGTCCTAAATGACCTTACTATTATACAAATAAAGATTGATTACACCCTTAGGTTGCGCCACTTATGATTGCTTAATGTCTCGGCAATGCATATGCCATGGAGTCAAGGAATTGATATTAGGTGGATTTACAATGTTTCAATGTCTTTTTCAAGAGCGAAGTGTAGGCAAATGTTCTAAAAGACATTATTAAACTTAACATGAGAAGAAAGCGCTTCTCATGTGGTTTTGGCTGGAATGCAAGTATTGGACGAGAGAGTTATTTCAATAAGCTCTTGCAAACACAGTCAAAAGGTTAGTGACTTGTGAATAACAAGTAATACTCTGCTGAATCTTGGTAAGTTTGATTTTGATGTCTAAAGGTCCATAAGGGTATTTTAACGACAAGATTACATGTATCGAGAGAAATTCCCATCATGGCATATTGTCAATTTCTCAACGGTATTTTCTTAAGCATGAATGGCGATTGAAAAGGAAAGATGACACTATTTGAAAGCGAGATGAGATCGCATCAGCGATAAAACCTCCTCATTACATGAAGCGAGAGGTTGAATGACTAAAAAACTCCTCCAAACATGGCTTGAGAGGTTGAAGACTAAGAAAACCTCCTCCATACATAGGCGAGATGGTCATGTCATTGGATTGAAGCCTCCTCCATACGTGAGAAAATGGTCGAGTCATTGGTTGAAAGCCTCCTTTATTTACAGCGAGAGGGTTTGGCAATGTGATAAAGGCATCCTTCATCTAATAAGCGAGAGGGCCGGGAATGAGGTATGGTATCATTTAAAGGGCACAAAGCTAACAATGATGAAAATTTCTTGAAAAACTTGCTTAACACCTTGTCTCCAATAGATGAAGACCACTAACACAACAATAGTGTCTCAAAGATTGATTATAAGGTTTCACTAGTTGAAAGGTAGAGTCTAAGTGTAGTGGGAAACAATTGAAGGCTTATGAATAGAGAAATGGTGTTAAAAATAGAGGCAGTGGTGTTTTGAAAGGTGCTTACATGAGTTCCATGTTGTTAAAACACGAAATTGAAATACGGTGTGGAAACTAATTGGATGATTATGAAAGAGAGAAATATTGTTAAGCAATAGCGAAGAATTGATGTGTTGATGATTCAAAGAAACTTGCTTTTCATGTCTATAAAGATCTTGTTCAAAAAACTCATCAAAATAGACAAGAAGGTAACTTCTTGGCCCCCACGAAGGTTTTGCAAATAGACACATAGAGATAGTATGTGCAAGAAAGGATGTGGCAAAGTGTTTTGAACTCGAAGCAACACTTTCAAGCAAATGAAGCATGCCAGCATCCTGACAAAGGCCTTTTCTTTATGAAAACATGTAAAATACCTTGCTATTGAATTTGATTGTAGGAGGGGTTTTTAAAGGAGTTCCTTTTGATAAACAAATGATGGTAAAACCTAGGTGAATACAAATGAGTTTCTTCACCCACAATCAAAAGAAAATCTGAAGCACTGACAGTTTGATTAACTCCACGGTGGGCATGATTATCATAAAACACCGGGAGAGAAGGAGTTGTCAAAGTAAGTTTTAGAGTGGCCATTTATCTCCTTCCAAGATATGGCAAAGGATGTTTCACACAAATCATTGATATGTCTTTGAGCAAGGTTTTTCCTTTAAGGGTGAGAAATACGCAAAGACGAGTTTCTTCTTTAATGAGAAACATTGAAAGACGATTAGAAGGGGTTTGTTGTTTCTTAAAGAAACCTTTTAATTCAACAAGAGCCATCGATATAGTGTCATTCCAAGGTCGACCAGCACCACTTTGTCATTAACTTGAGCAAATATGAGTCTGTTTATGTTTTAAAAAGGACATTTGCTTTATGTATGGTTATGACTCAAAGCCTTTTAAAAAAAAGGGCATGAAACCCTGCAAATAGATATGATGTTTGAGTTCATATAAGAGGTGGGAAATTTGTTGCAAAGCTCATTTTTCAAATTCAAAACTCACCAAGTGCTCCACGAGCATTCACGGACGAGCAAAAAAGTTTCAAGTAATTTGAAGCTTTTAAGGCTTAAAGCATGCACGAACGCGCTGGAAAAGCGCGGCAGCGTTTAACGGAGAGAAAGTAGAAAGGATTTATATAGTTGTGTGGCACACACAGCGCGTGGGTGGCACACACAGCGTCGGTGCCTTTGCCCGAAGGCCAGATAGCTTACAACGCGGCGGCTCTTCCATCTAAACGTGCGGCTTGCTCGAAGGGCCCTCGAAAAGCATATTTGGAGCTTCCAAATGATCAACAAAGGCCCCTTGAAAGGTTTCGATGTATTCTCTAGTCCCCTTGGTGCATTTGAAATTCTAAAGGGGGTGTTGATACCATGTTTTTACAAAGGCGAAACAATGATTGAAGAGTGGAGTTCTTGAGTATAGAATCGAGGTGGTTTATTCTTGTGTTACGAAAAATTGTTATAGTAGAAGGCTAGGGTGTGTTTATATCGGTTTAAAAAGGCCTAAAGCTACTTTGAACCAAAGTGATAAACCATATACTAATGACAAGACGAAAACACGATGGTAGAGGTTTTCAGGATTCTTTGTAAGGTGTCACAACAATGATAAAACATAATTAACCTGTTTGTTTGAAATCTAAGGTAAAACAATGTTTATAAGGTGAAAACAATGTTTGTAAGGTCAAAGCAGTGATCATGATGTGAAAGTTTTGTTAGTTCAAAAGTGACCTCTCTACATGGTAAAAAACAAACTTTGTGCAGCTTCCATAATCCAAAAATCAAAGTATGTGATTGAAATATTTTCTCTAGATAACTTCAGGTTGTTTTTGTCTACCTTTTTATAGAAACCGATGAACAACGGGGAAAGGCATTTTTGGGGAAAGGGTGATTTTTTTTTGTCTAAATACAATATTGTTTTGTTTCTATAAAAAAGCAGTCCTTGTTCAAATAACAAACCACAAAATCTCTTTTCAAAATACTTTTCCCAAACCTGATGATAATATTGAGTTTGTTTCATTTTGACAAATACTTGTTTTTTGGCATAAAGAGAACAAAGCATTGAGCGATAAGGAGGACAAAGGTATGGTTGAGAAAAAAATTTCAAGGACCATCGAGACATCTTGGTTTTCAAAGAACATTCAAAACAAAAATTCTTCCCAGGCAGAGACAATAGAAATTAGCCTTCACGGGAGGTTTGAGCTATTTCAAGTTTGAAGAGGTAAATTCCCATCCATCGATCTGTTTAACTTTCATGAGGTTAGATTGTCTAGATTTTGAAGGGTGCGGGAGGTGAAAAACTATTCCCCTTTGACACATCTTTCTTTGAGATTTGAGAAGCATTTTCGAATTTGGTAGGCTTAGATTTCAAATTCTCTCCAAGGTCCATTTCCAAGGCCACCAAAATCCCTTATGTCAAGAAGTGGTTTAAACAAAGCCACCTAGACTCGAGCAATACAAGCCTTTTTTTTGAAGCTTGAGCATAGAAATTCATGTCCATCCATTTTCCCCTTCTCATATCTATTGACTAGTTATGCCCCCTCATGAAGATAATCATGAAATACTTCACTTGCGAGGGAAGATTCTCTCAAGTCCTATACTTACCATGTCGATTGATCATGCATTTCACAAGAGCCAAATTGTTAAATCTCCTTTCTTCCTACATAGAAGTATTGAGAAAATGGCCTCCCTTGTTCGAGGAAAAAAACCTCCTTCTCGTGAGCAAGCACATACTCTTCCATTACTCCTCATCAAGGTTATTAATCTTCATCAACTTGAGAAGAATGAAATCTCTTGGGGTCTTTTCATTTGCACATCAAGATTTCGCCATTGTCCCCTTCATTTCATACATCTCCTTCACCTTCCACTCACCATCCTTAACGCTAACCCAACCAAGCTCATTCCCAAAGCTCAAATTTCCCATTGAACAAGAAAAGAGCATAATGAGAAGAAAGAGCATGAGTAAGAGGAGGAAGATGATGATGACGGCATCATGATGAAACATGGCAACAAGGGGAAGAAGAGCACGGTGAGAAGCGAGCGACGGAAGCATAGCCTGGCAAATTTGGCAATGAGGAAGAAGGGCATGATGAAGAAGAAGGGCTTGATGAAGAGGAAGATGATGATGAGAGGCATCATAAGGAAGGTGACATGATGGCTTGATTCTGTTAGAGTGAGGGAAGGCGGCTGATGAAGAAAAGGGCGACATGATGAACGAGGTGCAACACGGTGAGGAGAGCTGACCCCTAAAAAAGAAATGCAAGAGGACCATCAAGGCATCCATGAAGAAACTCAAGATAGTGGAAAGAATGATGAGGAAAGTAACAAAGGAAAAGAGCCAATAGAGCATGTGCTAGCTGCCTCTCCTAGGCAAGGGGACATGCTCTCTTCTCCAAAATTTTCCAAGCCTAGACATGAGGAAAAGGGTGCACAAAGAGCTGTAACTCCAAATGTTACTAGGGCCCACTCCGGAGCCAAAGGGAAATTGCCGAAGCCCATTATCAAATTTCCCAAAGGTGGAAGACTAAAAGAGCCACCCAAAGCAAGGGAAAGGAGAAAGAAGAAAGCAACAGCGAAAAGGAGAAGGACTTCGACATAATTCAAATCCAAAGTGATGATAGAAAAAATGAAACTGAATCCTAGAAACTCTCTTGATCAATGAGAAAACCAAATTGATGCTTTGAGCAATGATCTAGAGAGGGATAAACTTAAATCACTTTTTGCAAATTCAAAACAAACGGATAGTGTTCATATGGCGGTATATGAGACACGAGGCCATCGGGAAAATACAAAAGAGGCCTCCGAGCCCATGAAGTGAGATTAGAAGAACTCATGTGAGTTCGATGAGAGCGAAGATGAAGATCAACCCATGAAAAGAGGCCAAGAACCATGGGGCTCAAAATCCCTTGAGAAACTGAAAAGGAAGAATTTGCCCTTCTCCCATATACATCCTCTCACTACTTTGTTCACGAAGAGATAGAGAAAAATCGAGAAGCATGGCTTGAGGAGGGGTGAATGATCACTTAGAAGAGAAGTTGGAGAAGGAAAATAGAGATTTGGACTATTGGAGGATGACCGGGCACTATAAGAAGCTTAATCGGTTTTCCGGTGGAAATTAAAGGCCACACGGGAAAAACTCAAGGATGCCACGTGTGGTCTTTGTGAAATTGAAAGGAAAAGAACGAGGTTGAAAGAATGAAGTTTAAATTTACGGACACAATTAAGAGAGGCGAGGGAAGAAGTAGTTGAAGTCAAATTATAATTAAAAGAGGCCAAGGTGGACGGAGAAATTTAATGGTAGACTTTGAAAAATGAAATAATCATCTGGACAAGTATGACAAAACTTTTTCAAATTCAGAGAAGATGCCGAAGAGAAGTCCTCCTCTAAGGAAGGTGGTGAAAAACACAAGGAAAATAAATATGTGGTTATAGTCTGAGAGAAAAAATCTCAAAGGGTAGGTTAAATAGTTGGAAGACCAAATGGACATGGTCCAAGAAGAAGTCAAGAAGAGAGGGTTGAATATTAGATTGGTAGATGAACCTGAAGAGGTACAACTTGTTGTTGCTGAAGATGAGATACCCAAATACTGAGGGGTTAATTTAAAATATTTTTTATTAAGTTTATAGCTTGCATGTAACACAAATTTTGATTTAGAAGCTTATTTTTTGAAGAAAATTTCCAGATCTGCGCTTTCAGCCAAATCAGGCAGTTTCATAGCAAGGTCTAGCCTAGAGGGCCGAAATTCATTACGAAATTTCTATAGAATGTTTTTTATTTAAAAAATCAGTTTTGATGGAGATCCAACGAGGGAAATTGATGATATTTATCTCATATGACCTGAAAAACACATCTTGATTTGCAGAGAAGGAAAAAAATAGGTTGAATGGAATAAGTAAACATGCTACTAAATTTTGCTACAAAATTGCCTAAAGTCACTATGTTTTTATAGTGAAATATTTTGAATGAGTTTTGAAGGTTTGGAAATCATGTTGAAGAACAAAGAGCCACCTGGAGACATCCAATATTACAGCGGTCCATCCCAGCATAAATTCATTTCTTTACATATGTGTCACTTATCCAGATCATTATGAAGACAAAGTTTTAAATAGTGTTTATCTTTTCCTAAAAAATAGGACTGTTGTTTCCTAAATCTAGGGGTACATTAATGTCTTATGTGATGGAGAATGCCACTTGAGTGTCTCATCCTTATCCATTTAATTGTCCCACTGCTGAAGAAGTGAATGAAATAAATGTAAAATATAGTCCTATTAGAAGTGTAAGTCTTTAGAGACTAGGTGCCTTTTTCTGTTCCAAAAATGTAGTTTTTAGTTATGATTAGGTGTCAAAGTCATGGTTTGATGATCTAGCCAACTAGGTAGAACCTGTGTAAGAAAAATAGGTCTATTTATAGATAGGAAATCGAATGAGAAAGGGTTGGAAAATTCTTTTGACACTACCACTATTGTAAATCTTTTATATTAGTAATAGACAATGATTGTGTTTCTGCTTCACATGAGATTCTTGAGATGTTTCAATGAGTTATGTCTTATGTTTCCTTTTATCTTGCTTCCAGTATCTTGATGTTAAATTACTTAAAATTCATGTTAGCATGCTCTGACTTCCTTTTATCATTGAGCTATTGATTATTTCTATGTGTTAGTGTTGCCCTTTCATTGAAACAGAAAAAGCCTCAGTTTCCATAAGGAGATATACTTTTCATTCAATTCCTTCTTACTGACTCCATGAGCGCGATGGTAGTGAAATATATTTGATTTTTCACCAGCAATCAAATACATTAAGACACTCACAAAGTTAACCATATGTTTAAAGACCTAATTGAGAAAATCATTAGATAAATTGAGAGAACCATCTCAGATTGGAGAGACTAATCCTCAGTCAAAAGTTGGTTTGAAAGAGTTACTCTAAGTTTTCTGGTGGAGCAGCCCATTAGGAACAATTTATAGATAATAATATATTTTATGTTTGTGTTTTGTTAGATGATCATGATAACGATGATTAGATGATGTTAGGGAATTTGAATGTATATTTTAGAATATGATGTTTGTGTGATGGTTATTCTGATCATGATGTTTATTTTTAATATTAAATCATGATATTTATTAAATATAATGCCATGATTGTAATTTAAATTTAAATTTTAATTGTATGTAAAATTGTAAAATTGTAATTGTAATTGTAGTTGTAATTTTAATTTTAATTGTATGTAAAATATTTGTAAAATTGTTATTGCAATTGTACGTAATTGTATTGTGAAATGATTGTAATTGTAATTTTAATTGTAATTGCATGTAAAATTGTAATTGTAATTGTTGTTGTAATTGTATGTATTGTCATCATTCAATTTTATTAAAAATTTTAAATTTGTAAATTTGTAAATTTGTATGAATATAAATATTTGTAAAATAATAAATATATAATAATATAAATTTTTGTAACGTAATAATGTCTAGAAAATAATGCAAATAAATTAATGTTTAGAATTTTCATTATTTTATTATGAACTTACATACCAAAAATAACAATATACATTTTGAATATATCATTCACACACATTTAAAGCAATCAAATAGTTGTATTATTTTAGGAATTGACATAAAAAAAAAAAACTTGATATAGTGTGCCATTGTTTTTCGAGATCAACATAATTGCAAATTATAAAGTGAAATGATTTTAACATTAAAAAAATAAAAACAAATTAATTCAAAAAACATATTATATTGTTTCGAAAAAAAGAGTCTTAGTAATAAGGTTAATTCATATTCTTTATAAAAACCCATCTTAGAAAGTACAAATGATGAAAAAACACATGTACCATGTTGTAGCTCCTAGAGACAACCCTAAGTTGCAAAATACTAGTGCCTACGAAATCTTAAAATCAAAGGTTAATTGTGAACGATTGTATAAATGCCTCTGACGGAATGTGGAATAAGAGAACAAAGGATTTGGTGGTTCATGGACAAAGAATACTTTGCAGTCGATTCATGTGAATTACCTATACTGTGAGAGGGCTCAAGAGGCTGCAAGGCTTGATGGCTTTTAATTGGGCCAAGTATAAAACAATGAGCAAAAACTTTAAAAATATGCAGAGGTGGCGAGGAAGAAAAAAGAATGAACCCACAAGAGACGAGCTTAAGATATTTAAGAATCTATCCCCTAGTGACCTTAGAGGAAGCGGATATGAATGAGATATAGGAAACAATAGAGGTTCACAGAGCACAAATTAAGGGAGTGTGGCAAGCTTAATACATGAGTGTTAGAACCTGAGAGTTATGCAAACACAAATTCATGAATAAAATTGCAGACTACTAGTAGCTACATTATACAAACCTTCAAAGCAACATAGTATGACAAATGATTATACATAAAGAGAGATTACTAAAAACAGAAGGAAAAAGATACATACTACTCATTTCTCCATCTCGAATCCAAATAAAAACGCTGCATTATATTGAGTTCAAGCAACTCTTCCAAATATGCATCTCAGAGCACAGGGAGCACAATCATACAAAACTACAGAAAAATTCTTCCAGAATTCTAGAACCCTTATTTCATATTAGAACATATTATATATAAAGTTTCCCTGAAGGGTCTATGGTACTTGATCATTTATGATCGACCCATATCTATGAAATCAAAACATGCTACCTAACTTGCAGAGTGTACATTGGGGAATTACTTCTGTACTGAAAGAATTAAAACAGGAATGGGATGAAATTGAGATTTCACCAACAAAATAATCACAATTAAACGAAAAATAGAAAGGACATGGTCGCCCATTTAGGCTAATAATGGGAGCCTTCAAGATGGAATGGCGAGGAGCTGTCTTAGGTGTACAGGATGATTGTCATTTTACGATTCCATCTATTTCCTGCAGACCTCCACTCCCTTAGTCTGGTGATTTCCTTATAATTAATTATGGAGAGGTCATTCGTATCGAGTAGACCTAGTCCTTTAGTTGATATCTCTTGAGAAGACCACATAAGCCACAATTGTATGTTCGGCCTCAAAATCCCATGCGGTATCTTGAATTACAAAAAAGAGAATTAGATTCCGGAGGGGCTCTCAAGTGATAAGTAGTATCGGAGAGGGGAGGAGCTATGAAATGCTGAGAGGAAGGCATTTTGAGGAGTGGGTGGTAATGAAAACCATCCTTTCCAGACGCGCCCCCCCCCCCCCCCACTACGATAAATTACGAATGTTGTAGGGGGGGGAACTCGATAAGGGTCGTTGGATGCATTCGAGTGGAGTGGAGCTGAAGGTAGAATGGCGGAACTGGGAGTGGGTTTAGTGGAAGTTGTTTATATTGAAATGGGTGAAATACAAGCCATGGGGGGCTATTGATGGCATGGAAAAGTGGTGGGACACATGCCCGTAGATTGCATGTTACAATATTTAGCTGGGAGCAGCGAGTGGTAAAAGTTAAAAGCTGCGGGGAGTGATTTACGACCGCAGGAAAGGTTACATGGTAGGGTAAAGTGGGGCTGACTGCATTGGCAAAGTTATAAAGCGGTGAATGGTTATGCGGTAATTGTACGAGGCTTCATAATATACGAAAAGTATTACAAGCGACTAGAAGTGGGAGGCAAAGGTACCATGGTGTGGTCAACCGCATCGCAACTTAAACAAAATACTTTGCAGGCGCTTAACTAGTAAGTTACAAAATGTGCGATATGTGACATGCGACATGCTAGACACTGCAAAGTGTGGAAAGGAAAAAGGTAAGGAAAATGTTGAATACAAGGGTTTGCATATGAATTTCGGTGATGTATCAAGATTGTATGGGTCCCACCAATTTGCATCGGCAAAAAGATAAGTTTTGGTAAGTCTTAAGACGTAAAGGTTAAAACTTGCGGGGAGTGGCATTACTAATGAAGAAATGAAATGTGAGACTTTAAAAAAAATGAAAGTGAAGGGTAAGAGAGGGTAAATGAGGGTAAAGAGGATAAATGAGATGAAGGATGGTGGAAATGAAGTTTTATCACCATTGAAAATTATTAGCTACATTTTCCCCTTTGTATTGAACTAAGATGTAGATTTATTCCTTTGAAGCTATTTGACAGTTAGGACTTGCCTTCCTTTCTCCTTCTCCCCTTTGTGTACGGTCACATGCCAACATTGGCTCCAAATGGGGACAACGTGTCGTTCTTCGGTGCATTGAGAACGTGCAGACCTGAATGCCTATGATTTTATTGGGTACATGGAGTCGCAAATGCACACTGAATAGACAAATTTTTATACCAATGATCAAGTGGACACAAAATGGATGATGAAATGGGGGATGATATGGAAGATGAAATGGAAAATCCAAACATTGGATGAAACAAAATGGGAATAGTGGAATATGATATGGAAGATGAAATGGGAGAAATGCAAAAAAAATGGAGTACAATGGAATCACATATATAGTGAGCTAGCTTAGCCCTCATCATTGATGAAAATAGAACTTGAGGAACTTCCCATTGACGGTCACCTCAAATATATTTCCTTCTATGTTCTCCAGGGAAAAAGTATTTTTGCCTTTAACTTCTACCACCCTGAAAGGACCAAACCAGAGGAGGTCGAACTTCCCATGTTTTCCTTTGTCCTCTCTCTTGACATCCCATCACAGCACCAAATCCCCTACCTAGACTTCTCTATCTTTGGCTCGTTGGTCCAATAAGCCTTTCATTTTTTCTTAATATTCTGCCAAACTTAGGCTTACATACTCCCATGTTTTTTTCAACTCCACCAACTGATTCATTCTTCAGATAAGGTCATTTCGCTCCTCTTCACTTTATTGTAAGAATCGAGCCACAAATAATGCAAGCTGGATAGGGAAAACTATGGCTCTGTCATACACCAGTTGATAAGGGGAATTTCATGTGGATAATTTTGTGGTGATGCGATTTGCCAAGAGTCAAAATTTGAGATGGGAATCCAAGTTCTTTTGATTTTCATTTATGGTTTTCTTCAAGATCCTCACTAGTGTCTAGTTAGATGATTCTACCAACCCATTCCCCTTTGGGTAGTATGCAGTGGAGTGGCCCAACAAGATGTTGTAACGCTAACAAAAATTAACAAATTTGTCTGACTTGAAAGCCTGGGAATTATATGTAATTATTCTAGCTGGGCATCCAAACCTAGCTATTATATTCTGCAATAGGAACATGATCACAACTAAATTTGTAGAATTTATTGCAGGCACGACCTCTACCCACTTGTTTAAGTAATCTATGGTAGTGAGGATCCATCAATGTTGATTACTAGAGGCAGGGTGAATATCTCCTATGAAGTCAATCCCCCATTGTTTAAAAGGTTCCTCAACATGTATTGGAATTAATGGAAGAGGTGCATACCTTTTTTTTTCGGCGAACACCTAACACTTCTCGCAGGCTCGGACATGGGAATGTATATCGCCAAACAAATTAGGCCAAAAGAACCCTGCCTTCAGGATATTGTGTGCAATGGATCGCCAACTGTAACACCCACCACATCTCCCTTCATGGAACTCAATCATCATGTGGTCAAATTCTTGCTCTGTCAAACACAATAATAAGATTCTCTTCGGGTCTCTCCAATATATTCACCCATTTTCCACAATGTACTTTTGAGACCTCAGTCTCAAAGTGTGATACTTGGTCTTATCATAGTGAGGGGGACACCTCAGCATTAAAATATATTCTACTATATCTTTATACCATGAGTATAGAAGGTACTTGACATGTGCTTTCTTAGCGGAAGATTCTACTCCTTGGTGTGTTCCTGTGTCCTCCTGTGCCTCTCCCCCTGTCATAGACAAATTTATTCCTAGATCTTTACAGTTGCATTCAGATAGGATCTTTTCCAGCCCCTAGCCTTTAATGAGTTTAGTAGGATTTATCTCCACTAGATCTTGGATATCCATTTTCCCCTCTTTCCTTCACTTTCACCCTATACTAGAATATCGTTTACTACTGCAGTGGGTACATAGGCTGTTATGGCTAATTGTAACACGTACATCCAGAATGCCTTCAGATATTTGGCCATAGCATAATAGTTCCTCTCAGGATATCATATTTCAGCTCGGCATCTTGTACGACTTGGCTGAAGAATGAAATGGGCTGCTCATGCCCTTCAGCATTTTTCTGTAAGAGTATTGCAGCTATAGTGTGAGGAGAGGCAAAAGAGAAAATCATCAACGAATTCCCATAATCTAGACCAGCCAACACTTCGGCTTTCGCAAAGACCTGTTTGATCCTTTTGAAGGATTCCTTGGATTCAAGGGTCCATATTACTTCATTGTTCTTCTTCAACATCCCAGTGATGTTTTGGACAATCTCGAAGTAGTTGGGAATGAACCTTCTAAGGAAATTTATTATTCCCAGGAACACCTGTACCTCATTTTTTTTCTTGGTATGGCAATACCATCTATCACCTCTACCCACTTTGGGTCGATCTTCACTCCCTCCTCAGTTACTATGTGCCCCAAAAAATTTCCTTCCTCCAATGAAAGCATGGATTTTTGAGTATTTAGAGACAGGCCATACCTCCAGTATTTATCAAATTTTTGATGGATGTGCTCTATATTTTCAACATCATCCTTTGAAAAGACGATGATGTCATCCAAGTAGATCACCAAAAACTTGTCTTTCACCCCTATGAAAGCAATGTCCATTGCACGCTGGAATGTAGCACCGGCATTTATCAGGCTAAAGGACATTCACACGTATATGAAGGTTCCCTAAGGCATGGTGAATGTCATCTTCTTTTGCTCTTCGGCGAGCACTGCCACCTGATTATATCCTAAGAAGACATCCATCATGGAAATGCAGGAGGCTTCCACGACCTTTTGCATGATGTGGTCCATATTTTGGAGGGGAGAGTCATCATTAAGTGAGGCTTTGTTTAGATTGTGAAAATACATGGAGAGCCTGATTTCATCATTCTTCTTTCTTATCGGCACTAGGTTCGCCACCCATTCAAAGTATATTAATGGGACAATGATCTTGGATTGTAATAGCTTATTTATTTCCTTCCCTATAGCCGGGAGGAGAAGGGGGTTGATCTGTCTCATCTTCTACCTATGAGGCTTTGCATCTTCCTTTAGACGTATTTTGTGATGTATAATGTCTATGTCGAAAGTCTTAATATCCTGGTATGACCAGGCGAAGATGTCTTATATGATTGGAATAGACTGAGATAATGACCTTGGTATTCTTCAGGAATGCCTTTCGTCAGCTTCACCGCCTTCAGATCTTTTTCTATCCCAATATTCACATCCCTGATAGGCTCGTCGAGGGTCATTTTACTGGGGTTTACTGGGATGTCATTTTTGTTAAACAATCTCTCCAATGGCACAAGCCCCCTGGGAATGAAATTTCCTTTTAATTTCAGAACATGGTGTCCAGTCAGTATCTCTTCCCACCTTGTTTTTTATTCTTCGTTGTTATCCTCAGAGACTGAATCAATCACCATATTTGAAATTTCGCCTATCATTTCCATGAAACGATAGACCTGCTCTTCATCTCCGAAGAATTGCCAATTCTTTACGTTGTCAAGAATGGAAGGGCTCTATCACACTTCAACCTCATATCTGAGCAAAGGGTTCTGCGAGGGGCAGAAATTACTAGAAGCCACAACTAGGGAGTTTTCCATTATATTTCTATCCCTTGGCATCAATAGAATATTAAATGCAGAAAATAAGTTCTCAATTAAATCCCATACCTCATTTATGTAGGCTCTGAGCTGCGGGTGTTTAGTTTGGCATTGGCTCCTAACTTTCCTCAATACAACCTCTGAATCTCCAAACACCTTGAGGTTTTATGTGTTCATATACCTCTCTATTTGCAACCCCAACAACAGGGCTTCATATTCAGCCACATTATTTGTGGCTTCAAATTTTAGCTTAAAGGAGAGGGGAACCAAGCATCCTTCTGGTGATATCAAGAGTACCCCAACCCCATTCCCTTCTCGTGAATTAGCTCCATCAAACTGCAAGGCCCATATCTTGCTTTCCTCTCTACTCATAGGATTTTTATGTATTATAGGAAAAATCTCTGTTTCTTGCAAGAAATCTTCATCCTCCTCAAGAATAAGACAATATAGTTCACCCTCCTTAGTATATACTGAAGAATTCATCGAACCATTAGATTTGGTGACCATATTCATGAATCTGGATTCATGGTATAATCGCCTTTCCTCCCTACTGAATATTGGAATAGTGGCATAGGTGAGTTCAAGCTATATGGATCCTCCGATCTTGGTACCCTAGGATCTGGACAAAAATATTCCAAATCAAGCTGGGATAACAGCCACGACAATATCCATTACCATGCTTTAGGTCTGAATCTGGGCCAAATCTACTACCAGATATTTTATCATGCCCAAGCATTTCACCCTCTTGGAATCAAAAGAATACATATCTTTATATGGCTTGGTGATAAACCCAACTGCTCCATAACAGACAATGACAACAAATTATGTGAAGCCCCAATATCTAGCATGCAGTTGTGAAATAACAGGTCCTGTATAACTAGAGCCACATAGAATGGAGGAGTGGCTGAATCCAGTTCTTCTGCATGAGGTCCAAAGACTACCACGTGTCTTTCTTCTTGGATATTGAGGCTGTACGGGAGAGGGCCTATGCCCTGGGGTAGCATGAATTGGGAGACCTGGGCCATGTATCAGGGTTGTTTTAGGAGCTCAATCAGGGGGACCGAGATCTTCACCTTTTATAATTATTTCTAGAGGCTAAAGGTCGTAGGCGCTTTTTCTGTGATATCTTATTTGAACTACTCTTTAGGAGTGTTGGGAAGTTTGAAGGGCATAGCTGTCAATTTCTCATTTTTGGAAGGATCAGAGCCCTGTTTCGAGGAGGTGGGGGTAGAGGATTTAGGATGTGCAGAGTCTGATAGAGTATTTTCCCCCTTACTAGCAGAACTAGAAGGGGTTTTTTCTCTTGATGTTGACTCTTCATCTTGTTCTTGCAGTCAAGTTATCTTCCTGGAGGACATGCGATCATATTTCCTATGGAGTTGAGCTTGCATGAAATCCACAAACTGGCTACAGTAATTGTCTGTCTCTCAATCTTCTAGGGGGGAATTCATTCTCTTCTTTCTCTTCTTGCTAAGTGATTTCACCTTCTTCATCCTCTCAGTAAGTGAGGAATTGATATTATTGATTGTTTGTGGCTTCCTCGACCTGTCCCTCTAGTACCCCTTCTAGATATAGAGGAGGTTGGATGTGATCATGTTTCTCTTTCCTTTCTGGTTTCATCAGCTGTGGAGGGGGCTTCTGGTACTAGGGATTAAACCCACAGTTTGGGATAATTTTCTTAGGACGAGGAGGGAAATTCTTAGCCTCCAATTCAACCTTCACCAGCTTATTTGAGCGTTTCTTGATCAGCTTCTTCATCTCTTCGATTCTATAGTCTTTTGACTCCCTTTCTTTATTAGAGGTAGAATCCTCCTCCCTACCCCTTATTCTGGCTTCATGCTTTGTCTTGCCTTTGAATTTACCAGTAGAAGAAAATTTTGTTTCTACCTCCAGTGCATTAGTCTGAATCTGATCCAGAGATGAAAAATTTATTTCTCTTAGGGTGAACCGAAACACTGGTTCAAAAGCTCATGCGAAGACAACCTTAGCAGCTACTTGGGGGGGATTTATTTCATAAGAAAGATTAATATAACGCTTATTTAACCTCTTTATAAATTATGTTGCATCCTCATTTTTTCTCTTTTTAAGAGCATTGAACTATGTGAGAACATATCCATAGTCCTTCTTCTCTCCCCATTTTTGTGTGAATAAATTATCCATTTCTTCCCAAGTGGTGACTACATTATTAGCAAGAGATTTGAACCACTTTTGAGCCTCTCCATCCAAGGATTGGATGAAAAGCCTCAACACCACATCTAGGTGCTCCATATTCACATTCTCAACGAAGGCACATAAGTCTTCAATATGTTTCTGTGCATAAGTGCTATCTTCCCGAGTGAACCGAGGCAAGATATTTAGGTAATCTTGAGGCATGTCATGCAATACTTGAGGTAAAGCCAATGGACGATATTTGTTGAGGAGGAACCTAGGTACAACCATGAAGGGTGGTGGTGGTAAGTTCCGAGGATGATTTGGCTGTGGTACAACAGGTATATGTTGAGTAGAGGTTTGGATATTTGTCTGCAATGAGCTCTGAAGTGCTATAACCTCTATAAATTCTTTAGCATCTAGAGTAGGGTTCAAAGGGGGTAAAGAGGTATCAATAGATTTGGCTTCATTTCTTATGTCCGAACTGGCTAAAGAAGAGGTTTTTGGAGGGTACTCAAGTACATGGGCTGTGGAGCCAGGACCATAGATATAATCTCTTTGAGAAGGGGAAGGAAAATATTCTAGATAAAATGATGGTGGGTCATCCTCGATGGGATACTTCTCCCTCTAGACTCTCTTAAATATAATATTTTTAGGATCAGATACAAGAGAAGTCTTCTACTGAGTAGTATCCAATCGAGTATGGGGCCTAGTGTAATCCAAGACTACACTTGATTTGAACTTTAATAAAAGTGAAGTCGCCAAGGTGAGGACTGTGCAACTCTCAACCCTTCGTGCTCACCTGCTTGAAGGGTGAATATAATGTCGTATCCCACGGAAAAGTTTTTCTAATTTATATCCCCGACAACGACGCCAAAAAAGATGTTTTAGCTCCTAGAGATAGCCCTAAGTTGCAAAATACTAGTGCCTAAGACATCTTAAAATCAAAGGTTAAATGTGAACGATTGTATAAATGCCTCTGACGGAATGTGGAATAAGAGAACAAATTTTTTGGTGGTTGATCGAAAGAGAAGACTTTGGAGTCGATTCATGTGAATTCCCTATAATGTGAGAGGGCTCAAGAGGCTACGAGGCTTGATGGATTTTAGTAGGGCCAAGTATAAAAAAATGAGTAGAAACTTTAAATATATGTAGAGGTGATGAGGAAGAATAAATAATGAACCCACAAGAGAGATGCTTAAGATATTTAAGAATCTGTCCCCTAGTGACTTCAGAGGAAGGATATATGAATGAGATATGGGAAACAACATAGGTTTGCAGAGCGCAAATTAAGGTAGTGTGGCAAGCTTAATACATGAGCATTAACTCCTGAGCATTATGAAAACATGAATTCATGAATAAAATTGTAGACTACCAATAGCTACATGACACAGACCTTCAAAGAAACATAGTATGATGGATGATTATACATAAAGAGAGATTACTGATAATAGAAGGAAAATAAATACATACTACTCATTGCTCCATCTGGAATCAAAATAACAATGTTGTATTATATTAAGTTCAAACAACTCTCCCAACTATGTATCTCAGAGCACAGGGAGCACAATCATACAAAACTACAACAAAATTATTCCAAAATTCCAGAACCCTTATTTCATCTTAGAACTTACTATATATAGAGTTTCCCTGGAGGGTCTAAGGTACCTGATCATTTATGATCGACCCATATCTATGAAATGAAAACATGCTATCTAACTTGTAGAGCGTACATTGAGGAATTACTTCTGTATTGAGAGAATTAAAACAAGAATGGGGTGAAATTGAGATTTCAAAAGAAAAATCATAAAAATTAAATAAAAAATAGAAAGGACACCATTTCCCATTTAGGATAATAATGGGATCCTTCAAGATGAAATGGCGATGAGCAGTTGTAGGTGTACAAGATGACTGTCATTTTACGATTCCATTTATTTCCTTCAGACATCCACTCCCTTACTCTGGTTATTTCCATTTAATTAAATATGGAGAGGTTTTTCATACCGAGCGCACCTAGTTCTTTAGCAGATATTTCTTGAGCAGACCACGTAAGCCACAAATGTATGTTCTGCCTCAAAATCCCATGCAGGGTCTTGAATTGAAAAAACGAGAACCAAATTCCGGAGGGGGTCTCAAGTGGTAAGCGGTATCGGAGAAGGGGTGGCGTGTGAAATGATGAGAGGAAGGCACATGGAGGAGTAGGTGGTAATGAAAACCACCCTTCCCCCCCTCCCCCCCCCAAGATAAAGTTCAAATGTTGCGGGGGGGACGAAACTAGATAAGGGTTTTTGGATGTGTTGGGGTGGAGTTGAGCTGAAGGCAGAATGGCGAAAGCAGGAGTGGGTTTAACTTAAGTTATTTATATTGAAATGGTGAAAGACAGGCCATGAGGGGCTATTGATGGTGTGGAAAAGTGGTGGCACCCGCACCTGAAGATAGCATGTCGCAAGATTTTGCTGGGAGCAGTGGGTGGTAAAAGTTAAAAGCTACAGGGAGCGATGTGCGATGGTGAGGAAGGTGACGTGGAAGAGTAAAGTGGGTCTGATTGCATTGGCGGATTTATAAAGTAGTGAATTGTTAAGAGGTAAGTGTATGAGGCCTCATATTATAAGAAAATTCCTACAAGTGTCTAGAAGTGGGGGGCGGAGCTACCATGGTGGGGCCAACCACATCGTAACTTAAACAAAATACTTTGCAGGTGCTTAAGCGGTAAGTTATAAAATGTGCGATATGCGACATGCGACGTGCTAGACGCTGCAAAGTGTGGAAAGGTGAAAGGTAAGGAAAATATGGAATACAAGGGTTTGCATGTGAATTTGGGTGATGTATCAAGGTTGGATGGGTCCCACCAAGATGCATTGGCGGAAAGATAAGTTTCGGTAAGTCTTAAGATGTAAAGGTTAAAAATTGTGGGGAGTGGTGTTTCCAATGAAGAAATCAATGCAGGACTTTAAAGAAAAAATGAAAGTGAAGGGTAAGAGAGGGTAAATGAAGTTAAAGAGGATAAATGAGATAAAGGATGGTGAAAATAAAGTTTTCTCACCATTGAACCTTATCAGCTACATTTTCCCCTTTCTACTGAACTGAGATGCATATTGATTCCTTTGAAGTTGTTTGACAGTCAGGAATTTCCTTCCCTTCTCCTTCTCCCCTTTGTGTGTGGTCACAGGCCAACATAACATATCACTCTCGGTTCTCATGATCACCCTCATTATCTTCCAGCTCGCTTGGCATGACAACACTATTTTTCTCCAAAATATGTTTTGATCTAGGGTCATGTATGAATATGAACCACCAATCCCTATCCAACATATCTGGGTAAAAAAAAACCTGGTTGTAGTGTTTTGGGAAAACACAGAGCTCCTTAGCTTCATTCCACATATTTCTATAGTTCATACATATCAGCCTAATATCACAATATTCCTTTACATTATTCTAATAAAAGGTATCCCACCACTTGCACCTAAAAATAACACATTGGAAAGAGGAGAAATTCACTTCAAAGATATCTTGTATCTTTTCGATGTAACGTAATATCCCTCATACTAGGTTTTGATCGTGGTGGCTAGCTCGACTAGATTGATTTAACTTGACTTCCACTACATACTCTTGTTTCATGTTTCCATCATCGAACTTTTCTGTGCGAAAATGGTGTCCATATTCCCACATAGATGAGAACAAATTCACCTATAAAAAAGTTAAAAAATCATAGTTTCATGTGTCTTATAATAACCTAGATGTTAAGATATGAAATATAGATGTTAAATTTCAAAGGGGCATTATTAAGCTTAAAATGTACATAAATATGTTATTACCAGGTGGGTGCACCCAATCCCTATGTTTAGCACATCCTCTTTAGCATGCGTGTAACGACTGGTTCATCGTATTTCTCTTTGACTTGGTCATCAACCAAACCATTGGGGCATATAATTGGCACATTTTATTTTAAATGATTAGGATAAGGCACACTTATAGCATTCAACCATCTAAATTCTTTCCTGTCACTATCCCATTTCATCCTCTTTTGTTTGTACAATGCAACCCACGATTGTGTCACTTCAAAATTGTAAAGAACGAATTTATTGATTGCTTCAATTTGTACAGTCGCTGAAAAAATCTTATTAACATATAGTACATATGAGATCAAAATGTACATTATATTGAAGTTCAACATGAATATTTACTTTGTGTAAATTTGAAAAATTACAAGTCGCTTACTCTTTATCAAACACATTTTTCTATTCGTTTGGAGAAGCCCCCCTTCTCTTTTGTCTTCATCCCTTTCATTGTCCCAATTCACCACACCTAGTTTGTTGTTGATCTCCTTTATGTACTCACTAGAATAATAGAAATATTCATACAACATGTACCTATCTACAATAGACCCCTTGGGTTTTTCCCTTTCTCAAACAAAACCTTTCAATTTCTTCATGTACCTCTCTAAGAAGAACATCCAACAAAAAGAAACCACCCCAACTAATTCAACCTCATTTACTAGGTGGATTAGAAGATGAACCTGAAAGTAAATGAAACTCATTGGAAGTTCCTTCTCAAACATATAAAAAATATCAACTATCTCTTGATTCCACTGTGGAATGATAGCCACATGAATCTCCTTTGATGTGATCCAACATACAAATGCAGATAACTTAAATATAGCATGTCCTAGGTCTTAGGGGAAGTCATGTTTCACACACCCACACATGAACAAAGGATAATGAAACTGCAAAGATATAAACACCTGCAAAAATACAAAAAATCAATTATTTTTTATGATGCTTGCATGGGATAAAATTTATTAATATAACAAATAATAAAACCATGTTTTTGACATTATACATACTATTAGAAGATTCAAATGGTCATGTGATTTCAACCCTGATAAATGGTCATCCACTGTGAAGCAGCACCATAGTGAAGACCCATATTAAGATGGCACCTTCACACCCATTATAAATTCCTTTCCCAAAGGAAGATCATATTTTTTAAATTATCATGGGACATCACCTTATTTGAAATACCAATTAGAGGGACTAGCTACCTTGGATCCTGTAATTTCTAATTGTCTTGGACAATGTTTCTTTTTAGTTTTTGAAGTAATAATACCTTTCCTAACAGCAAATGTGTCACTTTGTTTCGATGATATGTGCCTCCATAAATAAGATGAAGAATTTTTAAATATATGCATGAGATCTAATAAGTGGGCAATCTTAAGATGCTCCACATATAGGAGGTTATAAAAGATTGATTTGCTTTTCATCCCAATGGGAAATTTCTCAACATAGGTGTCGAAGAGTTCTGGATCATCGAACAGAGGCTTCCCATTTGAATTGAACATTTCTATGAACTCCTTCTCCTTCTCTCTCTCATACGCTCTAAGCCATTCATTTGGTATCATTATTGGAGGCCTTTGGGTTCTCTCTAGTTTACCATTGAAAGTGGATGTTTCTCTTCTGTCAAGGTGTTCTTCTGGGAGGAATACCTTGGAGGAATCATACACTGGCTTTCATAGGTCATTGGACCATCTAGCTTTTAGACAAGTTCCACAACATTTGCATGCATAATACCATTTTGTTACAATACCTGCAAAATTATTGTATACAATACACATGAAACGTTAAACAATGTCATGAATATTAGAACAATTACAACAAATAAATAAATAATATGAAAAATAATATTGTTACGTATATAAAAAAATCAATAAACATGTGATTTACCTGAGAAAACTCCTAAGCCTATATAATCATGTGTCATGTAAGGAAATAGGCCATACAATGTAAAACTCCTCTCTTCTACGATGGGTCTTGATACATCGTATAAATTTATCCCATCCCATAATTCCTTCAATTCATCTACCAGTGGTTGTAAGTAGATAGCCATATTGTTCACTTGTCTTCTACCAGGGAGTATGAGAGCCAACATAAGATATTCATTCTGCATGGAAAACCATGTGGGGATATTGTTATTGATCACTACTATAGGCCAAATAGACTAGTTGGTGTTCTCGGGGGAATATGGGTTGATGGCATCCATGGCAATGCTGAGTCGTAGACTTCGTACTTCATCCTTGAATTTTTCAGGCCATGTATCCTATATATGCATCATGAATATTGAATATGTTGGGATTCTCATAATGCCCAACTCACTTCTTTGTGAGGCATGGCATCCCTACAACATAGCTAATTTTTTTCAATGAAAGAGCCTTTAAACCCTTAAGATTATATGAATGTGCCTCAATATCTTAAGAGGAGCACCACATTAATTACCCTTATTTTTTGATTTATCATACGTTTCATGCCCAAATTTCGGACATATCTCTTTGTCTCCATATTCTCCTCTATATAGAATACAATAATTTGGGCATGCATGATATGATATGTACTCAACACCTAACATTTTCAAGAATTTCTTTGCCTCTTCGCAGCTACCGGGCAAGACATTATCACTCGGAAGAACCTTATCTTTGGATAACCTGTAGTTGGTCATGGAAAATATTAAATTTACATTAATTCTGATATAATTATTAACATTCATAAAATTGACCATTTGTATTGTTAGTTGTGTGATTATAATTCTGAAAATATAAGGGAGGAATTGATGGTCAATTACCTCAAAATTTCCGAGAAACATGCATTCGAAAAGCCAAAATTTTCTTTCAAGTTTTATAGTAACATCTTTGTCCCTAATTTGGTAGACATTGACTAACTTCCAGCTCTAAAGAGCGGGGTGGTGGAAGCAAATTTAAGGCTTTCAAAAAAAGGTATCAACGATATGAGCATCATCCCCTAGCCGATCATCGTTCTGGAATGCATCTAGCAACATTGCCTCCATTCCAGTCGTGTCCCTTAAGTAATCATCCATACCAACCTCTATTTGAATGCCTCCATTGCCAAATTTTGAAGAACTACTATTGTTGTATTCATTCCTAATTGGTGAATTTGGACGTAGTGGGAGTTGAATAGGTGGTTGATTCAACCATTCTTGGTATCGTTCCTCTCTAAGTTTTTCTCTTAATTCAACCTTCTCTCGATTTGAAATTTTCATGGGGTGAAACATAATATGGTGGGTAGGTCGCTCATCATTAATAGAATCCTAATAATTTCAAAAAATATATTTGAACATGATTAGTACAAAATCGATGATATCAATTAGTAATCACGACGACAATGCATGATTAATTGGTTTGACGTAGAAATAATTACATTAATATGCCAGAAAATTATTATTACAATCATTTTCCCAGGATTGTGGCTAGAAGATGAAATGTTACAATGAGCAGGGTGAAGCGACTGTGCATTTTCATCTACCAAATGTGCCTTGCGGCATGCTGCTCTTGATAAGAGCTTTCGACATTTTGGAGTTGTTTGAATATTTTGCGCATTTGAACTCGATTCTAAATCTGCATGAACCTGCAAATTTGTATACATCAATTTTATTCATTTGATTTCCATGGATAAAATAAATAAATTAAATTAGATAATGAAAATATAAATAATATCTAAAGTAATAATGTTTGGAGATGGATAGGGAGAACTCTACGATGGGATTTGAGAAATATTATGGAACAAGCTGGATTTTGAAGAATTTTCGATTTGATATAATTATGTGATTTTCTCCCTACATTTGAGAAAAATAAACAATAAATGTTGGTGTACAATATACCCAAAATTAATTTTGGCACCTTAAAAATGGACTTATTGTTATCAGTGCTCATGTACTGTTAACTGCACCGGTGAATTTTAGTTACTATGGGCTGGTGCAGTTTTATTAACCAACGCACCGGTTCTGTT